>VZRN01003026.1:280891-343613 GCA_013397935.1 Dasyornis broadbenti
TTGTTGTTTTATTCCCCCCCCCCCCATCAGCCTGGTATCTTGGCTGTCTAGTTGAAAGAGAAAAGGACTAAAAGAATCAGAATTGAAAAGGGCCAGTTTCTTGTGGATTTATGTCCCTTGGTTAATAATTGAATTATAGAGGTCTTCTTTTATCTCTGAATATGCATATATTCTGGTGATGGTATGCTGGCTGCCACACTTGACAGCAGAAATGGGCTGATAAGATTGTTAGCACCCTGAATGTTAATATGAGGATCCTGGTCTCCCTTCTCTCCAGCAGCTTCTGCTTTCAAAATTTATAAGAGTGTAACTATCTTTGAGATTTCTCTCTCCTCAGTCACATTTAGTTGAAATCAGGCTACTTAGATCAAAAATCACAAGGAGAGGACACACAGACTGTATTACATTGTTGCTCAGTATTGTTTCCATAGGAAACCAGACTAAAAACAGACTGAAAAAAGTCAGCTTTATCTTCTGCAAAAAAAAAAAAAACCCTCCCAATTTGTATGCTGTAGATCATAAGATAGTTGAAGATACTCTGGAGAAATTACTTTAAGGTAAATTACTTTTATTGTATGCTTAATCACTCACGTGACAATGCCAAACATTCACCTGGTGTTAGAAAGAAGCTTTTCACCTGACCAGGAGTAGGTAGGAGTCATCGAGCTATAGAGAGCCTTTTCTGCCCAAGTCATTTCATGCTGTCTCCCAGAGATGAAGGCTGACATCTTGTTACATGCATCTATGAGGAGAAAAAGTAGATGAAGGATGGGAGAAGAGGACTACAGAAGGGTAAAATGTTGTTTCTTCCCTACCTGCTGTTGAAGATAGAGATAAGTCTTTTCTTCTGCCTGCACTCTGGCTCTGTTCAAAGCTTCATTTCTCTACAGGTGTGCAGGGAGCATTATGAAACTAACTGGAAGTACATTATGAAAGAAATCGAAGGTACAACCTTCCAGTTTGATATTGCAGCAAGAAGAAGCCTTGCTTGTGGAATTTAACTGATATATATGTCAAAATGAAAGAAGGAATATTTGGCTAAATCATAAAAGAACTATCAAAACCCAGCATCCCATAGAGATGCATGATTGGATAAACAGGAACTTTAAAGAATAGTTTCATCTCAAACTAATATTACATGCAAAACAGTGTTGAGTTGTTTAATAACATGACTTCAGACATCTCACAACATGTTTTCAGAAAAAAATTACCACTGTTTTAATGGTAAAAATGAAACTGGATTAAAAAGTGGTCAAGTCTATTTGCCAAGTACAAATAAATCAATAAATTAAAATAGCTTAACTTGAACAGTGCAAAATTTAAATTTTGGCTTGGCAGGCTTGTTGGAAATTTTAATTGCCAATTTGTTCTGTATTTTTTTCTGGGAAAAATATTTCTTTTTCTGGTCTGGTAATGAATTATTGAGTCTCTGGGATAAGTATTAGTCACTCAAGTCTCACAAAAATAACATTCATTTTGTGTCCAGTACACATAACAGGCAAGCTGTACACAGACCAGTTTACTACCCATAAATATGCACAAACTAAAGGCTTAGTAAACTGAAAGCATCCCTATATCTTTATAAATTCAAATAATGATTGTTTATATTGTAATATATTCGGAAGTGTAAGGTTCGGAAAATGACCTAGTACATGTAAGTGAAAAATCTCTCAAATTGAATGCAGCCACAGATAATCCATCTAATTCGTATTAGGCAGAATGCAGTTAAGTTGTTTCAGCGTAAAGCATCAAGCCTCAAGTGAGTTACAGTTACCTCAGCTCCTTCTGTAGGCAGTGGAGAGAAAGGGGCATCACCACAGCGTGGCTCATCCAGTGCTGAGTTTATGACCGGCGTAAATGTGGGGAAAAGAGAAAAAGATAATCTCACTCTGAAGATAAGGAGTATTTTAAAAATTTGTCACTGATCTTAAAGTATGTCTTTCAGAGCAGGACTTGAGACACATGACGAGTTTTGCTGAGACATTTGTAGCATGTCGCTTACATGGACATTAAGATGTGTTTAGGAGTGGGAGAGAAACTGTGTCTGGTGAGGGATTTTTTCCTACACCATTTTGCAAATGGACCAAGGTTATGACAAGATGCAGGTAGAATATATCTTTATCTCCAGTTTCCTCAGAAATAGTCTGATTGGCTTATTGAGTTCTAAAAGGCCTTTTTCCGAATTATTATTTAATCAGGCTTAGTACTAGCAAATATATTCAATAGCAGTTTTCCCATCTGACGAGCAGACTCTGATTGCAGATTCCCACAGTAATGTATCCAAGACATGATGTTATGACAGCCGCCATTTTTATTTCATTGATTGAGGACAGTAATGAGGTCAAAATCATGCATCTAAAACTGGTTCATTTAAGCCTCTAATGAGCTGTGTGATATGAAAGCTTTTTCCATGTCTTACAGTATAGACTCTTGCTGTGCTGTAGGAAAAATACAGATAAGCAAAACATCTGAAAGAAGTACATAATTTCTAAAGGCTACAGAAGTAGTAATACGTTTTAAATTTTTTAATCTTTCTAGTAAATCTGTGGTTGATCAAGGACTTGCAGTGGAGTAACATGAGGCTGCAATGCCATGTTGGCTTGCAGCCAGAAATGATTTGCCATCCTCACCGGAGGAAGATATGCGCACTGAAGGAGTTTGTTGCTGCCCAATGGTTACGCTCTGTATGGTCAGGGTCCACTGTTTGGAGACCTAAGAGATGCTGATTGGAAAGCAATGCTGGTTAGAACTGCAGTCTAATTTAAGATGTGATTAAAGAGGTAGGAAATGCTCCTAGGAGGACAACTGAGGGCAGGAGGCTTCCAGTACCAGGGAAACAAAGCCGTGAAAGAGAGCTCTATGCAGCAGTCTCACATGCATGTTTTGATTCATTTACTTATCTGCGTTCTTATGCCATTTTTAATTATTTTGCAAAGTTTACTGTGAAATTACAGGCCCTAACTTCTTTGTACTCATTAAGAGACAAGTATATTCACCTTACCAAATCAATATGTACCTAATTTTTCAGGTATATGACTCATCTCTTATGGGGTTGCATTCCCTCGGTGTGCAGTTTCTAATGGGCTGGTATCATAGTTATCGATACTGAACTGAAACACACACACTTTAGACTTTAGTAGATTGCAGTAGAACTGCAGATATGTGTTACTGTCCTACGAGCTTATCTTGAAACAACCTTTCCCCTGGTTTGGTATCATGCTTTGTGAACTTCTGGGGTGTACAACAGTCTGTGAAATTAATCACAGCTAAAAGAATTGCAGTTCAGCTTTATTATGTAGGCTGAAACCTGCATTTATTCATGAAATGTAACAGCCAGCCAGGAAGTCTGGTCTGCTAGTCCCAACATACTGGTGGTTTCATTCATATTTTCCAAACCCCATGAAGAACAAGACCAGAAATTAGTTTTACTTAGCTGACAGTATTTTATCATAAAAGTAAGAAGATACTGAAAGACCAGTATCTTTCCAGTCTTAATAGTTATAATAAGAATTATTAAAAAAAAAAAAAACAAAACAAACAAACCTACAAACCAAAGCAAAACCAACTACCAAACCCACAGGCTTGAGATTTCTCCAAGTAATAACACTGTCAATGTCACCTCTGCCCATATTTGTCTATAAAATTATTTCATATGTTTTTAACCATAATATTTTATTATTTATTATCTTCTCTTCCTGTCACTGTTTTTCCCTGTCTTCTAAGAAAATCTCAATCTCCTTATCCAAAGTTTTTTCCATCAGTTTGATCTAACATTTTTTTTTCTCCCAGTAACCCATCTTTAAACTTTTTTCAAATGTGTTTCAGTAGATATTCTTGACACATTTTCCTCTCAAATGCCAGTTGCAGTGTGGAGAACAAATTAAAAACCATTTAAATTCATGTTGATAAATGCAGGTCAACAACTATTTCCCTCATCTATTTTCTTTGGATGATAGACTGTAATGCAGAATATATTAACTGTTTTAGCACTGGGTTTCAAAATAATTGCATTATGTTCCAATCCTGAAACCTGCTTTTTGCATTAAAAAAAAAAAAAAATTGAATCAATGCCAATTTGACTGCATTTAAATCTTCAAAGAGGTCTTCTGAAAGACTGTTTTGTAGTGTAGAGCCAGGCTGTCACTGTTGTTTGTGTTATACATGTCTCACTGATTTTTGTGGGACCACAGGTACTAAGGCACTGGAAGATTTCTGTTCTTAGGTAGCATACCAGCCATTATTACAGGACCATTCTGTTTATTTCAACCTCTTCTAGTGTTTTCTGTGCCCAAGTTACCAGCCTGACCTGCCACAGAGGCCAAGCAGCAGTCACCCCCTCTCCTCAGGAGACCCTGGATACAGGGCAAAAGAAAAGGAAGCAGCCAGTACCATTGTGAAAGAAAGCTACAAGACCAGAAATATCCTTGCAGTTTTGGTGGTAACACTCTTCCCCATTGCCAATTTTTCTTTTTGAAAATTTGTTAATATTTTAAGTTCATTCGCATCTTTATCCTTGGCTTTACATGTCTGGAAAGAGGAATGGGAAAATTACGAACATTTTGAGCCAAGCTCTCTGCAGGCCTGAGAAGAGGCCCAAGATGATTATGGGTGAAGGTGGATGTGTTTGGTATGGATGGAGACAGCTTGAATGTTCCCAGGTATGGGGCATCTACCACTTCTCTGGGCAACCTGTTTGAGTCTTCACCACCTCACTGTCAATTTATGTTTTTTCTTCTATCTAGACTGAATCAACTCTCTTTTAATTTAAAATCATTACTCCTTGTTCTGTTGTTACAGGCCCTACTAACCTCTTGATTAACACAGTGGCTTTGAACAAGGGCAGATTCAGGCACTGAGGGACTTCTTGGAGCATCTAGTTGTCAAATTCATTTCCACAGTGTGTGTCAGGAGAGAAATCTTCCAGAAGAGTTTGCGTTCTGTTCAGAGGCAGTACTTTTTTTCCAAGGGACCACAAAAAGCAGCTTTGTTGACACATTTCAGTTTGCTGCTCCAGAGTGTGAAGTGACAAGTTATCTGATGAGACTGGAGAAGGAATTCGTAAAGCTATTGCATAGCAAATATTTTCCTGCCTTTCCCTGTCTGATTTAGCCTAGAATGGAATATGTGAAAAATTGTTGCATAGTTAAACAACAGACCTCAACCAGATAACATGTTAAAGATATTTTTTTGTTGAAAATTTATTGCCAAAATTTGAAATTCCTGGAAATAAGGATTGTAATAGAAAATTTTGGGCAATACAAAGGCTGAAACTTCCCATCTCTATTAAATAGTTCCAAGAATTGGCTTTTAGCAGTGTCCATGGAAATCATGAAAAATAGCACAGAAGATTAATGACAGTGCCATTATCATAGTACTGATTATAATTGGATACACATTAGAATAGCTTTGCGCTGTGATTAGCTGTTCAGATTAGGATTATTATAGGTTTAGAGTTTTTGAATTTTACAAAGATTTACCATTTTAGTAAGTTGCTTTCTGTGACAAGGTAGTTAGTTGTTTTCTGTGACATATTTTTTATAGGTTTACCAAGATTTAACCGAGAGAAGTGAAACAAAATATGTTCTTCCTTTATGCAGACCGCTGTTGTTTCATTTTCTGTTTATACACTTACAAAAGTGTCAGAGTTGTAGACCAATAAAAAAATCTTTTGTATCTTACTTCTAAAGACATTAGTAAAATTACTGCATGCCAAATCACCTTAATAACAATATGTACCAGTTGTGATAAGATTATTACAAGGCTTCTGTTAATAATTAGTCCACTTCCCAAATCCTTTGAACTTGCTTTTAACATGTGGATATGCATATATAAATTGGTATTAGTAAAATCTTTCTTGGTTTCTGAGGTTGCTGGAGAGAGAGGGAATAAGAAAGACAGGCAGGTGCCTTTAGTATTGCAGTTTGTATTTGATAGTCACATGTCCACCAGCATGGATCTGGGATATAATTTTTTAATGTATTCAGGACAACACAGGGTAGATGTTTTTTAATAAACATGGAAATGCTTTTCTCAGATGTTTCCTTGCAGGATTTTAATTTAGTTATTAGTAATTCCCTGAATCCTTTAGAAATCAGTATTTTTTAGCTACTGTTAATCTCTACCAACTCTGTCTACAGATTCCTGTTTTCCAAGGGGAGTTCAGAAACGCAGCAGAAAGTTTTAACAGCCTCATTGTAAAACTAGTGCTATACCATACAATTAATTTTTACCTATCCCTTCATATGAATATGATACTTCATATGAAAAACTATAATAAACTCTAATTCTTTAGTACGAAGAAACCATTTTTCTCATGCAAACCCACTTTTAAATGGAAATACAATCCTTCAAAGCACTTTTGTTGATAATTTGTTGTTATTTAGAGGAATATAGGGAGTGCATGTGAGAGGCAAAGAGAATTTTAAAAAATTTGCTAAAACAGTGTATTACTAGATCTTACCTCCTGAATAAGCGTGTCCAGTACCCACCACAGTAGGAAGATTTTGCAGTCCCTGTTGTAAATAGACTGTCATGTTTTAAAAATAATGCACACATTTTGCCCGCTTACGTTTTTTTATCCTTCACCATTGTCATGGTTTAGGAACAACACTCCAAGCCACAATCTGTTCCTCCCTTCACCCTCCCATGGAAGACAAAAGGCAGAGATTATGGGTTGAGATAAGAGTAATTTACTGGAAGCAGCAATGAGATAACAAAAACAAACAGTAACAGCAACAATATTACAACAAAAGTACACAAGCAGAGGGTGATTTGCATGCAAAAAGTGCTCACCAAGCCCTGGACAATGAAAAAGAGTGTGACAGATGTTCTACAGGAGGGATTGCAAGCCATGCCCCTCCTATTTGGTAGTGGGAGAGTCCCTTTTGCCTGCCCCTGCCCTTGACAAAAGATGCTATCTAAGTACAGGGTATCTTGGGCATGCCCACACGGCTCCAGGCTCCAGCCCCTCACGGCTACTGGGAAAAATTAACCCTGTCCTTGGCTGAGATGAGGACACCCATTCACTCATGGATTGTTCCATTTTCATCTAATATGGCTATTAGGCAAAAGCATTCCAGACAGGATGAAAGAGTACTATTTAATTTCTGCTTCAGGTACTTCTAGGACAGTAGCTTTTGGGTTTTTGCTTCATCATCATGTTGGCATCTCCTAATCTTCTGGGCTGGTTCTCATAACGAGTCACCTAAAAGGTGAACATCCTCCCTAAAACAGTAGTTGAAGTGGAGAGAAATAGACCGACATCTAGTATATGTGATTCATCCCACCTAAGATTTCAGTTTTAGTTCAGTATGAATCATGAGCTAAAGATATTCTGCACTAACTACAGAGAAATCCTTCATGACTGGCCAAGGCAAGACATCTTTTAGATGTCTGCACTGGATCAGTTATTTGTGATGGTCTATGATCATTTGAACACAAAGACTTTTTCTTGCTTCTCTTGGTCACAGAGAGTTCTCTTGTGCAAGAAGGCAATAGATAAACCTGTTTGAAGTGTTCTGCCAAGGAAAATGTTATGCAAGAGCCAGAGCATCTTTGCCTTTATTCTTGTATCTCTCTTCCCTCTTCACAAGGCCATGCAGCACCAGCAATGCTGGAATTGTCAGTCTACTGAAAACATGATTACTGTCAGCTTTTGAAATAGCACACTACTCCTCTAATAAAATAGATTTTTCAATATATAGAGTTTCCCTACAAAATTAGTCTTGGGATGAAGTGGTGGATTTAACCTAACATGACAGCCTGCAAAAGAATACATGGCAAGACAGAATACTGCTATCATTCTGAATTACTGAATTGAATACAAAGAATCTACATCTAGAATTCTCTGATGGTTTTCACAGTTTTCAAAATTTTCAGTCTTAGTGATACCTCATGTTGCAGAAACATTTATGAAGTAAAAGCTTAATTTTCCCTAATGCTTTATATATTATTACCAACCTGAACTACAGTTTCTTAAATTTAAATAATTATTAGATTGTGTAAAATTAAGTTTTAACATTGGCCAATATTGAATAAGTTACTGAAAAATTTATTTTTTTTAGCTCTTGGAGAACTCATTCTTTTCTTTATGAGCCTGGCAGCTTGTTTAAACTCTGCCAGATGATTAACTAACTTCCCAATTAAAATCAGCATTTGATAGTTAAATGCTGATACTGCATTGATAACCAGTTATGATGTGAAATGACCTTTCTATAGGTCAGGTTCTATACATAGGACAGCTTTCTTTGTACTTGCTGACATTGTAAAGTACTGCTGTTTTAGAATTTGCTATATTAGAAGCAAAAGTTTTTATCTCAGTATTTGCAGCATTCTTTAGAAATAGGAAGACTTTCCTGTAGAATAATCTCCAACCATAAGCATTTTTCATAATATTTAAGGTGTGAAGACTTCAAACTTTATGGCGTACGACCAACAGGAATTACAGAGGACAAAGTCGAAGTCAGTGCCTACTTTTGTGTTGTGGGATGTAATATTGCAGATAAAAACTGTAAGTACTTCAAGATCTAAACAGAGAATACCATTCTTTCGGGCAATATTATCTATAGGTTACCTAAAAGTTGTACACACAAATGAGTACATCTTAACTATCAGTTGGCCTTAGAGAAGCTCGTTATAAGGTGACTCTAGAAATCAGTAGAATTCTAATTATTAGTTCCTTTTCCTGTCGTTTTACTTGTTATCAGTTTTAGCACTTATGAAGGATCAACTTATTTCTTACATAACAACCAAAAATAAGTCCTATTTATCTTGCAGTAAAAAGAGATAATGATGTACTGGTGTTTCCCTTTAATCTGGAAAATGCTGTCATTCCCAGATTAAAATGCTCTCTCATCTATACTATTCTAATTTTCCAAAAGTTTGCAAATAGTTGAAGACAAGCACACAAGTTCAAAAATCTGTAGCTGTGTTTCTTGAATCTTTTATGCCTATATGATGGCAGGAGATCAAGACACCAAAGCTTCATGACTATTGTCTCTCAAGCAAGCTATGAGAAATCATGATGTCTCTTTAACCACAGTCATCTGCACTTGTGAAGTAAAATACACAACCTTAAACCAGGGGCATTCAACTTTTCTGACTGGGCAGACCTTGTTTATTATACGACCTTAGTGACTTCCGTCAAAAGGTGCCCATTAAGTGAAAAACGTTGGTAGAAACTAGGACTAGAAGAAGGTTAAAGAGCTGGAGATGTTCTGATGGCCATTCACTCATAGAATCATAGATTATCCCGAGTTAGAAGGGACCCACAAGGACCATCAACATCCAGCTCCTGGCCTTGCACCCAAAGACCATCCCCAAGAATCACACCATGTGCCTGAGAGCATTGTCCAAGTACTTCTTGAGCTCTGTCAGGCTGGTGCTGTGACCACTTCCCTGGGGAGCCTGTTCCAGTGCCCAGGCACCCTCTGGGTGAAGAACCTTTTTCTAAAATCCAATCTAAATCTCCCCTGGCACAACTTCCGGCCATTCCCTCAGGTCCTGTCACTGATCATCACAGAGAAGAGATCAGTGCCTGCCCCTCCTCTTCCCCTCATGAGGGAGTTGTAAGTGCAGTGGCATGTCTCCTCAGTCTCCTCTTCTCCAGGTTGAATAGACCAAGTGATGTTAACCACTCCTCATATGGCTTCCACTCTGGACCCTTTGCCATCTTAGTAGCTCTGCTTTGCACCCTTTCTGATTGTGTTCTTTATATCTTTATACAGTGTTCTTTAACACTTTATATCTCTCTTATATTGGAGTATCCAAAACTTCACACAGTACTTGAGGTGAGTCTGCACCGCGGCAGAGTAGAGTGGGACAACCACATCCCTCAACCAGCTCACAATGTTGGTTGTGCCTGATGCACCCCAGGACATGGTTGGCCCTCCTGGCTGCCAGGGCACTGCTGGCTCATCTTCAGCTTTCCATTGACTAGGATCCCCAGGTTCCATTCTGCAGAGCTGATCTCCAGCATTTTGTTCCCCAAATAAACAGTGAAAAGAGTCATGCAAACCTTAGTCTTTTTATTATATGTTAAATGTGTTGGCATGGGATTTAGTGTGAGCTTTGTGAGGCCAGTGGGATCACTACCTTCTGGGCTTTCCTGCCAGTGCTGATCTCATGGTTATCACTTCTTTACCACTATTGTTACAGGGTCACCTGGATTAAAGGTAATGTGAGCATTCCTGTCCCAATTATACAGAGCTGTGTAGGCTGTTGACAAACGTTCTGTTCCCAGTCATGGGCCATCAGCTTGTCTTTCATCGTACTGTGGTGGGGAGAATGTTTTGGGATGTGGCTAGTTGGTATTCGTAGGAGGTGATCGACAACTGTTCTGCAGTTTCTGTATGAGAAATTATTTTTTTATGCAAGTTTATAATTTTTCTGTTGTAACTGACCTTTGCTATGTGCAATTAAAAAGCTGTGCCTGTACCAGGGTATGTTTTTTTAAATTTCTTTTGAAAGTCCTAATCCCTTTTCTGTTTAGAAAAAAAGACAACCTGTTATGTTCTATGTGCTAGTGATCTTTTTTATTTTTATAATTTTCATTTTAAATCATGTCCTTAACATTTATTATTCTGCATCACTGTTTCATGGAAATATGAGAGTACTTGTACTTGCAATAAGCAGCTACTCTGTCATCATCCATATTACACACAGTAAAATAACTTCATGCATTTGCTTCTGTATTTTTTTTTTTCTCAATCCATTTGAGCACTAGGGTGAAGCTGGAGCCTCAAGAAAGATATGTTGTATGTCTTTTTAGGAAGAAGAATATTTAACTTCTGTTTAGTTTTGGGGTTTTTTTAGAGTAAAGTCTAAATATAGCCATGCAGATAGAACCACAAATTTGTTTGCTTAAAAAAGCTGAAATATTGCATGTCTTGGGTAATCCAGAGTGTCTGTCCAGGTGACTAAGAGCATTCTTAAGAGACCTGTTGGAAACAGTTTATAAACCTAACAAAGATGAATATTGATACAGAAAAGTATAGAAACAACCGAAACAACGCTACAAAAGAAAGCTCTGAACACTGACATTGGTGAAAACGCAGGTTTGTTTGTGCTTTGCTACAAATGGATGAGCAGGCAAATTACCGGTAAGTGTGATATAGAACTAAGAGACATGTAGAGAAATAAAAAATCACAGGGAACATTGAGCATTACTTTTGTGAAAGGAAGTTATGTCACTGCAAGTTAAAAGTCTTAACGACATAAAGCAGCATACACACAATTTTTTGCATTATTAGTAATGAACAAAGAGAAGTCTTGTATCACCTGCAGGCAGGCCCATGGACCTCACTATGAACTCTTCCAGAGCAAAATAACTAAGTGATGTAAATTAAGCTGATATGAATTTACAGATACGCTTCAAAAAAAAAACAGGTTTGTGATTCACTTTTCTGGGCAGAGATAAACTGATACAGGACTGTCATTGTACTGAGATTTGCATCAGCAATAGCAGAGGAATGCAGGAGTAGAATACAAATACCTTAACAGTCTTCATGGAAAAAGTATTTGGAAATAGTTTTTGCTTAAATTTTTGCAGTTACTTCTGGTAATATAATTGCCATGATCTGGGATGTAAAATGCACATACAAGTTGGTGGGTATAAGATAAGGAGATAAAGGTCCAAGGAGTGTTTTCTTCTGTCTTCATAAGGTAGTTTGCTGGTGATCCATGGTTTCAGATTTTAGTGAGGTTCAAATATAGCATGTAATTTTGTGCTATAGGCAAAAAGGCAATGGCTTTCATGTAGCTGAAGGATCATGACTGATGAGGGAGCTCACAGAGGTCTATGTACAGAAGTCTACATGTAAGGCTCTTCTACCCTTCTTGTACTTGCATATGGATGTCATGGAGAAGGTTGCTGAGATGCCTTCTTCTTCAATTCATGGTGGAGAAGCTTGTTGAAATAAATCCTAGCAAGTCTGAGGTTACAATTATAGTGTTTTTCAATGTTATGCCCTATATTATTGCCAAAGGTTGGACTTGAAGATTTTGGAGGGCTTTTCCAGCCTTAATGGTTCTATAATTATATGATTCTGTGATTAAGTATGTGGTGGTTTAAAAAAACAAGCTGGGAATTAAACTTCAAATAATCATTCCCCTTCTGCTCAACCCTCTCTGGTGAGAGGGTCACAAAGGCAGAGACTCTGGGTTGAGATAACCATTTACTGAAAACAAACAGTAACGGAATAAGAAACACACAGTAACAGCAACAATATTAATAACAAAAGTACACAAAAGAGAAGGTGCTTTACACATGAAAGGTGTTCACCACTTTGACTTGGCTCTGCGTGGCCACCAAGACAAATTCAAGATGGTGGACACTCTCCATGGCTCATGTCCCCCATCCCTGAGCCTGAGACAGTGAAAAACAACAATGAACAAACCTCCCAAAAGCCAGTTTGTCTGTGCTGCACTATCCACTCCTGAGCCACTGGGTTCAGCTGTGGTGGGCACTATTTGTCTTGGTTCCTCTCCACTCGGCTTGGGCACGGCTGGGCTTGGGTTTGTCTCTGCCACTTTGTTCCCCATGGCTGTTTTCTGCGCTGATGCTGCAGCGCTCCACTGGGCTCAGTTGTGTTTGCTACTGAAAACTGTGTTCTTTCTGAGGGCCAGGAAAGGACGGGCAGCAGCAGGAGAAGGACAGAACCTGCTGGGCTGGTCCCAGCTAATTTCCCTTGGAAGAAAAAGGAATAAAATTGTGCCACTTCCAGAGTGTGCTCACCTTTTCTTCTCCCCGAAGCTATGCTCCAGGGATGATATACAGCGGGGTATAGAAGGGTGATGTAGCCATGCCCACACCGCTCTAGGCTCCTCCCCTTCTCTGCACCTGCAAGCAAAACTGGGGCAGGTCTTATATGTGATCTGGGATTAATCTTGGCAAAACTGAAGGATTGTTCTTGTATTTCCAGTGCTCATCGGTACTGTTAGCTGTATTAACCTTTATTCAAAGGTAGTATTCTTTCCTCATGTGTTTGTTCCTCCAGAACAGTATCTTCAAGAAAAGAAAATTCTCATCCTTTACAGCATCCTTTGTAGTTCAAATTATTATTTTCAAATTCATTACAAGATTTGTAAAATCCTTCATTGCACTATTAATCCTTTCATGGTTTCTTCTTTCTTCTTCTTCTTTCTGATCTGTTCATTTCACATTTCTTGTATTTTCTTAGATTGTAGGTTTTGGAATGAAATACTATAAACAAAAGTTATAAATCAGAATGTCCTCATCACGAAATTGTATTAAAAACTTTTATTGTATGTAAGGCATAGTGGAAGAAAGACCATGTTTTTATCTGTTACGGAAAGGGCTGTTGATCTGTTGGTATCAAAGGCCAGTGTTTTCTTAAAGGCTCCTTTTTTTTCATATGTGTACTTCTACAGTAATAAATAAATATAATCACTTTTGATAATATAACAGAGAGAAGCCAGGGTAAAATTAAAAATTTTAAATTGGTTATTTTATGGTATACTATCATGAATTTAATTTCAATAAGTTACTGTGAGTGTTTTTACATAGCCATATCATACTTGCTAAAATGTACTCTAGTTATATGCTGATGCTGTTCTAGATTTTGCTGGCATTTTTTTTTTGATAAATAATGTCATTTATAGAAATTGTATTAGTATATTGCTGTATTTTCATTTACATTTGATTTAGTGCATTTACTCAAACTGACTAGGTACTTTAAACATGTAATTAAACAATATCCTCTGCTGCATGCAATTTAAGAATAATAAAAAAAAATTGAATTATTTCCAATCTTCTTTGGTAGATGTGTGCAAGTATTATTTTTCAAAGTGTAAATTGCAACCGTGAAAAAAATATTTTTAAAAAAGATTTCAAACCTGATATTATGTAGGTGTTATTGCTTTAAATGATGTTATCTCTGAAAGGTGAACAAGTAAAATGCCGGAAATCTAGTTTCAAGGCTGATGCCTTATATTTATATTTTTGCAATACTTTCTGTTCAGTTATATTAAACCCAGACTTTTCTTGGAGATTGCACTGATTTTCCAGGAATTTAGATTACATTTTTTAAGAACCAATTACTCTGAAAGTATTGACCTATTGCACTGGCCCATCCCTTGCAGACCCTTCTACTTATTTTTACCTCAGACACAATTTGACCTGAACAACATAAAACAGATTTTATAACATGATCAAGAGGAAATGACATTGGGGGAGGGGGAGCATTGTATTACCTGAAGTGGTAGCAAGGTAAATAAACACATGCTGATATATCCCATTAGCTTTCACTGCTTCATGATTTGTGTCTTATGCCTTCAAAGAAAAAGAAAAAAAGGCACAGAAAATGGCCCCGTAGCAAGACCAATTAAAAAAGCCTATAACTGCAAGATCAGTTCAGTTTCTTTCATTGTGTAGTACTATAACAGTAGTTGTTGGTTGCAGTTAATGCTCTTAGGCAGCAAACACTGATCTGCCAGCATCTCTGTTGGTTTGATGTGAGGCTGAGAACACAACTGTTACTTCCAGTAACTGGAGGGAAGTTAAAAACTTCCCTTTCATAATTTCACTCCCTATGAGCTATACAGAAGGAATTTAACCTCTCAAATCCCCTTGTTTGGTTATATAAAAATAAACACTGATTTTCTTGAATTGCTTAGAGCTGTTACAGCTTTTCCTTTTTCCTCCCCTGCAAAGAAACACACTTGCTGAAATGGACATTTGACTTACGCACAGGATTTCAAGCCATCATACTTAGCAAAACAGTGCACCAAAATCAGGATGATGTCCTGATGGCTGGTCTCTAAGGTTGACATGGGTTGATTTATAGAAAATACTGAAGCCCACTAGAGGGCTCACAGTATTTGAAGACACCCAGCTTTTCTATAAAGTCTACAGCTTTCCTGTACTTCCCTGCAGGACCTGACTGAGCTGGGAAAGAACCCGCTAGCATCTGGAATATAGGCGTAGTGAGTACAAGTAAAGAGCTCTTAATTTGTTTTAAGGAGTAGTATCAACTACAAATTCCCAATACTTTGGTGCGTGTACTAAGACTGTAATACCCTTGTACAAATGGCGCTCCCTAAGAGCCAGATTCTGCATGCACTGGTGCATATGGCATTTTCCCTTGCCAGAAGCAGTCCAGTTTTCTGCTCTGCCTCTTAGCACATGATTGAAAATTCAATAAAGACTTTATTCAGCTTCAGAACGAAAACTCTAAACATCTGAGTGTGAACCAGAGGTCCAGGCTTCTCATACAGAAAGCACACTTTTAGACAAACCAGTTAGCATGGCCAGGAGCACTAATTGTGCCACAGTAAAGTTAACATTCTGAATATGATTCAGTTGGCTGCAATAATCCCATTTGAGATGCCCTGATGGTTTACAGATGCTAGTTCAGCAGGTTATGGGTGTCCCACCTGCATCAGTCCCATTGGAGTGGTTTGCATTGCTACAAAACTTCTGAACAAAGCTCCTGAGGAGGCAGATAAAGTAATCACCTCTGATCAGCTGAGTAACTCCTAGGGCTGGGTTACAATTTTTTAGACATTATGACTGGTAGAGTATCTATCTCAGTATGCATACAGTTTTTAACTAAAGCTAAAGCAATTTCTTATAATTTATTTCTACCCTCCTACAGCTTTCCACCAAGAATAAGTTATATAGATGCTTCATTTATAAGTATGTTTGGTATAATTCAGTGTATATTATCAAAGTAAAAATTGCTGCTGGTAGAGAGAGAGGACTGGAGCTCCTTGTACCAACTATGCTGGGATGTCTTCCCCACAACTAGGATGAAGATGAGCAATTCTTTGTAAAAGACCTCCTATTTCATTCATGATGGCTATATGCTAAACCAGTGCAGCGGGCTCACCAGGACAGACAATACCCTAAAACCTTTGTATTATATATCAACGTGGTTTGACTATTGAGAAAGAAAGAGCATCTTTTGTAGTCAGAAAAGCTCTATATATCCTTTGAATAACATTATTTTGAAGCCAGTATTACCAGAATAATTCAAAGTCAGCAATAACCCTCTGCTTCTATCTGAATATTGAAATATGAGTGTTTGGAAAATCTATACATGTTAATAAGTATCTAAACCTTGATATATATATAGCATCTCATATGAAAAGGCGCTTCAAATATCAAAGTGAGACACAATGAGCCATTGTTAGTTTGTTCTGATTTATCCTAATGATGTTATTTTCATTTTTAATGCTTTTTCTTTACAAGTGGTTGTTGTGTACGTAGAAGGAAGCAAAACTTATCTTAAGTATCTTCCAAACAATTTCCACTTGAGGAAGAAAAGAATTTCTAAGCCCTGAAAAAAGCATTTGGAAGCACATGAATGAAAAACTAGAGTAAAGTCAGAATAATCCTCTGTCCTTTATTATGCAGCAGGTCAGATTAGAGGATCACTGAGATCTTTGTGGCTTTATAATCTGTGATTAACATATTAATTTTTAACTGTGTGCTTTGGATCAGTTCTTTGCAGCAAGGAATATAAGCATGTCTTTATTTGAAGCAAGTGGAGCCAAAGCAAGGGGTTAAAATTAGGCATATGTTGAAGTACTTTGCAAACTGGAGCTTGACTCCTGACATCCTGAACTCCCTGTCTTTCAGGCTATTTGCACTGAAGTATCTTTTTTTGAGTGGTGGTCTTCATGCCTTGCATATTATTTAGAAAAATAAAAAAAGAAAAATAATAAGATTTCAGTACTTTTTCTTTGTTTAAAGAAACATTTTTATGAATTAAGAAATGTATTAAAAGAAGCTTTATTTAGGTGGAATATTTTTTTTCCCTTAGGTTTGGGGGCTTTAAAAAATTTTTACATTTTCATAGAATTGTTGAATAATGGAATACAGGTTGGAAGGGACTTCGCAGGTCATCTGGTCCAACCTTTTTTGGCAAAAGCACTATCTAGACCAGATGGCCCAGCACGCTGTTCAGCTGAATCCTGGAAGTGCCCAATGTTGGGGAATCCCTCACCTCTCTGGGGAAATTATTCCAATGTCTGATTGTTCTAACTGTGAAACTGCTGGACAGTATTGTCAGGACCCATCCATTTGTAGGAGTCAAGCTCCCACAGCAGTTCACAAACCAACTCTTCTTTCACTGACTGCGTCTATGTTTGAGTCAACCTGGATTTTTATTGCCAGGGTCTGAGGCCCAACAGAGCTTGTACAGACAGAAGTGAAGAAAGTGTTGAAAACCTCTGCCTTTTCATCACTGTTGGTTATTAATTCACCTCTCTTGTTTACAGCAGGTCAATATTTTCATTCCTTTTCCTTTATCCTCAGAAAAAAAAAAAAAGGAGGTATCACCCACTAAAATAAGTTCAATTTTTCTAATGGTGATACTCCAAGAGAATGTAAATGATGGAAAAATAATATTGTCAACCTGAGTTCGGTATTTCAGGATCTAAATTAAATCTATGAACAGTAACTGCACACCTAAATAATATATCTGTTTCTAATAACCTGTTAAAGTTTCAAAAAGGAGTGAACCTCAGGCTGTTAGTCAGCTTGTTATCAACCTTAATTAATTAATTAAAAGGTAACATTTAACTGAAATATACTGATCTCTGAAGAATATGCCTTTGATAGTTGTAATGTGAAGTAGCTGGCTTAGAATGTGTAACTTTTAAATACCTCCCTGGAGGTGTTAAAAGACGTGCAGATGTGGTACTTAGGGATATAGTTTAGTGACAGACTTGGCAGTACTGCGTTAACAGTTGGATTCAGTGATCTTAAGGGTCTTTTCCAACCTAAATGATTCTATGATTCTATGACTAATTCTGCAGGTGCGTATTTGGGTTATTTCTTCCATTACAAAGCTCCTGTGCCAGCTAAAATCAGTAATTTCATAGCAGTGTGGTGCACCTTGAAATGTATCGAGGAGAGAAATAATAAATACAAGGGCCAATAGTAAAAAGGACCTACATCTTCCTGTAGGAAGGAGTCATTTTTTCATCTGTCATCTGTGCTCCCTTTGGCACTATAGTTTATCTCTCAGAATGTTCCTATTACAAGTAGAGTAATAAATGCAATTCAGACACAGTGATATGATCAACAAGTTGCTTTGCATTTACAAAGTTTCTGTCAAGATTTCTTGAGCTGATTTGTTATTCATACACCCAGTACTTCCGCATAACTTTTTTGTGTGTTGTCATCCGTCTTCAAGAATCTCAGCTACGCTGGGTTTTCTGGGTTTTCAGCCATTTTTCAGCTGTCACTCTAGCCACTGCCAGTGTTTTCAGTTACCCAGATGCTATGAGTAGGTTAGCTGCATTTATTCTGGTGAAATACACACTTTGTGACAAACTTCGTAGTTTCTCTCATCACAGAATTCTCCCATGGTTTTGTTTCATTTCCATTGGTCTTCTTTCCTGCCTTGTCTTATGTACTTTAGTACTCACTGAACTTTATCCCTTCTGTCTGCACTTTCAATTACTACAGTCCTTTTCCTGAAACTTCATTTTACTGCTTGCTTGTTGGATAGTTTTGCATCTGTGTACCATTTTGCGTTCCACCTAATTATCAAGATTTGAATTGTTTTTTTACAGACAACTGTAGCTGTTGACCAAAAACCTATTGACTAAAAAACTAAACCAACAGATAACAAGTAAGAGAATGAGCAGAATTTGTCTAAAAATGTAGGTGATTCCAGATGGCTGGTTGATTTGTAAAACCACCTGTGAGTGTCTTAAGATATTATGGTAATGAATAGTTCCAAGGTCCTGTTTCTCCTTGTACAAACAAGTTCTGGATTTTGAGCTGATGAGCTCTATGGTTGTCAACTGAGATGCTATTTAGGACTGTGTGCAGACAGCAGTGGGGAAAAGAAAGCATAGAAGCAGCAAGAGAGTTTCTCCTGAATGATTCTACCTTTTGGCAAAATTGCACTTTTACAGTGCTGGTGTTGATTTGCGGTTCTTAGCAAGCGTACATTAGCAGTCCAAAAGTCTACTCCAGAATTAAGATTGCCAAGGGCACTTTCACCTCTTGTGTTCAATTACTTTAAACTCTCATACAATGTAGTACTGCATTTTTTAACACTAGAAAATGATGAATTAAAGTAATGTTGACTTCAGCTTATGAAAAGCACTTGCAGGTATGCCACAAAATAATCTAAGACTGCCCTCCTGAATAGACGGGTCTTTACTGGAGAAAGCAGTAGTTGTTCAATAGTACATCTAAGTAGCAGTGGAATTACTTTCGTTGTATGTCAAGTTTTTGAGTTCAGCATGTGCCTTGTTGGTTATCCAACTTCCATTCACAGTATTGAGTTCAAATGTACTGAAGACTGGCTGAAGGAGCTCGTCAGTGTTGTGAATGATGTATTTAGACAATAGTGGAAGCCTGAGGCTTCAAGTTATTGTCGCCTAAATAAGAGTATCTCTAAGGGAACTTTGCGAGCAGGGGTAGAATTGGACTCACTTTCCTCAGTTTAGGTGCCTGATACTATTTGAGCTGTTCTGGCATATCTGAGGCAGGAATGTAGAGCTAGTGAATGTGACAAGGCCCAGATGGAGATTGCAGCAGTGGACCCATTCTTTGCCCTGGGTCTTCAAGAACATCTGGGGCAGAATTTTTGTTGTGACTGGTAGTTGAGGTTGCCCAGTTTGTCCCAATGGTGGAGATCTAATAAACACTAATGAAGCTTACAGGTCTTCATAGAGCTTGTGTTGTATCATCTCCATGCATGTGTTAAGGGTGCCACACAGCTTCTCAAATTACTTTAGATGCCAGTATCGAAGTATTTAATTCTGTCCATAAGTGTTCATAATGGTGGGAACTTGTACATCTTTAGACACCTAAATGTATATCAGTGAAGAGCTAAGTACATCACACATTCACTACTAAGATTCCAAATCACTGTTAAAAATAGGGTGGCATGTTTAAACTGGGATGGAAAACAAAGCAGTAATATGAATAATTCAGATCTCTACAATAACAACATCTAACTGGAGGCAGTTAAGGAAGACACTCTTGTACAAAGGAGAAGTGATGAAGTTTGCAAGGGCTGTTTGATGACTATTAGATTCAGAGACTGGAAACCATACTTAAGAGAGTGGCTTTCTTTTAGCTTATGCCTAATGCACTCCTCTTGATTTCACATAATGATTGCTTTTCCCATGATTTTTTCTGTACCATTCCTCTACATATGTAGTGGAAATGTTCTGACCCCATTATTCAAGAGGGCAGAATTCAGGTTAACAGTGTTAAATCTTCTTTCTTTGATTTTTCTAGAGGCTTCGGGATATTTCAGTTCAGATTGTGACATTAACAGTGACCCTGACTATGCATGAGCTGGTGGGTTAACCTCAGCCAGCAGTCAGGTGCCCACCCTGTTCTCTTGCCACAGAGTCCATCCCTGCAGCCTCTCACATCTGCACAAGCCTTGAGACCTACACCAAAACCAGTCAGAAATAGCATGTTCCTTTTAGTGCTGATGAAGGAAAGAGCCGTTCTTCCCTCTGCTCCCTGTAGTTGTTTGAAAATTGTTCTGATGGCCGGAATTAACCCTTTTACTACTTACCCTTTTATCTCTTCTTAGGTTTTAACCTTCCTCTTTTGAGGTGAGGAAGTGGTGTGAGTATGTAGGGTTTGATGAGACAAAGAAAAGAGACAAGGAAATTGCTGAGTGAGATGAGTGGTACCACACTATGTACAAGAATGGAAGGGAAAGGGAAATTGTTGTGGCAGGTACATCTCACATGTGCAGACTTACTCTCCTCTTCATACAGTCCTGTGTTGTGCTGGCCATACCCATACCCCATGAAGTACTGCTCACTAGCAATAAGAAGAGAACAGGAAATTTGGGGCTCTTTCCTCTGATCACAGAGCAACAAACGATTCTCACATGAGATACCGAAACCAATGCTGAAAATAAAATTTTAAAAAGAAACAAAACCAAATTTAAAAAAATACAGACAAATAGTACTTTTAAACTTTTATTTTATCCATTAACAAAGTTTCTTGTCTGTTTCTCAATATTTGTAGTTTTCCTCTGTCAGAATTACCAGAAAGCAAAGGCCAGTTTTAATGGGCCTTAGCACCAGAGTATTTTTGAAAATCTACTTCTTCATCATGAAAATAACCATAATGGATTTTGAGCCCTGCCTTTCAGCTTTGGGGGGAGTCCTATGTCAGGTTCACATTGATAGAAGAGTGTGATGTTGCTTTATCAATATTGTTACCTGTCTGGCAGTGGAAAATAATTATCCATGCTCTCTTTTGAAAATGCTTTAAACTTTTGAACTGTCTTGAAGTACTTCAAAAATTATATTTCCTATCCTAGATGCAGCATCATGCTTGAAGTATGTGTTTAGTTGATCATTTAGGCTTACATTAAGAAATTTTCTTTTCCTCAACAAATACATTTTGTCTATTTATGTGTGTAATTTAGGTGTGTTTCTTTAAAGCATGTTCCTATATTTGTGCTGTTTGTGCAAGGGTTTTGTATTTATGTACAAAATACTTTTTGAGAAAAAAAATCATAAACAAAATCTGGATTTTTTTAATCGTCTGTTTAAAACTTTAAATTTCAGATACTTGACTATGTATGCAATACTGAGTACTAGAATAGTTTGCATGTTTAATCATCTTTATTGCATTAGGTTGGCTTGCTGAGAACAATAGTTTGTTTATATGCATGTGGGAAAAAGGATAAAACCCTTCAATTTGGATCTAGAGGGGGGAAAAAAACCCTAACCAACCATGTGAGTACAGCTATAGCATATTTGCTGGTTGTGCCCTAAAATACATATTCTGAATTACATCTTGCACTAGGGTATTTCAGCATCAGTAATATAGTTATTCATACCAGGATACAGCCTATGGTCTCAAGTGATAGCTGGCATTGTCTCCATTTTCTCAAGAGATAGTGCAGAGAGCTTTGGTCATTTACTTTTCACACAAGCAGGATTTTCCTATCAGTAGCTTTACAAGGTTATCTGTTTATAATCCCTCCTCACTTCTTGAACATAATTTTGTTCTTAATGATAATGTTGAATCCCCCTGTAAGGATTGTCTTCAGCTTTTGTTACTGGGCTTTTAAGTAGGGTAATAAAATCTAGTGATGTGGTCATTGTCGTATACTAAAAGCCTAGAGTACGACAACTTCTGCCAGAAGTAAAATTGGAAGCATTATCAATGATGATGTTTTGTAAGATAAGATGGGTTTAATTATGTTTTATAAGCACAGATGAGGAAAAAGTGTACTTGTTAACTACCATTTCATTCCATTTATTCACTACACTTCCTCCAGTGTACTGTATATGTTTCAGAGGAAGCACTCCAAAGGCAATACTTTGAAATTAATTATTGTTATGGCTTAGGCTTTTTGCTTTTGAAAAAAAATTGCACTTCAGAGAATGCTTGGACTTTCCAAGGGCACTGTTTTGTGAGGTCCTATGATGCAAGGAAGTTTGCAGGACAGTAAGAATGCAGCTTGTGCTTTTCCCTGTTTACAGACCCTTTAGAAAGAGGTCGGTGAAACTATTGCTTAGCATCTGGTTGCTGGTCTGTCTATATTGTGTCCCATGGGGGTAATTCCTCTTCCTCTTTTTCAGCAAAGAACTATTTTGTTGAATTTGGTATTTTTGAATTGGTGATGTGCTTCTTGGTTTATTTATTTTCCTTTTCCTCCCTGAAAATGCTAGGTCCATTAACTGTTCAGTGAATATCTTTGTTACCTGTTTGATGTTCTATGTTGTAAAGCTTACAAAAAAAGGTCTAAAATCCTCAGAAAATAGAAACATTTTTAGCAGGAATAAAAATCCACTAGGAACTAACAGGAACTTTAAAGCCTTGATTTTTCTTCTTATGGTTTGATAAGTGGGTTAAATATTAAATTCTATCTTCACAAAATTTTGCCATTTTATTAGCTTATACAGTGGTCTTCAGAAGAACACTGCCTTTGCCACAAACTCAGCTTCTGCTGGCTAAGGAATAATGATGGCAAAGTAGCAGGAACCCAAAAAGAACTCTTCTCTCTTTACTTTAGGAAGCTGCATTAGAGATGAACAGTGCAGTAAATGACATATAATGGAAAGAAATAAACTCCTCTTATTGTTAGCAGAATTCCAGATTGCTCCAGCTGATCTCTCTTAATTTGGCCAGCGTTAGGAGGAGGTGCCTTCTTCTCTTCTATGACTGGAAGAAGTGCCTACAATGAATTTTTTTAAGGTAGATGTGTGTGGCATAAATATTGGAACAGATAAATTCCCATTCAGAACTTCACGACTCTTCATTAATGCTAAATTATACTTTGCATATATAGAGGCAAATACACATACATAAACTGTATTTTTGTGTAATTTAAGGAGATATTTTTCTTACTAAAAATTCTATTTAAAGATGAGTGCTTCTGAAGTTCAGTTTTTAGCTTGTTTATGGGAGGATTGATTGACTTGAACAGAGTCTGCATTTAATGACAAAATAATGTAAAGTTGTAATATTTTAATTCCAATCCAAGCCTACTTGGTAAAATACTTTAAATATTATTGGAATGCAAAAGGAAGTTATTATTAAATGAAATGGAAGTGTTGCAGTGACACAGAAGCACTAGGTAGTAAGCGACAGAGTATGGATAGTGAACTAAACCAAGATCCAAGCTGTTTCCCAGAGTATGTAAAAGATTACAAGCTCCTGATTTTTCAAGCTCCTGACTTTTTAATATGTATATTAAATGCAGTATGAATGTAAACAAATCAGCAAAGTTTATATTACTTGCATCTTCTGAAAACTTATGGCCGTGTTTCAAACATATATGGAGAAAATGTCATGTTTAGCTTTGAATTTGAAAATTTTAATTTTTATTTTACATCACTTTCCTTTTTCCATACTTTTTGGACAGAAAGAAGTGGGTTTTATATGGAATAGTTTAAATAAGAATGTTTGAATAAAATGAAATAAATTAAATTCTGTGATACCATCTCATGTTACAGAAGATAGTAATCATACTCTTCAAATAGGGACTGTAAACCAAAACATGTTTTAGGAAAGCTCTTAAGCTTATTGGCAGAGCCATTCATGTAGATAACAAGAGGTCATGTTTTTAAGTTTAGTTTAGCAGACATGTCCAACAATTTGAAATTTCTTCAACAAGTTGTTGAGTTTAGTTTTGTGTTCCAAGTTGACAAATTCCAAGAAGAGCAGTTTTCAAAATGTCTTCTGTCTAAGTATGAAGCTATGGTAAAGCCTCATATATCGATGGTTAAGAGTTATTTACAGAATATTTCTAATCTATCAAGAATCTGTCAGAACCCCTTCTGCAGGAAAAAACCTGCATAGCTTCTCCCAGGTCTTCCTGGCTGTCCAGGATAAACAAGGTATGAACTAAAACCCATGGAAGTTATCAGAAGGATTCCCTTGTACCTCAGCACCTTGGATTTAGCTTGCTGCCTCTTGACTCATCAGAACTAGCTGCCTGTTTTAATTAAGGTTTATTCAATGGCAAGAGGCCTTTCTCTGTGCAATGAAGAAGACAAAGCAGCAGAATTACTCCTTCAGCATGGCCTGCTTTGCTATCCAAACCATGCAGTGCTATTCATCTTTCAGAAGCTGCGTCCAAGCCAAGCAAAATGGTTGTAGTGCTGATGGAGGCATTGGTTTTCTCGTCAGACTGGGATGTGTCAGCTTTTGGAAGAAGGGGGTTATAGATGAATGTGGAGTCTTACTTCCTTCTCTGCTTGCTTTAGACATTCCTTGGCCTTCTGGTTGATATATGACAAGCTTCTGCGTTAGGAAGGAGCTTAGGTATCTAAATCAAACCTAACATTATATTAATGTTAGATTTTGTCTCTATTAAATCACAGAATAATACAGCAGCACAGGTTGGAAGGGACTTCCAATGACCATTTGGTCCAACATTTTTAGCAAAATCACAGATTGCTCCACTTGATCTCTGTAAACCTGTAATACTGACGCTTATAAAAAACACTCCTATTGACTGATTTTTAATTACCACTTGTTGAGAAGACTGAGAGCGCTCTCTGGGGCAGCATCGAGGACCTTTTCACAGTGACAGAAACACAGAATGGTGATTTTCCACACCAAGCCGACCCAACATGACTCGGTAGCATCATACAAGATAGTGTGGCAGTTTGTGGCCATGTCACCATCAATCTGAAGCCTTTGTTGGGTCACTCTTGTGCTCAGCTGATCAGCCTTAGTTCTTCATTGCAGGTCTCCCCAGGCAGATTATTGCAGTTACAGCACTACGGTGGTAAAACCATTCTACATCTGGCACTGCATTTTGTGTTACTCCTGTGGCATCTGCCTTGTGCTGGTCATTAAATCTTCATTGGTAGTGGTACTGTTGCTTAAATCTGTGTAACCTGTAACAGAGGCCAAGACAAGTTAGGAGAACAAAAAGCAGACAAATTTATTCATGGCCTTCAAGGTACATTCAGGGCAAGCAAGGCGCCCCTGTGGGGCTACACCCAAAAATGCACGCCCAGTCGCACGCTCTTCACCTTTTGTAAGTTCTGTCATATCAGCATATTGGCCCCAATTCTCCAATCATACCCTCAGGTGATGATGGTAACCGTCCCAGGCCCGCTCCCTCTCCAACCCACTGTTTACATATTTTCGGGGCCCAGGGCAACAAAATGTCCTTGATTTTCTATTGTTTTGCCTAAAGCTGACGGGAACAGAGGTTTTTAGCATTTTATAAGAAGCACAGAACTACACCTAATTACAGATACATGAAGAGTAAAAACTAGGCAAAAATTCTCAGGCATCAGTACCTTCAGATCATGTCTGCCTACAGCTCCCTAAGAGATTTGCTCATTTGAGGGCTGCTCAAGCATCTATCTCTCTATCTTTCCATCTGTCTATTTGCATGTTGCTCTTACTGCTGGTGGATGTATCATCTTCTGAGCTACTATTATTTTCATTAACAATTGTATACTGTAAACTGGCAATTTTACATAAATTATATATAAATGATATACATAAATTTATTACATAAATTTCAACAGAGCAGGTTTTTGACTGACTGAAATCTAGGACTCAGTTAATACAGGAAACATTTATAATGAAGCCCAGAGAAGTTTTCAGTTGAAGTAAAGGACCAGAGAAAAACTAACAAATCTGAAATTCCTTACTATATATATATTTGAAAGTAGATGTAAAACCAGTTTGTAGGTAGCTATTCCTTTACGAGAAAACAGTGTTGAAATAGGAAATAACACAATCAGGAAGCTGTACAAGAGAAAACTGATTATTAAGCTTTTGTTTAGCATAAAATGCAGGATTATGATCCAGCAAGGCAAAGTCTAAAGGGTAAACAATGGTATCTAATAGTGTGGTTTCACGTGATTAATGTGACATTCTGGTGGCTGTAATGCCTATATTAGCTCTGTACCTTGTTTTGGGGAATGTTTGCATAGAATATGTAAAGTGCAAAACAGTATTGCATGGAAGTAGCTTTCAGAGGTTATTCAGATCCTCTTTCTTATATATTATTTATTTTTGTGTACTTTTATTCATTTCATAGTAATAAATTTGGTCACATTTCAGAGTATAGTGTATACAACACAAATATTTCTCTAAATGAATTACAGTATAATAAGCAAAAGATAGGTTTTTTTTTTTTGTGACTTATTTATGAATAAGAAAGATGGATTTATTGAATTGAGTTGCAAATTGAACAATTATCTTAGAATATGAAAAGTACTGTTTTATCAGTATTGTTTACCTAGAAATCATTGTGGAACACTTATGCCTGCTAAACGGAACGTTCCCTAAATCCTTAACACAAACAAAAATGTTTAGCACAAAACTCTTTGGGAACTGAAATTAAAAGACTGGTGCTCTCTGATGGAGAAACAATTTATAGGATATTAAATACGTGTTGACTTGTAATTTTATTTCTTGATTATGTCATTAATGAATAGGATATAAATAAAATTTTCTTCATGCAGTCTGGACTAGTGAATGAAAAATGTACTTGCTTAGGGATCATTCTCACCCCCTCTCCCAACATCAGTCAAAGACTAAACATTTTTTATAGAATCAGATGTGCTTCCTAATAATTGTTTGCACGTAGCCGTGCACTTCTTCACTTGATTTGTGTGAAGATTCTAGCGTGGATCTTGTTCATATATGGCCTGATGATAAATTGGTTTAAGGTTTGAAAGGGGCATCTGATCTCATGGATAAAAGCTTGTTGGTTTTATTAACAGCTGAATACTTCTGCTGCTTCGGATGAACGCTGCCTTAATTCTCAGGCCATTTTACTGAAATGAATAGGCTTTCCTCCTGAAAGAAGATGACAAATATGGTTGAAAGCAGACCTTAATTTTGCCTGATAAAATGAAAATATATAATTTATTCTATACTTATTACTCTAATTCTCCAAATGTTTTGGGAAATAGCAATAAACCATACATTGCTTAACAGATTTTCTGGTGCATATATATGCTTTGCATGTATATTTGTGCAATTAGCTGCTGGCAGTGGGCAGTAAAATGGCTATTACGTACTCTCCTTTCCATATGGGTATGAATTTCAGAATTAAATTTAGCTTACTGCAGAGGAAATGTGCTGATCCACTGGCAGAAGAGTGTCATCTATACCAATGACTGTCGGCTTCTCAGCAGAGCAGGGGCAGTAGCAGTGCCGGAACCAGCGCTCAGCCGATGCTGCTGTGGTGGCCAGCAGCAACACCTGAGAAGCACAGAAACACTGGCAGGAGAAAAAGAGGGGGCAGACAGCACAGAAACAGTATTTATTCACAGACGAAGATAGAGATTTTAGCATGGCTTTATTCATGATTATCATTATTTCTCTTCTGAGATCACACATGAGAAGAAGAGTTAAAACATACTCAACCCTGAAGCAAAAGCAAAAGAGTCTGCTTAGCTGGCACCAATCTACAAAGGGACTAGAAAGTGTCTTTTAAGGACAGAGGGCAGAACCTGCAGGCATGTATGCATTCAGCCTCTGTCATAATGCAGGTCTCTAGTTCAGTGCCACATATGAAAACTGATTCACCTACCTTAGTATTGATTTAGCCTATACTGTATAAGTCTTGGCCTTCAGAAAATTTTTATGCTTTTTTTTTTTTTCTGAAGCTACTCCACTCTCTTTTGTCAAAAAAGCACGCCAGTCAAAAACGCATTTAATGTACTCAAGTAACTCCTGAAAATTCTGCTCTATCAGGAGTACTCAAGGCATGAACTTCAGCCGCTGCTCCCACTAAATGCATGAAACTGCAGTGCTCTAAATCCCCCATCTTCTTTCTCTTAGAGGAATAGGAAAATGTATAGGTTTTATTTGATACTATTGTAGTGTTTAAGATACTTCTGTGGAAATTCCACCTTGGAAAAAACTTATTGCCATAATAAACAAATGAAAGAAAGCACCTTGGAAATTATGTGCAGCTCCGATGAAGGAGATAATAGTTTATCCCCATCCACACAGGGATAATAGTTTATTAGCCTTCCATAATAAACTTTGTAGAGGTGTTATTTTTTTAAATCATGAGTTGAGCATTTGTGATGACAGTACTTAAAATCTTTGCCAACAGAAACCCTGCTTTGATGCATCCAGACAGGCATGAGGCGGAATGGCTCACAGGATTAGAAATAGGATAAAGAACAGTAAGCTTTGCATTCATAATTCAGGAATGTTGCATTATTAGTACCTCTTATTGGTGTCACACAATTTGGTTTTTCGGCTAATTTGCCATAGAAGCTATTGTTTATAACCAAATATTCATATCACAACTCATAAGTTTCTCAGGCAGCTGAGATCATTAAATCACAGAAATCTAAAGCTCACGCTGTCTTAAAGAAATCATCTAATTCATCACCTATACTGAAAGCAGGATCAAATACATCCATATGTGACAGATGCTGGTGTATATTCTGTTCTTAAAGAGAGAAAGCTTTTCCTGAGATCAAACATAAATCCTTGCTGCAAATTAAGATAATCTCTTGCTATCTGCCATGGTCACAAGGAGCAATTGGTCATCGTGTTTTCTACTCCAGCTTCTGCCTTCTCTACTCAAATACCTCTCCCCTTGCTCCTTCACACAGGCACTTCCTCTCGGCTGTACCTGGTGGGCTCCTTTTGCCTTTCCTTCATTGAAAATTGCATGTTTTGGTCTTTTAGTGTCTTGTTTTCATTTGGGCTCTGTAATTTGTCTAGACTAACTTGCCCCAAAACACTGACAGTTCTCTGGAAAGGTCCACTAGTGATAAGTAAAAGAAAGTAAAATTTCCAGTGTTTCATATGAAATGTTTGTTAGTTAACAAATCCAAAGTGATACTGCTTTTGTTCTGCAGCTGTGGCATGCACAGGTGGTGATGAATCATACATTTAGGGAGTAATTTTAAATCCCCAGACCCTTTCTATCATTCTGCTGAGTTTCCAGGCTATTGCCATTTGATCATTTGGTATTTTATTTGACTCTCTGCTCCTAACACCCCCCTTGTTTTTATAGTATCACACATGGGATTATGGCAGTAGACTTACTTGGCTCACCAGGTTCACGTGGCATTCTGGTTGTCTGCAAAATTTTGTAGAATTTTTCCCAGAGTCATGTGAGCACTGTAAGCAAAGTATGGTTTCCCATTGTCTACAACTCAATAAAGAAACATCAGCAACATTTTATATGTTGTTTTTCAATGTGATTTGCACCATCTGAGGCTACACTCACTTGTATCACGTAGACATCAGATCTGTTTGAGATGTGCTGTGTTTTCTGCCTGGCTTCCAAATTCAAGATCTTATGGCCAAGGTAGGCTGCTCCCAATAGGTCTGTGTCATATCTATGAGCCTTGTCTTGTGTCCAGAGACTTAACATGTGTCTGGATACCTGACCCTATTTAAAAACAAATAATATTTGCTATGAACAGAGTTTTACTTTCTCACAGTTTGTCAAAATATACATATGTATAATTGAGAGATTTGGCATGTTTTCTATTTTCCTTAAAAGTGAAAAGAAAAAAACCTTTGCTCCAGATTTCTTTTCTTACACCTTTTATTAAGCTCAATTGGTAAAGATTTTCCAAAGATGTTATTCCATTAATTTTTTAGAGCCACATTATTTCAAAATAAAAATTATTTGGCCTAGATATTAGAAACACACTTTGTATTTTATCTCCTCAGCTGTATAGGGAAAAAATCATGTACAAAATACGTCAGTAACGTAACTGAATTCTTGTTAGACTGCAATGTCTTATGTACAGAGTTGTCACACAGAAGTAAAAGATTGAAATAATTAATACTATATAAATTTCTGGTTTTCTTATTTTAATTATTTTTTACCTTTACAAAGGATTAAGTGCTTTCAGAAGAGATCCTTTCAAACTATATATAATCCCTGTGTAAAGACAGTCAGCAAAGTTGATAAGGATAATTTTAGAAATAAAGCTGAGTGGCTCAGTTTTTGCTGTGAAAGAGATGTAACTTAAATAAATGAGAAAATTTGTATGTGGCTTGCGGGAAGAACCATTTTATTTAGTTGAGGCAGTTGTTGCTGATCTTACAGTTTAATTTCTTAATATAAATTGAAACTTTTCCAGTAATTACATATATATTGATATTAAACCTCTCATTGAAGATAGTAATCATATTGATATAAATACATTGTACAAGGATGGTAATACTTCAAGTAACTTATTTTATGTTAATCTAAAATGAATAGCTAGAAATAAGTTGAAAACCATTCATTTTTCAATGTTATTTGAAATAATAGGGATTGTTTGAACCTTTTTTATCAGTACGGCTCCAGAATACATGCATTAATTTTAATTCCCTTTGAAGATGATTGCCACAGGAAATTAGCCTTTATTATTGCATTGGCCTTATGCAGCTGAATAGAGCTTGAAAAAACAAAGATCTAAAAAGAAAAAGAGTACTTTTCCTGCTACACCTTCATTTTCTTCTCCATTTTTTTTCAATGGAAATCCTTGATTCACTTCTGGTGAAATTGCTTCCTTCTCACTGAGTAGTGTTGTTAAAGTATTTTTGGGATTAAATGAGCTACCTATAGATTGGGTAGATAGTGCTGAGACTTAGAAGTTGGATTTGGATTCTTTTAAACATTTCAATGAACTCCTGTTATTGAACCTGAGAAAGCTTTGTCAAACATCAGGAATTACCATCCACATAAAGAAATTTTTACCTTCCCAAATCACTTTTACATTCAAGAGTTAAAGCTTAATGTCAACTAAGAAAAAAAGTACCAGAGGAACGTCTGAAGGTAAATGTATACTGTGCCTTTTGGTATGCTGAATTTTATTTGCAGTGTCTTTATTGTTTCTCCTGAGAAATTGGTATTTACAGATATTTTAAAGAACCTGTACAACAGTCAGAAATCAAAACATACATTGTTGTCTTTTAGCAAATTCTGAAGACCTTTCTACAGAGTGCTGGGGAAGCATTCATGGAAAAAGAAGAGACCAAATGTTCAAAGGACATTTTCTGGCTGCCTTGGAGGCTCCAGTCCTCATTTGTACTCTGTAAGCTGTAGTAGAAAAGTGTGACTTATGACTGATGCAGTGGATTAATGTCGCTGTATTCAAAGGTTTAAAAAAATAATTTTGTCTGTGGAGACACTAGATTGCACAGTCTAGCAGTTGGTGGTGGTGGTAGGGTACAGAACCTCTAGGATGCACCATAGTTAAACATCATAGGCTGTCTTCAAGTTGCTGGGTCCACTCTTACCCTCCGTCATCTATTTTGACTCATTTCCAATGTTTCGCAAAATCTTTGCAAAGTATTTGAAGTCGTACATGGGCGAGTGAAAAAATAACTTCATATGGTGCTTCCTAAAAAACTCTCAGTTATATCATGGCTTTATAGACCCTTACTTTGGTTCTAGCGCTGAAGTGAATATAAGGTTTTACAAAGAAAATACCCATCTTTTTATTACAAAGAAAATCAAACATCTGTTTCTTGCAAAGGTAGTTATGCTGTTCAGAGATAGATGCCTCAGTTTTGCATCCTTCATGTGGAATTATGCCTTAAAGGTTATATTTTAACAAAGATATTTCAATAGATAAGTTTTCTTTCTTTGTTTGTTTCTTGCTTTACTATTGGTTTAATTAGAAAGTTAAGTTTCTGTTTGCCTTAGCAGGAATATTTTAGTTATGGCTCTTCAACATATTAGCCCCTGGCAGGTTTTGCAATTGCCTGGAGGAAATTTTCAAAGCATTTTAAGATGGAATGTTATCCATCTTATGGATGGATATGCAGTATCCCAGTTTCCCTTTTAAGCTTGACTCAGAAATGTACATGTTCAGTGTTTGTGCACAAGAAAAGCAACTGTTTACCTGTAAAGCAAATGATGTTACCCAAGAGGAGGAAAGGCAGCCGACAGGCTGGGAGGCACGGCCGCCCTTCGGAGGGGTTTCACTAGACCAGGTTGCTCAGGTGTCCCTGCCCATGACAGGGGGCTTTAAGGTGATCTTTAAAGTCCCTTCCAACCCAAACCATTTTGTGATCTATGATTCTGGGATGCAACTCCCTGTAGGACATTACAGAGAAAACAGACTCTTCAGCAGCACATAATGGAAGGACAGAAAGCAGCCGTCACAAACTGCAATGCAAACCACTTCAGGTGAGTATAAGGAATAACAATAATTTAGAGCAGAAGTGATTTATAGTAAGAAAAAAAATTAACAGAGAGATGATGAAATCAACTTCAGTCTGTTCTCTGGAGTATTTCAAAAGTCTGCTGACTTGAAACACTGAGCAATCTCATACAGTTTTTCTACTAAGTGCTGTTTTGTGCAGAAGCTTGGAACTAATCTCCTCCAGAGGTCCCTCCCAGCCTTGGTCTCTCTGTGGTTCTTTGAAGGCAGCTAGCAGATAGCCTCTAGAAAAGAAATGTAGTTGAAAATATGGAAGGGGTTTGCTCTCACTTTCTTTAACCTGCTTAGTGAGGACATAACATGATTTATTACATCAAGAAACAGAAAGTGCAGATCATAATAAAACCAATAAATTATAAGAGAACAAACTAGTAGGGCTGATGAGTCAGATCTCATTGCAGATAAATCTAAGAGAAAAACATTTACAAGCACTGGCAGTTCCCCCTAGAAATTATATTTAAGGGAGAAGCACAAACCATCCCAATACTTGTGAAGCCTAGGAGGTAGCTCCCTTAAGTAAACCTTGACTGCACTGGCCTACGGCCCAGGAAAAAAAAAGAATCCCTCAGAAAGTAGAAACTAGGTCAAATTACCAAATTAGTGCAGACAAAGTAACACTAATAGGAAGAGTGACAAAACTGGAAAGGCCAAGACACAGAATTATGCATGACATAAAAAAAGGACATAAAGAAAAACTAAGTCATTTTATAAACACATTAATAATCAGAGCAAGGTAAATAAAAAGATTGATATACTGTCAAACAAGGAAGGAAATAAATTGAAAAATGATATTAAACCTGAAAAAATGTTAAATATCTTTTTTGCTTTTCCTTAACAGGAGCTATTATGCATTAATGCAACAACTAAGCCTAAGAAAGGGCTAAGATGTAAGATTGGAATGATAAAAGAACTTCCTGAAAGAATACATAAAACAATTACATATTTGAAAATAATCCATGTTTAATGAAGTTTATTTTACAACATTTAAGTAACTAGACGAAGCCTTCTCAAGATCCATTAGCCGTTCCCTGTTGTGAAGAATGGAGAAAGTTTCAGAAAATTGAAGAGCTTACTCAGTGCCTGCCTTTATAAAGGAGAGGAAGGAAGAACTGTAGAATTACAGGCCCATCAGCATAATTTAAATGTCGTAAAGAAAACCCCCAAACAACTGGAACAAATAAATCAAATGAACTGTAAGCACCTGCAGAATAGTGGGGAGATGAGTAATAGCCAAAATGAATTTATCACGGAGAAATTGTGTAATACCAGTCCCATATCCTTTTGTAACGGAGTAACAGTTCTTGAGAAGGTGATGAACTGGGAGATGTCATCTGTCTTGACAAGTAAATCTTCTGACATTATTTCACATGACATCTTCATAAGAAAGAACAAAAAAAAAAAAAAAAGAAATTACATTGCTATTATGGGATCATATAATTAGTAAAGAAGCTGTGCAGAGTGTATTGTTCCCTGTCAAGCTGATGTGTCCCCTGTAGGAATATACCCTCTATCTTGTACTATTGCACATTTTTTGCAATGGTATGGGCAGTGAATAGAGAAAGACTAGTCTAATGGAATTTTCGCCAAAATCAGTGGGAGAGGAGGATGAGCTGAATCAGCAACCTGGATGAAAATTCAAAAAGTTATAGGTAAAAAAAAACCCCAAACCACCAAACACCACAATTCTGTGATGACGAAGGTAAGTTCTTATTTTAAGTGAAAAAATCCTCATACAAAGACAAAGAGAAACACGTTTAGAATTAAACTTTAGATAACCTGGGTTTGTCCTTTACAGTTGTTAATGTTATCTCCATGATTGTACTGATAATTCTTCATTTCATTTTTTAAAGAAAAGTCTCAAAGAATGTAAATGAGATACTTTTACAGTACATAATTCATTATGAATGTAAGTATGGGAAAATTACATCTAGATCTTCCTATGTCCTAAACTTTGATCTTATTACAAGCTGTTGCTATAAGACAGGTAGAACTTAAGCTTTGGAATTTTAGGAAAACATGATTTGCCTATTTCCAAAACTTAGAATCTAGTACATTATCATTCTATCTTCATAAAATCTTGATTTCTATATACTTATAATCTTTCCCTTGCTTTTCTGGAGCAATTATGCCTGGTTTATAGTCCTTGAGTTCAGGCTACAGGATCATAATATTTTTGATAAATAATCGAAAATAAAGTTCAGCTTTTGTGATGTTTTCAGTCAAAAATTTTCTAAAATATATTCCTGAGGAATGTTAAGGTCCTAGATTTGTATCAAATCCTCATATATACTCTAGAAAGTCTCTCTAGTGGATGTAAACTCAAATTTTTGGGCATGGATTTTCACCATTTGTAAAAGACTGTAATAATCTTCTGCACCATTACAGTCTTTTACTAACGGAATCAGAATTAATGCTGTTAAAAAAGATATTTCTATAGGTGTGGTTATTATGGACTCTATTGTTTACATTTTTCCACTTCTACACATATAATCTCATTGCATTTTTTTTTCTCATTTTCATACTATAGCCACCTAGAACAAAGTGTGTTTCCAAGACATGGCTCATACACAGTACAAAAGGAAAAGTAAAAATTGCATATTAAGTTCACCTAGACTGAAAAAGTGCGTCAAATAAAGTGATACAATTTTTTGGTGCTCTGAAATTTTATTGAGGCTTAGGTAACCTTACTATAACATGAGTAAACTAAAGAAAATTGTCAAACTAAGAATTCTGCAATCTCTATTCATAAAACAGAGAACCTAATGATAAATTTAGAAAAAAGGCATTATCTCTGGTTCATTTGTTACTTAAATACCACCGTGTTCTTTAAGAGAAGATATTCAGTTGTAATTGGTCTATATTTGAAGCTAGGGGAAAGGAAAAATAGGTCAGTCAAGGCACTTGCCTCTTATTTTCCTATTCCACAATGTATGTGCATACAGACAGTTGAACATTTTTTAAAATCTTTGTGCAGGATATGCAGAGAACCAGGAAGGGAAACAAAAAGCTCACTGCTACCGTCGTGAAGAATTTTGTCAGATTAGTGACATTCAGGTTGACTCTGGGGCCTGGATTTACGTCACCTAATTTTAGACATCAAGGTATCACACCTCATTCAAGTCAGGCTAGCCTCTGTCTCTAAAAAACATCTTTCAAAGGTGCAGTATTGAGACTAGGCAAGTCCCACACAAATACATAAAAATAATATTATTGCTCTACAATAACAACTTAATCATTGACAATTCCTTTGGAATTTGTTTTAAGAAAATTAATTGTGAAGTACTCATCTGGGATTAATATGGATGAAGTACTTAAAGGATTTCACTGTTAATTGACCATTATATTGAAATGTTCCTATGTGAATTTTGAGCTTGGGAGCATCGGAAAGTAAGGATGACTTGGTCAGAAGTTACCTCTAGAGCTTCAGAGGTATAGCATATGATTTAGATCTGGGGATGATTCTACATCCTTATTGCACAATCTGAAATCTGCATCTAACATCCTTTGTGGTTTGCTTTTGAACTTAATTGATGTTGCAGGATCAATTAATGTAGATCTATTTAAGTCAGTGAGTACCTGTGCATAAAGAGATGCTAAGTTTAACCAGCAGTAGTGAGACATTTACAGTTAAATTACCTACGTTTTGCAGAAGTTACCAACCACTGGCTTGTGAATGTTGCTTTGCTTTGAATAACTTTGTCTTGAAACTAAGTCTCATAGGGTCAATATGGATATTTGCACTGTGAAAATCATCCTTTTGATCCAGTACCAGCTTCCTTCATACTGAGCACCTGTCAATGGGCAGTAGATCCACATAATCTGAAATCAAAAAGAACAGTGGTGGTAGTAGCTGCAAATGGTTATCTTTATGGTTGCAGATTGGTTTTCTATCTACCTCCTTCTTTTTATTATCTCATTCTCACATCTTACTGAAAATACTGTCTTTTGGACTGTGCAAATTTAGGTCTTTGTGAAAATATGTTTTCGGTTTCTGTTTTGGAAAATCTTCAGTGAAGTTTGAGGTCTTCCTGTGAAGTGACACTTGTTACTGTAAGGTCATCATTCATCTTCTGTCTTTTATGATTTCTAGAGAGTTGGGAAATGTATGCTTTTGTCTGAACTCTATCCATTTTTATAGACTGGCTAAAGGCAGATCTACTCTATGCAGCAGAACACAGAACAAAGATTATTAACCTGAGTAGGACTTGCATCTACCTCATGTCATAGTGCAGTACTCTACAGAGACACTAGCTGGTGTCCCAAAATGTATATTACTGGCAGCAGCTAAAATAGCCACCTCTTGCAGCTAGCAGAGGTATTAAAAGAGAAATGTGTTTTTCAGAACTGATGCTGAAAAGGGTGGGGGGGAAATATAAAAATAGTCAACCCTAAAATGCATGCCTGGCAAGTCACTAAGGGGATTTCTGGAGGGTGCTAAAGAAACAAACAGAAGAAGTTATCAACCATTCTGTCCAGAAATCAGAAATATTATTTGTTGTCTCTCTCCAGCTTCTGAAAGGAAGTCTACAGTTTGTGTGTGAACAAGAATATGTATAGTGTTCTATGTTTTGGGGCTGAAGTAATGGAATTTGCAAATGAAAAAAAGGTTAGAAAGCACACTAAATCCATAGAGGCATTACTGTTGCTTTGTTTTAAAATCTTTTGCTTTTAATTGTGCCATTGTCAATCTTTTGTGATTGACAGCTGAGATGAAACCTGAACAAAATTCAGCTCTTGCAGAAGCTGAAGATTACACTTTCTTATGTTTTTCTCAGTTGTCAAAGTCCACAGGCAGAGCAGACTGAGCTATCCATTTCATCAATAGATAAAACAATAAATACAAGTCTAGTCCAGAGTGACTAACTTGAGTTTAGAAATTTTAGGCAAGTAATTCAGGTCAGATCTGGTATTAAAAAGAAAATTTTGTTATTTCACTAGAATGTGAAATATTATTTAGGAAAGCAGAGAGCACTATTTATAGTTTTCCAGATTCCCTGCTTTACTCATTTTACTAAACTCCTTCTCTACTGTAACATGGAGCAATAAATGTTTCAGGGTAGACTTTATGAAGAAATGAAGCGGTAAATTGCATTATGTTTTGTATTATCTCTGTCTGCCACTAAACAATGCAGCATCAAATTGAGCTCATATGTACAACAGCTTTTACTAGAAAAAACATCAGTTCTGATAAACTCATTCTGTAAATGGCAGGTTTCCTACCTCATGCAATCTCAGGTTGTTTTCCGCTGAACTCTGTGAGTGTGTTGCACGGGATTGTGAGCCCAGGTTCATTAGTTTTTGAGGTCTGTGAAGACATTTCATTTAGCCCATCAGACCAGTCAGTCATGTCCAGTTCCTGGGAGCTGCTTGAAATGAGGAGGGAGGATGCTGTGGTCCAGGTGAATCATGCTGGCTGTAGCTTTCCACTGAATGTCCTCTTATATTATGGGCCTCACTGTTCATATGTGCTGTGGGCAGCATGCATACATACATACATACATATATACATATATGTGCATATATATACGCGCTTCAGGCATCAGTGATAACAGCTGCGGTGCTGGATGTCTGCTGCAGCCTTCATCTTGTGTCAGGAAAAGGGCTACAACCCACCATCCTCAGCTGCTGGTAAGGAGATATGTGACTGAAAGTCTAAGCAGCTGAACCAAGAGTAAGAATTTAAAATGCATTAGTTGGGAAATGCTAAGTCCCTGTTTGTTAAGTGAAGTGGTCTTTCCTCAGAAGAAACTGGTCTACATCTGTATTTAATATGTATTAAAGATAAGCTCAATTGACTTCATGTCCCATCTAGAAAAAATTATTTGCTGTGGAAAAGAAATGGTATAAAGACCAGGCTGCTCAGTGCTTTCACTAAGCCCCAGCAAAGGTCAGAGCAATCACAGAGTTGTTGTCTGGAGTTACTCCTTTATCTGCCGCTGAGCAGGTCAGTCTCCCCAAAGCTGAAGAAGAGCAGGACATACTCCAAGCAAATAAATAAGAGGAGCTGGAATTAAACCCCTGACTGTGATGTACTGTTTAATATACAGTCTGTCCATGGTGAGTCACAGGTTGAAAATGACCAATTCTAGTCATCACAGAGTACATTATTCTTCATTACCACCCATTTAAAGATTGTTACAGTGTAAGTAAAAAGCACTTCTGGAAAGAAAGAGACATGACTGAGACTTAAAATGGTAAGCACCCAGAGGTTTTCATGTTTCCTTGCTCTGTGTCACTTTTTAGTGACCCTTATGACATTTTTTCTTCCATTAAGCAAATCACTTCCAAAAACTTGCTACATCTTTCACTTCTGAAAATGAAGATGCAGTGCTCTTTATTTCAACTCACCAAAAAAAGCACCTTGAAAGCCTTTTCTTCACCAAATCCCTTTCAGCCTGTTGGAGAGGAAGAGGATGAGATTGAAATGTGTCATTGGTCTTCTAAGAAGAATTTTCCTTTTCACATGTCCTTCTGCTGGACACTTAATTTCCACAACTTGTTTATGCATGTTTTAGAAACTTTTCTTTTATTGTTTTTTGATATTTCAAAAATTCTTAGTAAAGAAACCTATTAAGAGAAAAAAAGATTAGCCAGCCATTGTACAGATACTATTAGAAATTTAAAATTGGTTTTTATAAATAAAAACCCTGTAGCAAAATCGTGCTCTGGAACCTGCAGAACTTGGGCAAAAAAACCTCTACTGATGGAAACTGTTTAACTATAAAACAGCTGTGTGCACTGATGGCTGAAGAAATTCCCATTTTAGTGTAATGGCTCATATTGTTGAAAAACTCCACTAAAGATGACGGAAAAAAAAAAAAGAACAGTAAATGTTTTTGGTTTTTTTTTTTTTATTATAAAATATGATTAACTTTTCACATGATTGGGCCATATGAAAGAGATGGAAGAGGAAAAGGTAATTTAAAAAATAATTAAAATTGATATTTGCAAAAGGTTTATTACCTTGATTTTTAATAAGGTTTTCTACTAGCTGCTCAACTCCCTGCTGTTCCAGGTTTTTCTGCTAGAAATCCGTCATAGATTTTAACAGTAATTTGCCTGTCACCAGGAATTTTAATTGTCAGTGTGATCATTTATTAAAAACCAGAGGTTTATCTGCCTTCTGCTATGCAGCATGTATTTCCATAGATTCAAATGAAAGCAATTGTGCATGTCTTATACAATAGAAATAACACCACAGGAAGAAAAACTGGTGTGGATGGATAATTCTCTAGTGCTAGTAATGCTGAAGGTGGAGATATCAGTGAGGGGTCTGGTACTGTGGGCTGTGGTTACGCTGCCTTGGAGGAACTTCTTTTGTGTCAGCAGGGATATTTGAAAAGTCTTTTTACCAAAGGAGATTATGCACTAAGAAAAAAAAGGGACTTTTAAAGAAACTGCCCTTTATCCCATCTCTGCTCAAGGCAGCAAAGGGGCAGGAACTGGGTGGGGACAGCTGCTGCTCTCCTGAAGTAATAAACGTTTGGGTTTGGGATTTGAAATCCACAATCCAGTATAAGAGATCACGTGGTTAAATGTAAATAGATCTTCATTGATTAAGGTGGAACTAAGTTATTTTTTGCAGTGATGAAAAAAAAGAGAAAAAACAAGACCCATGATAAATAATAAATCAAGAAAATGTTATAGTAAAGAGTAAATAAGAATCACTATTTAATAGAAATAGTAAACAATACTAGACAGTAATATTAAATTACTATTTAGTAATTTATGAATTAGTAAATTGAGTAGTAAATAGTAATTGAAGAGTAAATCAAGATTTTTCATTTTTAAGTCTTGTTCTTTAGTCATGGGGAAATACTGTTTCACCTTTTTCTATATGAATTAATATTTAAAATATAATTTTAGTACCAAACCTGCATGTATAAAGAAACATGAACTCTTAACTCTTGGCAACACAGGCCATTCTTGTCATTCTCTTTACTTAAGGCACCTGCTTGAGTCACTGCCTCTGGAATGGTACTTGGCTAGGAGCCCTCTACCATTAGAGGTAGAGGAGAGAGTTACAGCTTGAGATGCTGAGGAAGAGGATGTATATCCATCTTCACTGTCTCTAGAATGAACTTCAGGTCATTAAAATTCAAACTTAGATGCCTCAGATTTTGTAAATGTTGGTCATTGTATCCACATTTGGGACACTGGACTCTGTGGATCTCTATGGAAACTTGTATTCTCTATATTCTCCACCTCTTTCCTATAAGTTTTCCTTTGTGATGACAGGAACAAGGGAAAAAGAATACAAGAATACATAGGTGAAATCTTATTTACCAGTCTCAAGACTACACATCTTTATACACAGTGGTGACTTAATGAAAACTGTTCAAATAGCCTTGACTGTAAGTATCACATATGAATGGAAAAACCAGCATGTACCTCCAGCCGTACAAAGACTGAGACTGACTCTGAAACTTGTTAATTTGTGTAGATTGCTCCCTCTTTCACATTCTCCTTACAGCAGCTTTACACTGGTCTGATTCTGTTAAATCAAATGGAATCACTGAAGTTAAACTGCATCAGCACAGGTGCAATCCAACACTGTCCTTTGAAATCATACAAAGGTACTTATTAAAACAGATAACTTTGTATTAAACAAGAAAATGATCAGACATCATTATTTAATGACCAAGAGTGGCTTATCTTCTAGTATAATTCTCTGTACCTGTTGTAACTTTTTGTAGAAAAAGCTTCCTTTCATTGTGGACTTGGAATCCTTTCTAGAATTAGAAATCTGCACAGTGATAGAAGGAGGATATTGGACATAAAGGATTAAAGCACTCCTGACAAGTTCTCGAGAAATGTGTGTGCAAAGGACAAATAATCCACAGCCAAGCCAACAGCTAGGAGAGCTAGTATTCAAGGTCTTCCACCAGGCTGATTATAAAGGAATTCCACCAGCAACCTCTTTGAGAGATTTGCGTTCATCAGAGATCTCCCACCTCTAGCAGAGGGGATTATTTAGGCTCTAAAACATAATCACCCTATGAAATAAAGCTCATCCCATGTCCTGAATTTACCAAATTTTGGCTAGCAGGGTGTTTAAACTGCAGAGCTTGAAACATCCCTCCAGCAGAGGTTTATGTTAGACTGACAACATTGATACCCAGATAAAAAATACTACTCTGCAGTGTGATGCCTGGAGTCTGCAGAATACCAAGTGAGTTCAAAAAGCCAATTCTCTCCTCTCTTCTGGACACTAACTGGGTTTACCTTTCCCTTTCTCTTAGTGGACAATCTTTCCTCTTGTTCTTTTTTATTCTTTTATGCCTCAATAGGTTTTTCCTGCAATATATACTGAAGCCAGGTTCACACAGACTTGGGTGACTTCCAGGAGCTCAGAATTTCACTTAAGCACCAAAAATTAATCTAGTTCTGATCAGGAAAAATACTTTATTCATGGAAGTGATAGTTTGGTAAATTCTAAGAGGTAACATTTATTAAACCCTCTCCCTTTCAAAGTCTGGGTTTAAATTAAAACCAAAGGATTATGTAATCTATTTTATTATTTGTATGGAACATCTCTTCAGTTAAAATTAAAAAGAAATGCCATTAAATTAAGCAGCAGTCTAAGTAATTTTTATATGACTCCTAGCTCTTAATAAAAACATAGCTGTTCATGTAATTCACTATAATGTTGGATAGCAATAAAATGTCTTCCTCATTACAATCAATACCTATGAATAGCAAAGACCTGCAGTGTGCCATGGCCTTTCTCAACAGGCAGTCTCACTTGGTGGTAAGGAAAATTGCTATCGTCTTATATGAAACCATTTTAGCATCACCCTGAGCTTAATAGAGCAGTCTTTCATTGCCTGTTAACAAGCTGAGCTATTGCCAGGAAGTGTTTAAACTGACAAATGTTGTCAACACTCTTTCCTTGCAAAGATTAATCTTTTTGGGGTGTGTAGTGTGTTAACATTAGTCTGATTTCTATCGAAACATATGTTGATTATTTTATTTGACAAATCAGTCTGTTAGTTCAGGCCACAGAAAGTCTGTCAGTAACAACAGCCAGGTATGAGCGCACTGGTGGTAAGTGGGAGTTTGTGCTCAAATTCATCATAATTTCAGGTGCATTAAAATATGGAGCGGATGCAAACGTTAAGGATTGCATTGTGCAGCCCAGCCTTGTGCTTAGTAGTCACAAATTGTTCTGTGCAATATACAAGGCATTGCTATTATAGCGACAACCCACATATATCAAAAGTGATGGAGTGACAAACGTCTCGTAAAGGCCAGACGTGCTGACATTACACAGGCGTTTATAGTCCTATATGTACTTGCAGCTGCACAGAATGCCTACTGATAATAGCATACATAAAACAGGACAAATGAAGGCACATGGTATTTATAGAGGTTTGGTGTAAGGTGAATGGTCACATAAAGAAATTCAAGAAAACGATCTTTGCATTACTCCAGAAAAGAGGATCAATTCTGAAAAATTTGTTAACCGGAGGAAAACAAAACGTGTAGGTTTTTTGGGAACATGCATCAGTTTTATGATTTCAACAGCTGAGGTTATAATATGTATGCATTCTTTGTGCTGCAAAATCTTCTGAATTACACAAATGGTCAAGCAGATTTTGCCCATCTGCCTCCCATTTTTGTAAAGCTTTCACAGGCAGTTAGAGACAGTAAGAGGCAAGAAGAAATACTGAAGAAGAATGTGGGCTGCTGTTCATTCCTGCTTTATTTTATTGCAAACATAGTTTTATCAGAAGGTAACCCCTTTCAACCCTCATGGCACAAAGCCGTGCTGTACTTATCCTGCTGCCTCTTTTGCTGAGTGCCCTTCAGGTAGACCCAGTGGATGATATTTATTGTTTTTTGAGTGTCATAGAACTAGTAGTAGTTTGGCTTCTAAGTCTTACAGTTGGGATTTTACTTTTCAGTAAGCCTAGCAGAAAGAAGTCAGTTTTTAGTTTAGATGGGAACTGTGCTTGTTTGTATTCTCTGCACCTTCCCAGGAGCTTCATCAGGTTTTCTAGAATATAAAGTTGTTGAGGAATACATTTGTTGCATATAGCTTGTTTGCAAGCTCCAGTACAAGCAGCAGGTTAAGCTCTGGGGGGCAGAGCCCAAGACAAGAGGCCATGAACTGCCAGCCTTTGGCGTAACAAAGGGCGTGCGGGTGGGTGACAACCACCAGGTGTATGGACACTGAGAGACACAACAGCAGCTGGAGTCTCAGGAAGATGAGCAGGACTTTCATGTGCCTGGACTGTGAGTATAAAAGCCCAGGGATTCTTGGTTTGAGGCACCAGCTCCGGCTATTTCTGTTATTGCTCCATGAATAAATGGTTTTATGGAATGAGACATTCGAGACTGCCATGGGAAACCGGGTCTGACTGTGTGAGTGGGGTGAGCAGAGAGCCAAGAGGGGCTCAGCTCCCATCACTGGAGCTGCCTGCTGGGAAGAGGCTTCGGTCCCAGCAGTGAAAGTCTGGCCTTGGGAGTGTGACTGCCAGGGAGCCTCGTGAATGGTCAGAGTGGGGAACTTTGCTTAACAAAATGGAGTTGGATGTGAAGGGGAAGGATGATGCAATTGGTTGTCTAGACCGTCTAACTCCAACTGGTTTTCATGAAATATCAATTTCATAATGTCTCTTGATTTGAGCTGGAACATTTATTAGGCTCTTCAAACAGAATCTTCTATTTTCATGAAGTCCAGAAGCAACCAAAAAAACCCTTTGCAATAAAGTAAGGATCTTTCCTTGAGTGTTAATTTTTCATTCCCCTGTCCAATATAAACTTAAGTTGTAGAGTTGTAGCCTTTCTGCAACATGTGGTTAGTGTACAGGGAAAAATTACTCTTTAAACACAATTGTTTTTCTTTATGCTCTAAGGAATAGTTGGAATACTACAGCGACTGAAAAGAAAGACGAAGAATTAATTAATAACTTTGTTTTGCCAGTTGTGGGTTCAAATCCATATTTCTTGCTACTTAAGATACACAGACCTAGAAATAAGGTTTCAGAGTAAGAAAAAAAGCTAAAATATAAAGAAATACAGAATCTCACAAAGCAGGGGATTGTCTTCTTTTTTAGTTGAAAAATCTCACGGAATCAAAAGGAGGACAGAGCAGCGCTCTACAGTGCCCTGAAAAACAGTCCTCTATATCCTCAAGAAGGAGGATTTTGCATCAAAATCGGGCTCATGCTACAGTGAGTCTCAATACAAGCACTGTATTAGTTGAGACATGGGGAAAATAAGAGGAGGGAGCAATCAAAAGGGAAACCTACAGGAAACTCCCACTTAATTTAAAACACTTCCAAATCACTAAGTTCCTGAAATAATGTTTGAGACAACTCTGAAATTTCATGCATTCTAATTACATACTACACAATAAGATAAATGTTTTTCAAGAATCTTTTCTCCCTTTTCCCTTTCCATGTCTGTGAAATACCAGCAATCATTGAATGTACAGTCCTCTAGATCAGGAGACCAAGTTAAATTGAGTGGTGTCACTGCATAATAACAATGTTCTTCTTCATAAAGGGTTTGTTATACTGTGGGCCAAGGGTTTCCTGTTTCCCTAAGCTGTGGGATTTAGCACAGTTGTGTTAGTGCTAAGAATTTTATGAAAAGCTGTAGTTATGCTCCTGATATCATAGAGGTATCAGAAGTTTTAACTAGCTATGCTTTATGCAAATTGTGAGAAAAATTTGGGCACACATAATTTAATTTCTGATTCTCTGTAAGCAGGGTTTGAAAAATGCTTTCCAAAATGCCAAGCTGATTTGTTTTTTGGAAACAAAATAAATGTTTGGTAGTTTATTTATAACTTTTTACCTGAGATGCCTTATTTTGAATGTGTAAATGAGAAATGGCCCAAACCAAATGATCAAAAATAGTGCCTATTGGCTACATCAGGCAGATAAAAAGTAGAAAGTTAGCATACTCTAATCAATTTGCATACCACTGGGGATGAGACCAACACTTTCGTCATCTGGTCCTCACGACTATTTTAAAAAATGCAGGAGGCGTTTCTATACAATGTACAATAAAACAGTTTGGAAGAAGAAATCTTTTTGTTCATAATCACGTAATTGTACTTCTGTTCCAAAATATGTTTATCCATACTCCGAAGTTTTGGAGTCTAGCTTATTATAAGTTCTGGACTTCTAAACATTTACAGTTTGAGCAGATTTTAATTTCTGTAGAAGATGCTTAATGCTAAACAGAAACATTTTCACTAAAGATTGCATCTGTTGTAAAGGAGCAGCAAACGGATGTTAATATCAGTGAATATATTTGCACATGGAGACTTTTCTTGGGTTTTATGTTAAGTTTGCATAAAGTCTCTGGAACATTTTCCCCCTTATCTTCCTGCACCAATACATTAAAACCTTCCAGAACAGCAGGAATGTTGTATTAGCATTTGCATTGTGTTCATAAAATTACCATCAGATTCTTTTTGTTCAAGTAGATTTCGTACAATCTTTCTAAATAGCTAAAGAAATAAAATCAGCTTGCTTGCTGCAAAAAGAAAGGATTTGTTGGGAATCAGAGGGTGGCTCTAGCAAAAGATTTTGCCAAGGAATTTGAATCCTGATCAAATAATCTCAAAAGTGTGGGGAACATGGACAAAAATAGGAGAACTGGACTGAATCCCTTTATTCAAGTCTGCTGTGCTAATTGCTTAAGAAATCTTTCTTAGATGGGTTTCGACTGCATGCAGGTGAAACTTCATTAATAAAAAAAAAGCCCATGGTAGTTTCAAGTGCTTTGTGGTCAGTCTGTGGTTTTTGTTGCTTTATGCATTAATCCGTAAACAATGTAGCTGACTATAGAGAGGGGTATGAAAAAAATCCTATGGTTTGGAAACAGATAGCTGAAACAATATACTTTATTTTCCTGCTTCAGTCATTTAGTGTTTTTTTGAGAAATAATTTAGCAGTGTGATTACAAGAAAATATATGCACAATTTAATGTGCGTAACCAAGATAATGCTGAGCTCTGCTGGAAGGAAGAGGATTTATTTTGGAGCCTGTTTATAAAAATGTATATTAATTGGTATCTCAGGATTGTGTCTGAAAGTCAGTTTCCTGTTTTGACTTCCACTTTCACAGGATCTGCCTGTGTGAGAGCTGAATCTCTCAAAAATGCTGACGTTAATTTTTAGGCTTTGAATCCAATTTTGAAGGAAGCCTTTACTGCAGGAAGTTGAATTAGGGCCTATAAACTGTATAGCCTGTGAAGACACACGAAAAAGATGTAGTAGCTTTTTATAATAAGGGCTTGTGTTTTCAAATACTTGACACTTTTTGAAACTTTATAAAGGCAGTTTCTCTTTCAATTGTCCTCTGAATTCTTGCTGCCCCCTGCAAACTTTGCCTGGATAAAAAAAAATCTGATCTTCTCTCTCCATCCAAATATTGAGTGGAAACATAAGGTCATTTTACTCTATGTAAATGTCAGGCTTTCAGAGCAGATATCAGGGAGAAGTTTAAGGTCCAGCCTTGCACTGGCAGGTTGAATTAAGTGCTGTTAAAAAGCATGCTATGCTGTTGCAGTGCATTTAGTTATGGGATTGCATTAATATATTCCGAAATCTCTGCTGCTTTTCTGCTGATTTTCATATAAGGAGTGTGTCTCATGACTCAAAATCTGTAGCTTGTGGATCTCAAGCCCTTTCTATAGTCTTCTGTTTAGCTCTGATAGTACATGTATTAGTTCAATAATAAGAATACAATTTTGAGCAATGATCATGCTGGAAATCCTTGGTGGGAATATGCAACTGTGTGACTTCTGAATTTGCTGTCTAAAATCAGAAATTCACATCTAGTATCTTCAAGGCCAGACATCTGAAGCAATTACATCATTTTGCATTGATTAAATATCGCATTAGTAGTGTATAAATATTGATGAAATCTTATTGACAGTCATTGATAGCTTTCTTTTGCTGGTACTGCAAAAAATCTTATATTTCTGAGGATTTCTTAGAGCACAGGTAAACAGTTTTACATAAAAATTCAGTGATCACATAGCGAGCTGCTTACAAATATGTTAACTAATGATTTAATTATGTCTCATTTATAAGATGTGAAAAGGTTGTTGTTTTTTTTTTTGTGTTGTGAGATTATTTCTTTCTTGGGGGGAATTTGTGCAAATGAATTCACAATACTCAGTTCACTAAACATACTGAAAAGTATATCTAATTTTATTTCCAGCACAAAATAAGTTGTCCGCTTGGATGGGACTTTGAATAACCTGGTCTGGTGGGAGATAACTCTGCCCATGTCGGGGGGAGTTGGAACTAGATGATCTTACAGGTGCCTTCCAACCCAAACTATTCTATGAGTCTATGGTTATTAAACCCATGGCCATATAAATGCAGTGAGCAGACCTTTATCCACCTGTCAAGAAAGAGGTCCAAAACCAGCTCCTTGGACTGCTTTGGATTCCCCAGTGTAAAGTTCTGTTTTATAGTCATTGAAAGACACATCTTCATTCCTCAACCCTATTATTGGAAGCTCTGAAGCTGATCTAGGTATTTGCTAAGGAGAGACTTGTTTGTTGTACTTTGGATATTCTTAAATTGTGTGGAAGAGATGAAGCACTTGTTACTATGTCACAATACCCACTTATAAATCTGCTAAGCAGTCCTGGATGAAAAATCCTGGCAAGCATGTAGCAAAAATCTATGTAAATTAAAAATCTTAAAAGAAGTTGGTTACCATGCTGTCTATTTTGCATACTGTAAATGTTTCTAAAAATTGATCAGCAAGTGAAAGAAAAAAATGCTTTGATTTTTGACATCACCATTAAAGCTGAAAGGTGTCTCTATGTGTGTTTGCATTACATGGAGGATTATATTTTCTATATGCTATTAAGGTTCCTTTTGGGCAAGAACTGCTTCCTAGCAGAAGTGTTAGCTTTATAGCTAATCTTTCTTGAATGACAGTAGGCATCTGGATAGATTTACTTGTTCTCCTTCAGTTCTTTTTGACTTACTAACTTCTACTTTTGTTAGGACTTAGTTTTACTGTTCCTCCAACTGAAACAGACATTTCATTGAGGGAGCAAAAATAACTTGATGAGTCAGGTATCAATTCCTGTATTTGATGGTCACCTCTAAGTAAATGAGGTGGACTCTTGCACTGCTCTCCTACCAGGTCACCTGCTGAGAAGTGTCTCCATCCAACAAACTTAATGTCTTCTACGTCCACTTATGTCATCTGTGAGTTTGTGTACTAAGAATGTAATTGATGCAAACACGTATCAGAAATAATGTGTGTAGTCATTACTGAGTCATGATGGTTCCTAGACACAGTGGTTGCTATCCACTTTGAGAGGACAAGCAATTTATATGCTTATTGATCTCCACCCTATTTTTTCTAAATATACCATTCTGAATCCCATAACCCAGTAATGGATCTAAAATCTAAGAGATAGCTCTAGGGTTCATAACACTTAACTGTGTGCTAACACAATGTGTTGCAGTTTCCATACCTCTGATGTGAATAACCGTAATTCAGTCTTCAGGCGTCGCAAATGTTTAGACATGAAGTAAAGCCATAGTTTGCCTTAAGTAGAAAGAGAGTGAAGAAAAGGTCTCAGCAAGACAGATGAGGTAGAGTAATGCTGAATGGCAGCACTAAATACAGTAAGATTCAACTGGAAAGTGAAAGAGATTACACCATTTTTTATTTCTACTGTCCCTTCTTGCCTTTTTGCTTTTTTTCTCAGCCACACAGGTAAAATGTGAGCATCTGTGTAGTGCACTGTGCAGCCCTTGGACCCACCTCATGAAGCAGATTGAGGGATCCCATTTGTGTTTGTTTGGCACACCGTCCCATCACTCATCTCTGGCAAGCCTGGTTTTGTCCCTTTCCCTCTTCCAACCTAATTTACAAACAATGTCAATGAGCCACACCAGCTCCTGGGCTAGAGCTCTTGTTATCCTCTGAGATATGTGCATTGCTGCAGGTGCTGCTGTAGATCAGGTGCTGAGAAAGTCATCCCATGGATATTTACCCCATTTGAAAAGTTAGATTATAAATCTAACTACATTTTTTTCAAAGAATGTGGTCATGTACTCATTCCTAAGTAGCAGATGAGATTTTAATTAGGGTTTGCTGAGGACAATTTGGTTATTACCTATGGGGATTGCAGTCAAAGATCATGTCTGACTGTAAGTTTGGGAAGGTACTCTATTACTATACTTTTACTTATGCAGGAAAGCTGGAAAATGACTGAGCTAACCTAGAACTAGTTGGAAGCATGATTGCTTCATATTTATACATGAGAAGAGCAAGAAAGGAATAACACTTCTTAGAGAGAAAAAGTTCACTAGATTCTTAAAGTTACTTTGAATTCTCATGAATGCCATCAGGTGCCCAAGTTTTTAAATTGCATACTTTAGGAAGCCAGTCAATCATACTCCAGTAGTGCTTGCTGTCTGTACTTTTCACTTTATGCTCTAAGTAGAGGAATGAATTTGTACTTAAAGGAAGACTGTAAACATTCTGTTTGCCAGTAACAGGAGTGATAGATTTTATGTTGTACATATTTTCGGAGAGTTTTCATGGGGACCCTTCCCCTCCACAGTATTTTAGGATTTTATGGATTGATCACTAAATCTTAAAAAAAAAAAAAAAAAAAAAGTCTGTTTCATGACCATTTTTGCTGTATCTTGCCCTTCTGTCAAATTGATATATGGGCTTTAGGACTTTAGTAGAAGGAACTTTGAGATACGTGAAAATGGATTGTTCAGACTCTCCCTTCCCTAGTGTAAAGTGCATGTAATTATTTTAATAAATTTTTGTTTCTTACAGTGAAGAGTGTTATAGAGAGGTGAATAAGCAGGTGAAACAGCACTTATAAGGGATGAAGAAATAGATCTTGCAGCAACAATGGCACAGAGTCAGAATCTGGGGAATGCACAGGTTGTGTGTGTTTGGATGGGAAGGGCTGCGTCTCTTAAAAGATTTGATGAAATGGTCTGCAAGGTGGAGACATATGCTGACTGTAAGGAACTAGACATACTACTTGAGGTAAGTCATAGGCTTTATATCTAAGGAGGATGGAATTATTCACAGACATATAGAAAAGAAAGTAAAGATCTCTCAGGCCAGAAAGTAAAATTAAAAGTTCTCATTTGAGCCATTATTGTCTTAAGCCAGTAGTTGAGACCTTCTTGAAATGTTTTGCTGTTATGTTAAAGCAAAATTAGAGAAGTAGGAATAAAAGCTGAAAGGAGTGATCCCAAAAGTTGCAACATGACTGTGTTTCAAGAAAAAAAAACTTGTGCCAGAAGCATTTCAAGATTATGAGGGTGAAAATTAAGCACTGATTTTGATTTTGGCCAAGAAAAAGTATAGAGAATCTTTCTGAGAAAGCTGTGTCCATGGAATATAAGGACAGAAATTATGCTGAAGTAGAGGAACTACAGACACGAAGTGTAATTAGAGAAAAATATGAACTCAGAGACAACTGTAAGGAAATATTTAAGGTGCTGGTATACGTGAATGTAGGTGGTTGATTATGACTTGTTTCTGTTGTGGTTTTTATCAAACTGAAATGACTGAGCATTTGGACAGATAGGCTCTGCCTAAAGAAGTTACCATATCTCTCTTTTGTCTCACTTCAAATGCTATAGGGAGGACTGGAAAACAGCTTATGCAAGTCTTAGTGTTCAACATGTAGATATCACAGCTCCAGGATCCAGAGCACTATTAACTACACTACTACTACTATTAATAATAATGATGATGTTAATAATAATAGCAACAACACCAACTCATAGGAACATATAAGTGATATAAGGCAATAGGAACATATGAGTGATTGCACTAGATCAATCTGAAGAAACATTTTGCTATAATACTTTACATCTGAGAGCCACCACTATCAGATGCTGAAGGAAGAGTAGAAGTTCTAGGGAGCATACAGTGATGTTTGAGAACTTGCCCAGACTCCAGCAATTTATAGGTCTTGGGGTTTTGCTTTTGTTTTTCTGGTTTTTTAGGGGTTTTTTAGTATTTTAAAAATTAATTTTCTTCCTTGATTTAGGCAGCATTGTATTTCACATTTCAGTATTTGATGATGGGCATAACCCGACATAGCCTGTCATTTTCCTATGGAAATGATAGCTACAGGTAAAATCTAAGATGTACTTCCCTTGTGGTTCTTCCTATCCTCTCCTTGCAGCAGGGAACTTTCTTTTAAAGATGTTGACTCAGTCTATTTGTCGTCACATGATTTCCTTGTATAACATACTGTTCTTTTTCACTTACTATGAATTTCTATAATCAAAAAAGGCAGGAGAGACAATAAGATTTCAAAAGGTGACAGAAGATTAGGGTGTTGTGGCTTTGTTTTGTCAAAGATGAGAAAGTAAGAGGTAGTTTTTATGGAAAATATTGTGTCTCTGCATGTTCTTTTTTTATATCTTTGTACCTTTGGACTTTAATAACTGTGGTTACACAGCTTAATACCTGTCAGATTTCAAGGATTTGGTCTGAGAATCAGTATTTTAGTGTCAGACTTTAAAACCTATTCCTCAAATCTTAGGTCTTAGAATAAAACCCCTAAACAGTTCAATGACATAAGACAAATGATACTGCTCCTGTCTGGAAATAGTATGAATCTCTTTTTTGTTTTTTTTTCTTTTTCAAAGGGATTTTGAGTGTGTTATTTTAAGTGGTTTTACTTTTAGTTAATTAGTTTTATTTTTAAAAAATCTGTTATAACTTAAGCTGAGGCATTTCTCAGGAGTGGCTTTCAGAGTGTTTTTTTCCAAAAGCAAACTCCTTTACTCCTTACTCCTTACTTCAACCAATTGACTTTCAAGTCTATTCCACTGTCTAACATTCTACTGTGTGAAGTATCTAATGTGCTTTCTGAGCACATGGTGCTTGAATATCATCTAAGAGCAAATTCTTCCTTCTATCTTATTTTAGTGGCGTTGATCTCTTCTTTTTTTTTTTAATTTTATTTTGTCAGGGAAGTTCAGTGTAGTTCATTGAAAGTATTACTTGGCAGGTGAAGAGTTATGTTGTGTTTTTGGAAGTCTGCCATGCCATCTTTGCTTAATCATAACAAAAATGTGTCCAATGCTCCCAAAGTCAGGATACAGTGACAGTCTGCTGTAATATCTTAAGGACTACTTAGGAACTTCTGCATTTTGTCAATGAATGTTGTAGTGAGCTACATAAAGAAGCTAAGTCCATAAAACCATTCAATCCCTTTTGAGCAAGATGGGACAGAAGGAGCACTAATTCACAGCATTGATAGCAGATAGGCCTGTACTTGAGTGAAGACATTAATTTTGGTATTGATAAATCTGGTTGCATTGATTATGAAATGTTTTTGAAGTCATACATTTCCAATTTTGACTTTGTTCCTGCTACTTCAAAGCAGTAATAGGGCTAATGCAGTCAGAAGTCTGCTTTGGTTTGGTTTGTCCCTGTTTGGTTCGGTTTGATTTTACTTGAACTCATAAATACTAATTCGGTCATGAAATAAGAGGGCTGACTTTAGCTGAGTTATATCCACATATACAATATTTGGCCTAAGTAAAATGATACAGGGAAACACCATGTTGAAGGGTAAATCTCTTTGAAAAATACCTCATTCCCGCCAAAGGCCAGACTGCCAGCTTTAATGTGTTACTGGGAATCAGAATGAGAGACACATATATGACTAAAACAGAAAAATCTTGAAATGTTATGGGATTCATTCTTTCTTAAAGAAACCCAAACCTCTCTTTCTGTAATTTCAGTGTAGGGATCTTTATTTTTGATAAACAGTAACAGCAGAAATAAGGAGAAAGCAAATATAGTGGGTCTAAGAAAATACATAGGGACTAAAGATTACTATATGAATAACATGACCTTCTTTAAGTGATCATGAAAAATGCAACAGCCTAATTTTTCACTCACTGGAATGCAAACAGGCTATGTAGCTGGAAAAATGCATTACTAATAGCAGAACTAAAAATCAGTGCTGCAATGTAGCAGGCATTGCAAAATAATTCCTGAAGCTGTCACAGACTAAGGCTGGATAATTTCTACCACATGTGTAAGTTATTTGAAGTGCCTCTACTAAATGTTTGTACATACCAAAAATAAATTGTATTTGGGCCCATTTATTTCCATGTCCCTTAAGATCATTCTTTGGAGATACTGCATCATTTTCACTGTGTTCAGCCTGTCTTATGGTATTTTTATGGTAGCTGCCAGACAACACTTCAAATTAATTTAAACAAGTTGATAACACTTGGTTGTATTTTATTTATGGAATATGTTTGATTTATAACTAGCTGTTTTATTAACACCATGGCAATTATAACCTGTTTGCCTGGGGGGGGGGGGGGGGGGGGGGTTATATAAAGCAATTTACTTTGCTATAAACAGAATGTGTAAAACTACTAAACTACATTTTTGACACAATCCTGAAATCACTAGGAAACTCCTTATAGGCAGCAAAGAACCTGCCAAAGCCAGTGAAGATTCTTACCACCCAAGTAAGTTGTTTCCTCAAGGCAGGCAACTTTCCAGTTTTGTGAAATAATCTGAAACTGTAGTCCTGGGGGATTTCGTGTTTGTATGCCCCTTTTGCATTATTTTATAACCTGTGAAAGCTAAAAGGGTGGTCTGCAGGAGGGTATTAAGGCCCCTGGCTCATGTTCACAAATATTTTGCAGGATGACTGAAAACGTTCTTTATTTTGTCTTTTACTGCCATACCTAACACTCAGCTTTACTAATGCGAAGTGCTGTTATTTTTAACTTAGAAAATACACAGACTGTGAACACCAGTGCAGTAAGAAAGTTTCCCTTTCTGCTGTTCCCTGTGTAACTTCCAGCTGTGAGAGGCGTGTACAGCAGGATGGTTCCTGCTTCAGCCATTTCAACATGTCCCATTCACAAGCATTCCCCATGCAAGCTTGAGTCCTAGTTTTCAACGCCCTAAATGCTTTGATTTTGAAGGGTGCTGAATTCTCAGGCTCTCTCTACTCTACTTCACCATATTCATGGCTATCATAAGCAGTTCTCTGCTTCTTCCATTAATGAAATTTAGCTTTTCAATGCGAGAAAGTCTTCTAAGTCATGACTTTAATTGCCTCTGCATATTTTCTGAAAAGTGTAAAATCACATTATTAAAGAGTCACCCAGGTGTGGAAGTGTGAGAAATTGCTAGTATTTTTTATATCTCCATCTTAAAACAGAACACAAGCTTTGACAAAATTGTCTGCCACCTTATTGTTTCTGATTGAAATTGTAAGATGTAGCTTAAATATGTGGGCATATATGGGTGAAGCATTTAAAATGCTGGAAATGGGTCTAGACACGCCAAACTAATTTGTCTTGCAGTTGTAAAAACAATCAAGTACTATTGAAACCAATTATCTGAAAAAAAAAAACAAACCCAGCAAAAAGCAAACTAGACATGGGTCTTCAGACAAGGCAGTTAAATTGTCTTCTGAGGTAACTTATTTGCGTCCTAATTTCCATTAATGATAAAACTGAATGATTATTTCATTTCTGCATATTCAAGAGCTGGTAAATATGTTAACATACTTTTTCCTAGTGTCATGAAAGAATAACCATTTTAAAGGCATTTTATGCATACCCTATTGTATGATTTTTTTTTTAATTTTTTTCCCTGGACTGATGTTTTTAAGTAGAATTAATCAGAACTTAAAAGTAAAATAATTCTGCATTGGATTGCATGGTTTAATAACAAGAATAGAAAAAGAAGCTAAAAGAAGCTATTTTATTCTATTCTGGATATGCTTAAAGAAAAGTCTAGTTTTACAATATCCACATATATTCAGATTATCTGAATATTTAAAATATATTTATTTCTTTGAATTGTTCTATAGTTCAGTAAAACGAGATGTTTTGAAATAAAAAGTACTGGTGTAAAAATATTTACATCTGAGTTGAGGATAAGCAAACCTGTAAAATTGCCTCAAAACATTATGGTGCCTACAATTTATTTTCATGTTTGTGCTGCTTTGAGAATCATTTTAGGTTCATTGTTGGACATGAGCTTAAATGTTGTTTCCAGTATTGTTGCTTTCTGATCTTACATGTACAACACTATCTTAAAAACATTATGAAGATACATTTCTACATGAGAGCATGTTTAATACTTTTCGTGCATACCTTGAGAAGTAGATGATATTTTCAGTAAGTTATTCATGAAGGATTTGCTTTGCATTGCCACTTGAAATAATCAAGTATTTTGCCTGCTAGTCATATCCTGCCAGAAATTTTTTCCCCCTTTTGTTCTTGGTATCAAGTATCCAGTGTGATAAAATTAATCCCCTCAACTATGTGTTATGCAGCTCAGAGATCATAATATGATTTTTTAAAGCAATTTTGATATTTTTTTCTTTATATACTCATGATTTAGTGAGCATATGATAGTTGAATTCTTACAACTTCTTGGATTAATTTTAAAATAATGTCATCATTTTAATGATCAAAACTATGAGAGATTCTGAGAGATATTTGAAAATAAAATTATTCCTTAGCAGAATTTTGAAGAAATACCATGAATCAATTTCACATCTTCTAAACATATTGTTCAAACGAGTAGCATGATAAAGTCAACTTTATTGTTGACCTTCATATGTGACTTTTAGCTGAAAGTGCAACCTGTCTCATGCGGACAACTGAAACAGTAAAGGCTGTACAATAGGGTGGCTGGAGAAAGAGATGTTATCTGGGTGGTTTAGCACAATATGAACTTATTTCTGTACTTGAAAAAAAATCTTAGGAAATGTGAAGTAGTGTCCTGGCCAGGTTGTGCTCTGGTTGTGAAGTCCATTAGCTTGCCTCCCATTACATGAATGAACCCATGGACCGGGGTGGTTTGCTACCTGCAGATCTCTGCCAGAAATGGATCTCAACCTGCAGGATCCATTACCGGCAGCAATAGTTAACACACTTTTTACTGTTTCCAAGCAGAAGTTACTTTCCCTTTCCAGCTGCTGTATTTGGAATTACAGGTTTCAAGCTCAGTGCCATCCTCCCTAATTAGGAGGCCCTGAAGATCTTAGCCTGAGGGTTGTTCAAGCAAAAGCTATTCTCCAGCACAAACATATTTTTATCTCCAATACAAGTCTGCTTTCAGGGTCCAACTGCAGTTAGTTATTATAGTCATACACACTTAGCTTTGGGCAAACACTGTGAGCAGCATTTGTATTCAAGACAATAGGCGCCCATCAGTGTAAATTCCTGTCTACTATGCAAGGTGCATCTTTTGATCTTTAGAAAGAGCTGGAAAATTGGATGGTATTTGCAAAAGTCTTTCAACAGAGCAATGTCAATAAAATAATCATGTTGAGACCAGTACATGGAATCGACTTCTTGGAGGGGCCACAGGAATGGTTATAGGTGCAGAAATTAATTGTGCAGCTTTTGATTACATAGTCTGAAGTTCACAGATAAGAAATTGTGCAAAGGTTCAGCATCTCCAGGCTGTACCAGTCTCTCATTTGACATGGCAAATTGAAGTCTTTCCTGCTTTTTTTTAAAATTTTTTTTAGAACAATTGGTATGGAAACAATTCGCAAATACTTTGCCTTCAGTGCACTAGTAAATACATAAAGGCAACAACGAAATGCAATTGCCATGCTATGGCTGGTGCATGTTAACAAGTGGGAGTAAATGCATAGCTTAATTTCTAACTGAAACATTCTTTCACTGCCCAACAGACATTTGGCTCCCCACAAACACTCTTCCTGTGAAGAGTTTTGCACTGTTTAATGTATCTCTCTGCAGGTCACTGCTCCCTAGCCACATTATTTCCATAAATAAATCTTATTCTTATATTATTATTATTATTATTAATCTATTGCATGTGTTTGTTGTTATTCCATTAACTTGAACACATTGCAGCTGTGTTTTTTGGGTTTCTTTTAAATACATCTGGAAGATGCACTCTAATGAGTATGCATAAATCTCTTCTCCTTCCTAGATTTCAGTACTTTGAATGCAGCATTATTCAAAGTTTATTCTTTTAAGAACCTTATAAAGGTGTCAGGATGTTTGGGAAGTACAAATGCAAGTGCTGTACTCAGAGTGATATTGCAGGATTGCCAGGGTAAGCTGGTGGTTCATTAAAAAGCTGGTTTTAATATAGGAGAGAAGTAATCAAGAAGTGGAAATGAGAAAGTAATCCAAATGAAAAAACAGGGCAAGGATAGAAAGAAAAAGACTTAATGGAACACATATATCAGTGCTTCCTTTTTAGAAGGTGAGTGTATCATATGTAGGAAGAAGAAAGTGGTAGATTGGTGAGTCCACTGCTAGAAATACAAAATATGGGTTTTTCTGATACCAAATTAAGATCTTCAGTTTTACTGATACAATTGCTCTTTGTTGTACTTTGTGTTGACAGCAGCATGTAGGAATTTAACAGTGCTTACCTAAGCTGCAGAGAAACTCTTAAAAATAAACCCTCTTTTGTTTGTGTGTTATTATATTTCTGTAATTTTCAGTAAAGTATTTTTCAGGAAAAGGCTTCTTGTTCAATGACCACAGAGGAGAGAAGCTGATGATGATGCAACAGCTGCTGAAGATAAATATTTAAAAAGATGACATCTAATGCTTGAGACTGATTTTTTTTTTTTCAATACAGGGTATCTTTTTGGCTATAGGATATATCCATTATCTCTTTGAGATTTTCATATATGAGTTCTAGAATAGAAAATGTTAATATTTTTTATTTTATTTCTGTACGTATTAGACAAAGATAATGATTAAAGAATAGCAAACCCCAGGAGATATGTAGTTTTACAATGCTTGGAGATTTCAAAGCACAAGACAGTGGCATAAGAACATATTCAGGTGCATATCAGATTAGACCTAATATTCAGCCAGTTCATATCTTGACTAAAAGGGATTAGTAGTACGGTATTGACAACCTAAGGAAGAGCCTGAGCTGAAAGTAACATTGCGCAGAAATTTTTCCAGGGCTTCCTGAGCCATAATGGTAGGTTTATATTTAATGATTCCAAACCAAGCTTTTTGTCGATTAATTTTTCCTGTCAATCTTGAAACGTTGTAAAAATTAAAAAGTACTTTCTTACGTTAATTTGCTGTGTGAGACAAGTTATGTTTGCTTTCTTTCCTTGCCTTTTCTAGGGTTGGGTTTTTTGGTTGTTGATTGTTTTGGTAGTAAGTCATTCCTTTACTTCCTGTATCAGAAGAGAATGAACCATCTATATGCACCTTCTTCAAACCGCTGAGAATTTAATAGACCTCTATATGTCTCTCCTCTATTCATCTCTCATCCAGACTGAAGCATCCTTGACTACTGTTCCCACTGCAGAAAAGCTGTAAAGAAGACTAATATGTTAGGTTAAACTTAATAATCCAAAAAGGTAAAGCTGCATATTTTAAGCAGCTGAATTAAAGAGGTCTCTGTTTGCTTCTAGAGTTCTCCCAAACATTACCTGGTATTACTCATTGGAAGTTTATTCAATACTTCAGTTCTCATTTAGGAAGTGTGTCTGTTCTTCGTAGTTTTTCCTAGAAATATAGGTTTGATAATAAGAAACAGCAGATCTCTATGATTTAAATGTGGTCTTTGTGATAATTCAAAATTTAAGAACAATCAGAGAGTCCCTTAACATTTCCCTTTGACATGCACATACCTAAATAGGGCAAGATTACCTTACATACACTGAAGTTTATTAATTGATATGGTGTGCTGATGTTAATAGTGACACTTCCAAACTTGATGTTACTAACAAGGGCTTTATTACTTAATTCAGTTTTTCAGACTTTATTTTCTGGAAACATTTGTCCAATGATTCCTCTGAAAATATAGATGGAAATGAACAATGAGAGTAGAAGGACTGAAAAAAAAAAAAAAGAACTTTATTGGATTTTAAGGTTTGGGAGTTTTTAACAATACAGAGTAAAGCAGAATTAGGGAGATTACATTTGTTGGCAGATGTCATGCAGGATTTGCCATTTCCCAATTCCTAGCTTTGTGCTGAATCTTGTTAAACAAATACTACTAAGCTTCCAGTTTGCAATTTTGAGCTGGATTTTAAATACAATGTTACCTACTCTTTCTATATATAATCTTACAGTGTCATGGATTCTGTGGTAACACAAACTATGGGAAGGTGAGAAACAGAGTTAGTCATTCCTCAGTTCCCATCTTACTGTGATTCCTTACCTCAACACATCCTTCTTGGGTGTGTGGTGGGAGAAATAATGTTAACACTCTCCCCAAGCTCTTTGGAGAGTTTAGTGAGATCCACACCTTCTCTGAATGACTCTGCTTGGATGCTGAACATTGTGACATGTATAATGGACAGAATACTTGTTTGAAAAAAAAAAAAAAAAAGACCAAACTTTGGGCCTTGGCATCCTCTAATACTTGTGTTCAGAATGAAATCACCCAAACAGCAGATCTGGATGGAAATGGGAGTCCTTATTGCAAGAGTCTTTGCAATGGTTTTTCTAGTTCAGACAAGACTCCCCAAACCACTCTTCTACTGGCTTGTGGTACTACTTGGTAACCCCAGTGCATGCATGGTGCATTTTCAGGAGCCGTCTCAAATGACATGGGAAACATCTTCTAACCATTGGAAAAGTATGAGTGAAAGACTGTCCTACATGATCGTTTCTGTGACTGCCACAAGTTTCTACTGTCTGTTTTCACTTGGCTTACCTATATAAGATAGGATTAATTCCACAATAGGATCTGACTGGGACACTATAGTCAGGACATTAATCAAGACGTTTAAGCTCACAAATTGAACAAGGCACTGAAGGAACTGCCTGGGGGAATATCTATATCCCTTTAAAATTCCCACCTCGAGAGCTCACGTATCTGCCGTGTCTCAGTCAAATAATTAATTGTGACAGAAGGTGGCTTGAAGATCAGTCAGTCGCATAGTTTGAAGTCAATCCCTTCAGTCCATTAGCTCATCTGTGTAGAAGACTGGTCTTGGAAGTCCCAGGCTTCTCAGGGAATTCATTGCTGAGTGTGAATGAAGGCACATCTGTGATATCCAGCTGCACCACTGTTGCAACTATGGACAAATTTGGGCTTCATACTTGGAGTTTAGCTTCCGTAGCTTGTGCCCCAGAAGAACAACAGGGGAGGTGGCTCAGCAGGAAGAAACATGGAAACATCCAGTGTTTCTGCTCCTTCAAATCTGCAGAAAAGTGTTACTTAATATCTGCAGTCAAATGGCTAGTCCACCTGCAAACCTAAAATATTTTGGCTTTTTCCATTCCACTCGCTAACGTGACAGTGCTTTGACTTTCAGTGGCTGTAAAAAGACTCAATATCCCACCAAATTCTTTCTTCAGGATCCAGTGGCTTAAGGGAAAATTTTGGGTTGCTCTTAATCATAGAATGGCCTGGATTGAAAGGAACCTTAAAGATCATCTAGTTTAATCTCCTTGCCATGGGAAGGAACAACTTTCCTAGTATTTGCACTGGCATTATTGGAGGACTATCTTCAGGTTTTGGGGCTTAATTAGATAATGGCTGGAAGTTCTTTTTGCTAAATTATGTGAGTTTTACCAGGTATCAGCCTAGTGGTCACAGAAAACTGTGAGTATGAGAAACAGCAGTGAAGTCTTTTAGGGCTGTTATGTCACTAAGAGCATGTCTCATTTTCTGCCTTATAAATTAGCTTTGGAATAAAACCTTTATGCTGGTTTTGGCTGGGATAGAGTTAAATTTCTTCACAGTAACACGGATAAGGGTCTGTGTTTTGGATTTGTGGCCTAAATAATGTCAATAATAAAGGTGTATTTTAGCTGTTCCTGAGCAGAGCTTACACAGAACCAAAGATTTTTCTGCCTCTCACCCCACCCCATCAGCGAGCAGGCTGGGGGTGTGCACGGTGTTGGGAGGGAACACAGCTGGGACAACTGACCCTAGCTGACACAAGGGATATTCCCTATCATATGGCATCGTGCTCAGCATATGAAGCTGGGGGAAGGAGGAAAGAGGGGCATTTGGAGTGATAGCCTTTTCTCATCTTAATAATCTGTTACATGTGATGGAGCCTGGCTTTCCTGGAAATGGCCAAACACCTGCCAGCCTATGGGAAGAGGTGAATGAATTCCTTGGTTTGCTTTATTTCTGTGCCTGGCTTTTGTTTTACCTATTAAACTGTCTTTTATCTTAACCCATGGGTTTTCTCAGTTTTACCCTTCCAGTTCCCTCTCCCACCCTGCCAGGATGGCTGCATGGGGCTTAGTTGCTGGCTGGGGTTAAACCACAACATTATTTCAGGCAATTGTCTTCCTACTGAAATTTGACCCCCATTTTATACAGGATTTTATGAAAACCTACAAATTGCAATTTACTCAGGCTTGCTGCTTAAAATTACAGTTCTTTAACTGCTAGACTGGTGACAAGATGCCACATATGGAATATTTGTTATCTCAAAAAATATCTTGCAAGCCATGTATCCCTCTGGGAATGAGCTCCTATTTACTGCACTGCACTTCAGAAACAGGCTAGTAACATGCCACAGCTAAATTATCCTCAGACATGAATGCTGGTTAAGTGCATGCCTTGCTGTCAACAATTTTAGTTGACACAGTAGCTATTTTTTTTTTTCCAATCAGAACAAAATTTAAGTTTAACATAACCTGGAAAGCTGACCCCTTCCTAATTGGCTGATATGCCTGGGAAATGCTGTAGCTTGTATGCCACAGAAAGAACACAAAGACTGCCAATGAATATAAGTTGATAGGAATTACCACACATGTTTGCCTAGATTAAGAGTGTGTCTGTGATATATTTAAGCAATTAGCTGTGTCTCTGTTTCTGGTGCAAAGGCCTCTATAATGTTTTTTTTTCCCTTTGTGTTATTTTGTCTGACCAGTCTCCTTGTAATTTTTTTATTTTATTTTATTTTTAAATAGATGACCCAAGTCTTGCTGCTGTGTCACTAATTGGTTTTGTTGCTGAAGTAGCATGATCTGAGATAAAACATTCTGTACTTGAAACAAGGACCTCTCGCATATGCTTCACTGTTACTAGGGACATACTCCCTTACATTTTTAAAACCTGCACAAACCCTTCCTTTAATTGCCAAAATCTTTTGAATTACTGCAGAATTTATTCACTGGTCTGTGAGGCTTTTTTTTTTTTTTTTTTTTTTT
>VZRN01003026.1:343652-414627 GCA_013397935.1 Dasyornis broadbenti
TTTTAAATAGTTTTTTTTTGTATAGGTACTGCTAATGACTGCTGGTGTAGCAATATTAAATGTTGGTGGCCCAACATTTTATGCAACATTTTATACAAACTGTTTCCACAGTGTCCGGCATTTCGTAACTTAGATAAAAACGTCTCATAAGCAGTTTCAAACTCACTGCCTGCGGCCTGAACTCATTGCGTTCTTTTTTTCCCCTCCTCCTCCAGTGTTCCATAAAGTTGGGGCCCTCATGTGTCACTCCTCCAACTCACCACCAGGTTTTATCCTGCTGAAGTGCAGCATCTCCTGATTTCACCCCTCTCCCTCCTCCATTCCCACCTCTCTCTACCTTGGTGTTCCGCCACCAAGGCGAGGAGCTCCATGTAAACATCATTCTCCCCAGTGCTATTTAAACCCCTTTCCTTCTATTTTCACCCTCACCACCTCTTTTCAGGGTCTTCTTTGCTCCTCTGTTGGGATGTCCAAAAACTCAAAAGTGCCTTCATATGCCAGCTTTCCCTGGCACAGGCTCCTGGGTCTCCCTCACTCAAGTGATAGTCTGCTATTCCCCACCTCCTTAGTGATGGTGGCCATGCAGAACAGCCTTTCAAGGTTCGTTCAGCTACAGGATGAAAGGTTTTCTTTGGTCAGCTCCTTCTCTTCTGACACACTTCTCCCCATTTTCCCACTGGGAAGGGGCGACCAAAGTCTGTGTTAGGGCCTTCTAGTTTTACCTAAGGCACAATTTTCTTTACTGAACAGAACTTTTTTCTCTAAACAAAGATCATCAAAAAGACGCACATTATGGGCACAAAATCTGAGGTATAACTGATGAATCTGTATAGTAAGTTCTTAAGTCATGTAAATTTTGGAAATATGAGTTAGAATTAAGGTTTTATTTTCTGTCAATGGATATGTTGGTTAAGCTGTTTTGATAGCTGCTGAATAACATCACATGATTAATAATATTTAAATGATATTGCAGTTGTTTTTTATAAAGAAATGGAGGAAATCTGGTCTGGATTGAACAGCCAGAAGAAGACATTGAGTAGATTAAACTGTATGAAGCAGAAATCCATATAGGTGATAGGAACTGATCTGACACTTCTTGTCAGAAACATAAACATCAAAATGCCTCCCACAAACACATCTGTACTTGCAAATACACCAAAGCAAATATGTCAGCATATAGAACAGAAGGAACTTATTTTTTTAATTGATGGTAGGGTGCTTGCTCAGAATGCAGATTATCTCAAATACAATAAAGACATTTTTCCAAGCCTAATCTAATCTTGCATTGACAGCACTGTACAACTATACTGCATAATGGAAGCCAGTTCAGAAATGCTGAAGCTGGCAACATCTCACACCAGCTCTGGAGTCATGGGATGTAACATATAACTAAGTAATTTAAAAGCAATGCAGCTGAATTTATATGATGCCATATCCAAACTGTTTTCCTGCTGAGAAATGCTCACTCTTAGGTGTAATGTAACATTTTTGTTAGAACATGTGCATCATGCTGAGCTGCCTCGTGCAGACACAGGAGCTTGGTCAGCATTAGCTTCAGGACCTCCGTGATTTGCAGTGTGGTGGAAGGATGCCCTGTGGAGTCCCTTGCTTCTACATTAGAGTGCTTTCTTTGACTCTCAAAAAAAATGCGTTTATCGAGTGCGCCACTGAGAAGTCGGTGCGATAATGACTTCCCTTTACTTTCATGTTTATGATGAATTATAAGTTATCAATACTCTTAACTTTTAATTGCTGTTAAAAGTCTGTGAGTCATCTAAATCTGAAAAGAAATTTATTTTCTGTTCTCCAGCAGAACATTCATCTTTGCTCAACTGCATTTCGACAAGACCTCTGCAGTATTATTCATTTTCACAGGACAGTGTCCCACTGGGAGACATCAGCCACATAAATACTGTACTGAGAAAAAAAAATAAATCTGAATAGTTTCTCCTTGTGTTAATATTAAGCTTTGCATTTATTTTCTCCCCTCTAACTTTCTAATTGGGATTTCTGTGCCTGTCATCAAGCATGCAATGTACAGAATCTTGCACCACAGTGAACTGGTATGGGAATCGAATTGTGCAGAGAGCCAGGCTTTTGTGATGGGAGAGTGGTTCCTGAAGGACATAGTAATTTATGCATTGTGTTTGTATGTAATTCTACTGTGACTAGACAGATGGGTGGCTATAAATGAAGTATCTTCCTATTCCCTCTGAGATGTATCTGGTAATGTCCTTCTTTAAATGTTCTGTCATGGCAGTGCACACAATTAGCTACAGAATATTAGTTACTCTGCAGGATGCAAATCAACATCTTTCTGTAAGTGTGGTAAAGGCACAAACCTATCAAATGATATCAAGCTTGTATTAGTGATTTGGTTGCTCATCAGCTGAGTCAGGGGAAGAGACTATAACAAATGGACAGTCTTATGTTTGTTTGTAATGAAGCACAATTTAATGTTTTCATCTCCTTGCCCATTTAAATGCAAAAGAGCACATTTCAGTTGGCAATATACCACATACACTGATGTACAACTTCAATGAAATATCAGTTTCTTCCAAAGCTTCTCATTGAGATGTAATAGCATCACAGCAGAGAATGACATTGTGGTTAAACACCAGTAACGATCTAAGTCAGAAGTAAACTCTTCTTTAATGTTCTTCATACAAAGAGAAATACATTCTCCTGTTAATTTAAATATTTTTTCAACTGGGAGGATTTCCCCGAAATTCTTTGTGACCTTAGCTACACCAATAGGTGTCTGACTGTCTGTTAGGCATTACCTGGGCAGATGGTCTTAATTGAAAAATAGATGAGTTTGATTAAACAACTTAATCTGATATGTGCATATAGAGAATGACCTGATCTCTGCCAAAGATCATCAACAGACTGTGGAACTGTCACTTTGTTCTTAGACAAGAGTCTTAACTCATTTATGTTGTAAAATCTGAATCTGAATTTCAATTTGAATGCCCAGTGGCTTTGCACTCCTGACAATGAAACTCTCAACTGGGACCTGAAACTCCAGGATATGACCTAATTTTGAAAGCACAGAAGGCCTTTGTTAGCCTCTGTAGTATTCCCACTTTTCTCGGTCACTGAAAATTTAACAATTCTGTTCACACTTATTTTATTGTGAACCATGTTGTGGAAAGATCTAGATCACTCTTCTTGCATCAGTTCTGTCTTCAGCTGTTGAATCATCTCACATTTCTCAGACAAAATAAAATTAATAACCTTCTGGAGGAGCTAATTTATCTCTATTGATTATAAGGTAGCATAGGGATGACAGGCTAGACAAAAGTGTCTGAAAGCTTGTTGTATAAATTAGTGTTTAATAACCTTACCCTTGAATGCAGAAAAATCTTTTGATGATAACAGTCTGTGTCTTTATAATCAACTTTCTGTTAGCATTTCACGCAACAGAAAAATGTGTTTATCCTGAAGTCTGAGTATGGCATTTGGAAGGACTAAGTCACCAGCAACATTTAAATCATAATAAAAGTCCGTAACTTCCTTTGTTTAAACATTTTTCCATTGCATTTGACAGTACCCATACCTCTAAACAGAGCTTCCTCTCACCTACTCCTAGATAAGACTTCTGAATATTTAGTTCTGCTCTAAGCTTTCTCCTGATGTGTCATGAAGCCTTAAAATTTTGCATCCAAATCTTGCAATTTATCACATATTAAACACTTATAGAAGAGACACAATATCACGTGGTTAACAATATACTTTTTTCCAATTTCTACAAGAACTTGCTGATGAGTCTTGATGACATTGTAAAAGTAGGAGAGAGAAAATATATTCCTAGCATTTAAAATGAAAAGGCCTTTGAGAAAATGAATCTTCAACATGTTATGCCAAGAATGATCTTGAACATTGACTCAATATTTCTGGAAAACCAGAAAACTTCTCTCCATATGAAAGTCAGATAGAGACCTTTTATAGTAGTGCAAGCCAGATTTTAAAACACATCAGGGAGTCTAAGAGTGGATTAAGCAGTTCATTTAAATCAAACATTCAAATGGGATACTCTCCCGTCCCTGTCAAAAATGTTTGATTGTGTTACTCCTGGTAGATTAGGGTCACTGCATTTTTTAAGCATTTCTTTATTTTTTATTTTTTCTTTTTAATATTTTCTAACAAATCTGTCAGATTTGTGATGTTGTGGTTGGTTGGTTGGTTTTGTCTATTTGTTTCTTGCATGCCTATTCTGTAGTATACTTGCATTTGCTTTGGAAGAAAATTCTATTCGGTGATTGTTGAGACAAGCAACCGTATTTTCTGAGGCAGAAGTGTTCCTCTCAATGATGAATTATTTTTCCTTCTACTCAGGGCAATATTTGTGTTTGTCCAGTGGCTAAAGTATTGCAGGGTTAAAGCTTTAGCATTACCCCACTTTGTTATATTAGTGCAACACTGTAAAATTTCTGTTAAGTTCCTTCCAAGATTCTTCTCTCAAGAGAGTTCTTGAAAGGGAATAGACCTCACCCTGGCCCCAAGCTTCTTCCAACACAAATAACACTGAAAGCAGTGTATTAACTTAAGCATTACCATCACCTTGTGTTGGATTTTCTAAAAAAAAAAATATATCTCCACCCTGAAATCTGACCACTGCTTCCTTGTGCTCTTTTTCATTTGCTAGAGCATTTGTTCAGCTCTAGAAATGTCTCGAAAGCAGGAATGCTGTAACAGAAGCACCTGCAAGTGTTCTCTTCAGGAATGAATTTTCTCTGCTCGTAACAGAAGTGGTTTCTCATGCAGTCTGTGCTGAAATTGGTCTAAGTATGGCAAATGCAGAGCAATGCTAATAAGAGTAGTACATGTAAAGCTCTTCATTTCTGCAAGGATCCACTGAATCTAGTCACTTTGTACCACTTCAGTGTTCATTTTTTATGGTGAAGTGTGAATCACTGCTTTGAAACATATTGAGTCTATTTCCATTCAGTTGGAAGATGGGTAAACAGCCTCAAGTAATTTTTAAATAAGTTGCTGGTGGTATAGCTAATGTGCATTAGCTTTGTCTAGGCATACTAACCAGGCTAAAAGTAGCAAGACATCCAGTGGTTCTTCATTTAATTCTTTGAGTGCACGTAGGCTGGTAGTGGGTATGCCATGCTGAATTTGTCAGTACAGCCTTTGCATTCATTTCTCTTGCCTGACAGCAGCTTCATTCTCTTGCTTGGTCTTTGGCCAACTCAAATTAACTACTTAGACTGAGGCATCTATTACAGGGATTGTGCTGGATCTGCATAATATTGGCAAGCCTTTGGAGACTGCCTTGTGCCCTAGAGGTCTAACATGTTTAGCTGATTAGGAGTGGCTGTTAGGAACCTCATTCCTGATCCCTACAACCATTTGTTCTGGCTGTAATTCAAAGAAGCTCTTTATCTGGCAAAAGAAAAAAAAAGAAAAGAAAAAAAGAAGAATGTTTCAGTTGGAACAGCCTCATGTCTCTTCCTTTGAGTGTCAGTATATTATGAATAGATGTCTTTTATAAATATAAAATCTGTTAAAGAATTATGGCAAGCTCAATTTTGTATCCAGATGACTGACTTACACTGTATTCATGAAACATGATTTCTGAGCTTTGAAGTTCAAGTTATAGGTCACTTCCATTAGCAAATTCAGAACAAAAGTTTGACTAGCATTGGTTACTTCACAGAAAACTTTTTAAGTTATGACAGGCAGGCTGCTGGTCACTTCATCAGTTCCTCTGATACTTTTCTACTGACGCCTTTGATAACAGCAAATCCAACAAACGTTTAATGCTGTTTTTAAAGTCAGCTTCTCTTTTTCTCAGAAACCACCAGATGCTGCTTTGATCCCCTTTTGCACCTCTTGTCTTTCAGTCTTATTTAAAATTACTGTGTCTGTTTTGGAGTTTTTTAAACATGCTGGCATCTGCTCTTTTGTGGTTCATTAGAAAAAACCTGCTCACAGTTTTATCTTCTTAAAAATAAATTCCACGACTCCTACCAACATTTCCTTTTCTTGATGTGAGAAGCTAGCTAGTAATTAGAGTCCTGAGGATCCTTTGTGTTAGAGGAGAAAATGACAATGAGGTTGAATCTCTCTTTGTACTTCCTTTGTGAAATAAATAGGGTTGTGTCAAAGTACTGTTCCTGAAGCACAGTATGGTAAGGAGATATGCTTTTATTCACAGATTCTGTTCTTCCACCTGGTTGCTTTGTTGCCTGCTGCCTCTGCTTCACTCTGCAATTTTTTAATCACCCTGCCTCAGAGATAGGCAGGCCTTTGTACCATCCAGCAGAGCTGTCGAAGCACTGTCCCCATCTCTTCCTGGCACCTTGGCACAGGGAAGTGGCCTGGGTCTGTTCTGCCCTGAATCTCCTGTTTCAGCATTCTCCTTCCCTAGAACTGCTCTGGTGCAGTTCCAGCTGTCTGGGAAACAGAGCTTTGCGAACAGCTCTCCATTCCCAAGTCATTTCACCAAAGCACAACTTACCTGAGAACCTATTTTGGGATTGGGCAAGATGGCCTGCAAAGGCCCCTTTGAACCTCAACCAATCTGTGACTAATTCCAGGTTTGTGAACAAACACTGTAGAGAAGTGGAAAATGTAGCCCTCAGCTATCCACATAAAAAGTGGGACCAGGTACACATCTCCAGGCAATGACCTGCTGAAGATCTAATTAATGTTCACAAAACACGGAGTTTGTCAACACACCTTGTTGACAACAGTGGAAATGTCCCAACTACCTCCCTGTCAGCACTTCATTTAGGTTGTATGACTCTTCCTTGATCTCCAGGTATAGATATAGGTATTGGAGTAGAATACCTGCATGAATGTGAAGGGACATCTGATTTTAAGAGACATGTTTTAAGGATTCCAATTACACTCTGAAACAAGGGACCTAGGAGCTGTCTATATTAATTCATCTTCTCATCTGATCTGATGACCAAATAAATACATCTTCATTCCCTCCTTCATACCTGAACTTTTGGCTTTTCTGCTAGAGCATTTGTTTTCTTTTTCTGGTATTCTGGACACCTTTTGGTATTAAGAAATTTTCTTAATTGATTTCAAGTACTGGAACAAAATAAAAGGTAAACACTAAATAAGCTGTAGAATGTTAGAAAAAAGACATGCTCTATCTTTAAAAGAAAATTTAGAGTATAAACTTATACAGAGTTTAGATGAACATTCATAGTATTAATTTCTTTTTCATAATACCCTGTCTTCATATTTGAGAATAGAAAACAGATTGTAAGTCGTATAAGTTTTTCTGTATCTGTAGGCAATATTTAGATCTTGAAAACAAAGCAAGGAAGGAAAAGATTTTGCACTCCTGAGACACTTTTGGTGTTTCAGAGCTTTTCTACATACTACACTGGAGTAAAATCAGTATCTTTGGAATGGAAACGAGTGAAAAGATGAAGTTATATGTCTGAATCAGGGACAACAGCACTATCAACCTGTCTCAAACATCACATACAAGCTGTGTGACCGACTGCTTACTGGCTGTAGGTCTGTGTGTGCTCCCTTTCACAGGCAATTCTAACTTTCCTAAAAGCAAGACTTCATCTCTCTGGAAAGTTTTGGTTCTGCAAGCCAAATGAGAACTGAGTTTTGATTGAAAATTCCAACTGCCTTCATCTGCAATATCTTCCTTTGAAATGCCAGCCTAATTTATCACAGAAAAATGGACATCCATGCTTTTATCTTTTGCTGCTTTTAAATACATTTCAAGTATCAGTTTCACTTGTTACTACCTGAAAGAAAGACAAACCCAAAAGTTGGTCCTTCAAATTCCCTTTTGTAGCTTCTCTCCAGTCTTTAACTGGTTTTAGTCAGTTGTTCTGTTTCCATGGAGCTGTATGAATTAGTAGACATCTGGGTAGGGAAACAAGAAAAAAGGTAAAAAAACAGAGCACGTATCTTATCTGACATTTTCAGAAGAAAAACACTATGTTTCCTTTCACTATCGGGAATGTAAAAATGGGCACATTTTGAGTGTTTTGAAAGTTTCAGTTACTCTTCAGGCAGAAGGATCATTACTGGAGCACTTCAGCACAGTTCTTTTCTCCCTGTTGGATTGTAAGCGCTCAGCAGATTACGGCAGCTGCAAACAGGGTCTAGATTTCATCCCTTTTGTAGAGAGCAAAATAGTTCCCTTTCAGTGAAAATAGCATTAACAATACTGCTCTATATTTGTGATACTTTTATAGTCTTCTTGTTGTTAAGGACACTGTTTGTCACACAAGAGTTTCCTTGTCATTCAGGTATGCTGTGGCACGATCACAGTGGAAGGTTTCATCCATCCATCCATCCATCCATCCATCCATCCATCCATCCATCCATCCATCCATCCATCCATCCATCCATCCATCCATCCATCCATCCATCCATCCATCCATCCATCCATCCATCCATCTCTATAAAGCTATGCAGTGACTCATCAGTTAATCAGTGTGCTTATTTAATTGCTACTTGCCCCTTACTGGGTTAGTAAAAGTGCCATTGTGGTCTCCATAAATTAAAAATAGTATTGTGCTAATGTAACAGCAGTTGTGATTAATCATTCATAAATTCTTATTTATGTGATTATTCTTTTGACTGTGATGTAAATGATATTTAAACCCTAGGATCTATTTTTGGGAAACTTAATGACAAAGAAAGAACTTCAATTTCATCTGAGGTGAATTGAATCTCCAAAGAATAAAGAGAGAAAAATAAAAGGAACTGTGATCCACATCCTATTCTTTTCTTCAAGTCCATAGACCATTACATAGTGAAAAGGTTAACAATTTACCTCTAGAATAACAAGCTCCAGGTTGTTCTACTTTAAAAATGCATTTGTTATCTTCTCAAGTGCTGGAAACTACCCAGATGACTTTTATATCCTCAGATAATACAGAGACCTACACAAAAAGAAAAAAGGTGGGAGTTGTCCATTAAAAATAATTCAGGACAGAAATAGCTAAGTAGAGATGACAAAGTAAGACTCTCTCTGTGGACTTTTTTGCTTGTCAGTGATTTTCTGCTGATTTTAGTAGGAATATCTCTTGTAGCAAGGTAGGACTCTCCCTGCTACCCTCACACTTCCAACCCAGGGAGGATGCAAAGAAACCTAAAGGTATTTCATTGCTGACACATGTATAAAGGAGGTACACACAGTCTCTCTGTATTTCTGGGATTTGGAATAATACCATCTGGAATGCTGGAAGGTACTGGATTTTATTGAGGGTGAAAATTGACTAGGATCTTTTTTCTGTGTGGACAGTGTGGATCATGTATCCAGCAGCATGAAGGTGCCTTTCAGTTCAGGGCATGTCCCTTTGACCCTGAATCCAGAGCTGTTGGATAACTCTACCTTTCAATTTGTTTCTCCTTTTTCTTTATATTCCTCAAGGCAGAATGCCAAAATTTTTGCTGAAAAATGCATCAGCTGCTCAAAGTGGTAGGTTTTAATTGTACTTTCTTCTGTGTTCTCATTAGTTCCTGGAGAATTGTATCAGAGATCCAGATTAGTGGAAAGCACAAAGTGCTTCAGCAGAAGTGTTGAAATGACACACACGGTAAAAAAATGTAGCAACTTTTAGTAGCCCTAAAAGGAGCTGAACAAAGGAAGATTTCCATCTACTACTCAAATTTAGTTATGCCGGCTCTCTTAGGGTGACTATCCACAGCATTTTCACTACATTAACAGCACTGAAGACCTGAACCCCAGGAATATACTTTTTCAAGAAGCTGGCAAATACTCTAAGTAATACAGTAAAATGAAATCTTTTCTGTGGGAATTACCAGAGCTATAATGGGTATATGATTTTTATGGAGAATCTGCAAAATCTTAGCTGCTTCTTCTACTTTGGGTTGCTATGATAAATACATGCTCTTTTTCTAAAGTAAATGAGAAATATGTTATAGAAAAAAACCCAGATATCTCTTTTTGGTTAAAAGGAACACCTCACACTTGTCCTGCAATACTCAATGTGCAATTGCAGGTCCTTCATGGAATCTTCTTTGGGAATAGAAGCACTACATCCTTTCCCATCAGCAGCACAAGAACAGTGGGATTTTGATTTTTCTTCCTATCAGTATTAAAAAGATCATGGGCTCTTTTTCTCCAGCTGCAATTTACAGGAAAAAAATTAGCAATATTATGTAATTACCAGATCTGGAGTCTCGTCAGGGGCCTTTATTTCCCTGAATTCCTCAAAAATGTGTCCTAGGACCATCTGATTATAAGCAACCAAGGCCACAGTTACATATCAGACATGAAAGACTCTGCCTCTAGCAGCACAGAGAATCAATATGTGCATTTTCTCAGTACTGACTCAAAAATGCCCCCTAATGACTCATATTTTCTATTGGTTTTGTTCGTTTGAAGGTTTTTTATAAATTTTGTGATGTACCTAGAGCTTGTGAAAATATCTTAATAACCAACATATGTTCATTTTACAACACACGGGTTTACAGTCAGTAAAACAAGATCAGCCAGTATCTATAATCCAGCCAATACTCCTTAACACCATTAACACCATTAGAGAGTATACTTATTCCTGAAGTGTGGAAAATTTAGGGCAATATTCATTTCTTTCTTCATGTGATTTAATGTGAAAGAAAGTAGGATGAAAATGGTATTTTAATTGCAAGGAGCTTGAAAAACATTCATGTATGATAAACAGTTACAAAGTCAACAGAAAAGAACTGTAAATTAGAAACAAATGTCCCATCTTACTATCCTGGCTATAAAATGTGTCAGACACTCGGTTTTAAAACATAATCAGAATAGCTATATCCACACTCCAGTGACAAAGCTGATCAGCATCTACCAATGAAAAAAAAATTGCTCCTGTGAAATTTGAATTTCCTCACAAGGTTGGTATAACAAGCTCTGTTACTCTTGTGCAAAAAGGACTCTCTGGTATTTCAAAGAGGAGGACAATAAAATACAAAACCAAAACAAAACACACCCAAAGGAAGAGAAAAAGGAAATTAAGTGGGATTGCTCACATAAAATTATTTTTATAACATACATCAAATAGTTGACAAAATAGAATAAATAGAACATGGTTCATGTGCCAGTTCAATGAAATAACTTTGTAGATGTCTTGAGTTAGGTGTCTAGGTGGAAGGAAACATATATAGGTGAAAATCTTCCCATCATAAACAATAAAAAGCTCTAGTTTTCACCCTCAAGAGGGACAAATGGTAATAGAATATAAATTGCAAAAAGCCTAAAATACATCTTTATTCACATAATAACTAATTAGAGGAAAACACAAAAGTTATTATATAGAACGTGTACTTACTTAAAATTGATTTAATTCCCATTAATATGCAGAGAATGTGGAAAATCAAATATCTGCATGGGTTAATGAAATCACCATCATCATGCTGACTTCAACATGAAAACACAATCAACATAAGCAATGCTTAGTGAAAGTTGATTTCTCAGGTTGTTTTCCATTTTAGAATTCATGCAAAGTAGGTTTTCCTTTTCTAAATTTTCTGTCAAGCTGTTAAACATACAGAATAGAAAAATCCCAGTTAGTGGATGCCTGGAGGGAAGGAGGTGGGCATGTCCATTATTTTCCTCTGTCAAGGAGTGTGCATAAGGAGGTTCTTTCTTCCTATGAGGAATCTGTAATGATTTTAACCCTCTATTTATTCTACTTCTCTACTATTGCCTTTAGCTGAAGAACTGAACCCCAGGAATATACCTTTTCGAACAGCTGGCAAATACTTTATGTAATACAGGAAAAGTAAATATCTTCTGTGGGAATTACCCCAATTATGGCTTGGTTTTGGTTTACAGTAAGTTAGCTTCTATACATGTGGGGCAGTAACAACGCACACTTGTGTAATGACCATTTTAGACAGGAGTTGCATCAGTTTTGGAAAACTGGTTTAAGGCAGCTGTGAGAATATTATAAGAATATTGTTGTGTTCAGTGAGTTTGGAGGCTATGGGGTTGCCTTCAATATCTCTTGAGTTTTTGTCTGGTGCTCAGTGCAGTGAGAGGTGATGTTGAAGTGCAGTGGACATCAGTACCCTTAAAAACTGAACACATCATCTTTGACTTCAGAATTTAGGAGGATCAGATCCCCAGCTTGCACTGAAATCCTTTAAAGAAGCTTGCAGATATGAAAATAGAACAGAATTAGATAGTATTTAATCTAAATTTAATAGTTATTTTTGGCAGAAATTCACTGTAGCAATATGGTTATCCAGGCAAATTCTTGTCTGTTTGCATCAAATAAATTTAGATTATATTCCTCTTTGTGAAGATGTCAAGCTGAAAGCAGGTCAGAACATGTATTCACAGATGCAATTCTCAAATTTTCAGGATGTATGTAGGTGGCCTCCTATGAGGGGGACCAAAATCTAACAAGCTAATAGCAGATGAATAGGAAAAGTGGCATTCAACAGAAATGCAATTATATGTTGTGTCAAAATTGAAATAATCTGGAAAAAGAAGCCTGACAGCATGATGTTACAGGGATAGTAATACCAAGTGCCTGCATATGTTTAGTTGAAGTAAGGGTTGTTGTTATTACTAGATTGCTGACTTTTAAACTATAAACTAGTTTTAGAGCATTACCACAGTGATACTCCACAGAGTGACTTAAGTGGAATAAAGATATATTGGTGCATTAATTGTTAGTGATCTAGTTGTAGTTGTGAAATATTACTTCACTGGATGAACGAAAAATAGGGCAAGTAATGAAAGATGGGCTTTACTGAGAGGACCCACCTCCGCATTTAGTCAGCCAAGGGTTGTTATCCCTTTATTACCCTGTAACTTGAGGGCAGGTTCAGTGAACAACTGTGGAGGCCAGTAGGAGCTGTCATGGAGAATTTATTTGCCTTTGAATAGAAGGTGGATGCAGTATGGTAGAGGTTGTGTGCTTCAAAGTAGTTAATTCTCCTTTTGCAAGCTTTTTAATACTATGTTTATTGTTTCCTAGTATGTCTCCCTAGACTGTTTTTTGTTTCCTTTGCTCCTCTTGTCAGGAATAAAATTTATAGAAGTGTGGCTCAGGAGAACCAATCTTATTTTGCGTAGTGACTATGCTAGCAGCCCCCAGTGTCTTACTGGAAACTTGCAGAAAACAGTAAAATCCACACCTTCTCAGAAGCTAAAGGTCTGGTGACATTTTTCCTTCGTTGCTGTAAAATACAGGAAGTTGTGGAAAAATAGGCCCTTTCTTCCAGTGTTTTAACTCCAAAGCAAATCTCATCAAAGTTTGTAAATCAATTTAGTCAGCTAAGCTGTTACATCCCAGTTTGACAGTGCAAGCTTCTGACTTTGTAGGAATGCAGTTATTGCTCTCACATTTTCAGATGTGTAACAGACATCTTGAGCACAGGAGAAAAATCTGGTCCTTGCTTTGAATAATGCATTATATGAACTTAAAAGGCATGAGAAGATGTGATAAGTTAGAAAAAAGACTGACAGCAGTACATTCATCCAGTTGCAAATGCAGGGGACATTTGTCCTGAAAGAACAAGTGCCACTCAAAAAGCGGAAACAAGAATTTTGTTCAGTGTTTTGAAGGCATGCAGGCGAGAGAGGGAGATCCTTTTTTAGCAGACACTGTGTATTGGATGTGATACATACGTGTAAGTAAAGATACAATTTCTAAAGCTCATGTCACTAGTACTCCTACGGAATTCACGTATCCCGTGGATGTGTCATGTTACAGGAGTGTTTGAGGAATGTATTTTATTTACTCTAAGTGAAATCAGTCCTTGAATTTTGATCCATTTATAGGCATGCAATTTCCTCACCAGGAAATGCAAATGCAGATATCTCAGAGAAAGAAAATTAAAAGCCATAGATGAATATGAAAGTATCTGAAAAAAGGCTTTTCAGATACAAAGTCAGTCCGTGAGTTCAAATGGTCATCTTAGGACTAGGTCTGAATCATGTATTTCGCTTTCAGAGCTAATGTTACTTTGGTTACCACTCAGCATTCTAAATTTATGGGATCTTTTGTGACATTCATACTAGTTTTACAAGTAAATATAAATTGACAGTTGCAGTACATTTGTGTGCATTTATACCAAATTATCCATTCTTCTTAATACTTTATCAAAACGGGGATTTTAAAATGAATGTCTGTTCATTCACTATAAGGTTTACTCTCAGAATTCAAACACTGCTTTCTTTCCTGAAAAGTGTAGTGTTGTTGAAATATTGCTGAATGAATCTAAATTCTTTAAACATTCTAGCGAAGTCTCCACTCATCTGAAAAAAAGTTTCTAGATACAAAAAATAATTCTTGTTCATAGATATATTTCCTGCCCAGCAATACTCCATAGTTATAACATGAACTCTTAATGATGTTGATACACTTAGTCTTCTAGTCCAGACAGAAGCACCCAGTCCCAAGTATTTTATTAAATAATCAGCTGCATCCAATGAATTACAAAGCTTCTGGCACTAATTTGGTTTTTTCTCAAATTTTCTCTTCTTTTCTCAAAGAAGAAAGAATTAGTATGAACTTTCCAGTTGGATATTTCCACAAGGCACACACTTACTCCTTTTATAAGTACCTAGACATTATTTAAAACATTTCTTTCAACCACAGGCTTTTAAGGCATACATTTCCATTCTGCTTTTCTTCTAGTGCTCCTTTCTTATTCCATCTGCAGGGTTTTAAACAATGTCTAGAGGCAGTAGCAGAGGTTTCTTGTGAAGTTATTGATAGCCTAGAGGGCAATTTATGGAACAGCAATAGAAGGTTAAATCAAAGGTAGAATGATAACTGTTTTAAAATTTAAATTACTTGATCTTCCAAAGGACAAGCAGCAGTCATTTGCTAACCATCAGTTATCAGTGGAAAAGTTATTGTGGTGTTTTTTAATTCTATCCCAAACTCTCTGTGGCAAACAGCTGCCAAAATGTTATTCTCTGTGTTTAGTTTTGGTGAAGAAGAACAATTCTTCATCAAGCAATGTTCTCACCTAGTGGCAAATGATCAAATCTGTAATGGGAGAAGAAAAGAGAAACCCCTGAACATACAATCAGGCATTATCTGACACTCCCAAGTCAACAGGAGTCTGAGCTTACCTTTCTCATGTTCCTGTAGCGTTCCCAACTCCTCAGAGGAGGGATGCAGGGCAGTCTGGCCTGTGCCAATCACGCTGGGCTCCACTGAAGTGGAGTGATGATATTGTGTGAGACAGAGCTTGGCTTTGGGGGCTGTCAGAGCCCCAATGGTGCCCCGTGATCCTGCTAATATTATATTTACTCATGTGTGTGTAAGCATGTGTGCACGTGGGAGGCAAAAGCTCTTTTCAGTTTAAGGTATTATTTTACATTACAGTGTTTTTATAGCGACATATAGAAGGTACACCATGCTCAAAGCCTGGTAATCCTCTTGTTCCATATGTGGAAGGTAGAATCCAGTTGCTCATGTATTACTGCTCACTGTGCATAACCTCTGTTAATGGTACTGAGTTACTTTCATGGTACTTATGTTTTAAAATAAATAGCCGTGGACTGTCACTGCTGGTATTTATGCTTGCATTTCCCAGGTAGGCTGCTCCTTTGCATACTTTACATACACTCACTCCCATGTGGTGTGATTAAGAACAACAGGAGATGGCACTTACCCAGTAACAGTGTGAGCAGTGTTAGAGCTGTTGGGTGAAGCTCATTTCCATTATTACCAGCAACCACAATTTTCCTATCGTGGCACAAATCCCCTGCTGCTGTCCCTGACCTTGGTTGTGAAATCCTCTGCTCATACCCTCACGTTTTACAGAACTGCTGGCACAACATATGCTTTTACACAACTGATTCCTGCAGCTTCAATGGAAAAAGATGCCTTGGATGTGTTAGCATTGTCGAATAAATCAAATACTTCTTTGGGAAGTGTTAGATATGTCACTTGACTCCTAGGCTCTCTAGTGAAGCAAATCAAAGTGTTTCCTCCCTCCAAGGTGAACCCAGGCGCAGTTCAAGAGATGCTACTTCCTGAGGACAAATCATTCCTCAGCCAGGACCATGCCAGGCTTGGTTTCTTCTGCCCTACACAGTCCTCTACGCCATCCCAATGGGCCATGTACTTTTCAGCACACCATATGTTCTGATGCCATAGCCCTTGTTCCCTTAGCAGCATGCTGTGTATGCACTGCTCTGTGCTGACAGATTGCATGACAGCCTTCCTGTTATTTCAGGTATTCAAACTGAAACAACTTAGAGCCCAAACAATTATTTCTAAGAGGCAGAAAGACGGCATGATCAAGTGGGACTGGACTGCAGGCCATTGTACTTCCAGCCCAACCAAGAAGTTTATTCACTGCATGGCCTGGGGCACAGGGATGTTTAGCAGAATAGATGTAGTTTTGTCCTTAACTGGCAGATGCAATTAATCTATCTGCTGCAGGATATTTATTTGCACAGTGCAGCTCTGCTAGCAGAATGACGTGAAAAACTGTATTGTGTATCAGAGGTGGAATAATAGCCTTACAGTGGCTGCTTTTTTTTTCAGCTGTCCACATTCCAGAGTAGGTGGCCAGTATTAGAAAGATCTTCATAGACCTCCTCACCTCCCTTAGATCAGTGTGAAGAAGCAGGGCTTGCAATCAAGACCTGAAAGACTAGCTGCTTTGAAGTCATGCTCACACATTACGCCTTTTAATTGCCTGATTTTTACAGAATGGGTTGCTCTTGCATGTCCACAGGGCATACCAGTGTCACTTTATGGTGCATCATAGCTCCATAGTGCACTCAGAGGGAAAACCACTCATTAAAAAGATGAACAGTGCCTGCTTTTCAGCACCTATTACTATCAAGATGCCTGAAATATGCAATGCACATTCTTAATGGGTACTGACAAAGTACTTTAAAGCACATTGATGTTTTAAATGTATATTTAGACTAATGAAGAAGATGTAGCTGAAGATTAACCTTTTAAGTCTATCAAATCAGTGGTATTAGCCCCTCCCGCTCCTGAATCCCACTGTTTTCTTTCTTAATGTTTTAACCATATAGTGATATGTTAGGGAGATAGTGAGGGTACAGCTTCCCTTGAAGCATCCCAGATTATAGAGAAAAAGAATGGCAATTTACCAGAGTAAAATAGAACCTGCATAATAATGGCATAAAGGACAGATTATTGAAATTATGATTTTGACCTTGGCAGTGACTATGCAAGAATTGCATTGTAGACCTCCATGTTTAATGTGTCTCCCAGATTTTTCAGCTAAAACTTGCTTAGCTGGAGAGTGAAAAAATCTTACTCTTCTAGACCTGCCATGGCTACTGACTCTACATCAGCTTTGGTGTCTCAGCTGGCTCTCTCTGGCATAAGCTCCCTTAACAGTAAGGTTCTTCTACTTGTCACCACCCATCCATGTGTAACCTTCACCTAAGGGGATCTTTTCTGCAGTTCCTGTAAAAGCCCACTGCAAGGTTAAGCTCATGCTCTCCCTACATTTGATGGATGGGTGTCATGGTTTGACCCCGGTCAAAAGCCAGGCACCCACAGCAGTCACTCATTCCCTCTCTCCCCTGCCACAGCTGGGCAAAGGAGAGAGAAGAAAAAAAAGAAACAGGAAATGAAGGGGTCATGAGTTGAGATAAGGACCAGGAGATAACACTCCAAGGGCAAAACAGGCTCAACTTACAGTTACAAAGTGAATTTGTTACTTACAGAGTCACAGGAGAATAATGAGAAGTAAACTAAGTCCTTAAGACACTGTTCTTCCCCCCATCCCCTCCCTCCTTCCCACCGACAGCGCAGGGAACAGCGCATGGGGAGTTTGGTCAGTTCATCCCCAGGATCTTCTTCCACTGCTCAGGGAGAGGAGTACTTCTCCTGCTGCACTGTGGGGTTCCTTCCCATGGGAGACAGCTCTCCATGAACTTCTGCAGCATGATTCCAAATATCACAAAGAGCAGTCCTCCCAAAACTTCTGCAACATGAGTTACTCCCATGGGCAGACAGTCCTCCCAAAACTGCTGTGGCATGGATCACTCGTCCACGGTGTACAGACCTCAAGGACAGGCTGCTCCAGCCTGGAAGCAGAGGCCCCCTCTATCTACTGAGTCTCCCTCTGGATCACAGCCTCTTCCTCCAGGCATCCGCCTGCTCCTGTGTGGGCACCTCCCCATGGGCTGCGAGTGGATCTCAACATCCCCTGTGGATCCCCATGGGCTGCAGGGGAACAACCTGCTTCGCCACGATCTTCACCATGGCCGGCAGAGGGAATTCAGCTTTGGCACCTGGAGCACCTCTTCCCCCTCATTCTCCACTGACCTTGGTGCCTCCAAGTTGTTTTCCCTCACATGTTCTCACCTCCTCCTCCTTCCCTGGGTAAAAAGAACTAAGTGCACACATTGTTTTGATTCCTTGTTAAATCTGTTATCACAGAGGTGTTACCAACAGCTCTAATTGGCCCAGCCTTGGCCAGTGGCACATCCATCTTCTTGGCCAGTGGCATGTCCAGAGCCATCAGGGAATGGCTCTTCTGGACATGATGGAAGCTTCCAGCAGCTTGTCACAGAGACCACCTTTGTGGTCCCCCCCACTACCAAAAAGCCAGGCCAAGCTAAACCAACAGAATGGGCATGAGAACGCCAGGTTTTAGTCAATGCCTTGAGTAGGACTAGCAGGCTCTGGGAGGGTGCAGTTAGAAGGGCAGGTGATATTGATGGCAACACATGATGTGAGCAATCTGTCTGGGATTTTTCAGTCCGTGTGGGTGAGACTGAGGGCACAATTTGTCCTGACATGAAACCCACATGCACTCTTTCAGTTAGAATGGAGAACAGAGCTTTGATTGCTTGACACCAGAAATGAAAAGGGAGCCTGTTCCATCTGAAGTAGTTTCATGTAGCAGTTCAATATAAGAGTCCCATGTTTAAGTCATTTTATCTAAACATGGGTTTGGAGGAGGAATACTCTAGCTCCCCTAATTTCTTTCCCTTGTTGTTGAATGTTCAATTGTTCCTCCAAATTTCTAGACCCCGCTTTCTGATACAGTTTACACTTTCCTATACTTCTGTAGGTTTGTAAAATAGGCCATGTTGGGACTTCCAGGCAACAGATTCTAAGTCCTTGGATCACCTGTCATAAATGCATGATCACCCACCAAGATAACATGATGTGGAAGACTGTGTAGATCATCGGTGTTACTGGAGTTCAGACTACCTGGAGATAAGCCTTGAAAATATGTGACTTGGTTTACTTGGCTTTCTCCTCTATTTGCTGTTTTAATAGCACTTTTAATCACACCTAGCTTTAGGAATATTCTTGATTTTCTCTTGATTTTCCCTAAGCCTCCTTAGTAATAGCTGACAGAGAGAGGCATTTTTAACAGACAGACATTTTGTGCTTAAATGTAAACATTAAATTTTATATTTTCTTTATCACTGCAGAGAAAAAAATAGAAGTGTTTTTAGAATAGGAATCTATTAAAACGTGCCCCAGGGGCTCTCATGCTAAGGTGGATCATCTGTGTGTTTGAATTCTCAAAGATACAGAAGTAGGAGTCTTGTGACCTAGCTGGATCCCTCCAAATATTAGTAAAATAACTCACGATATATTAATAGCTACTTTAACAGTATGGGGTTTTTACATTTGTAGAGATAATAAAACATGAACATTCTAATTAAGTACCTAAACTCTCATATAAGTATATATGTGATATTCTTATCCTTTTTAAAAGCAGGGAACAGGAGGGGCTTCAGTAGCATTACATTCACTGGATGTTTGGAACTTGCATTTACAATATTGGTGTTTATTTCAAGCCTCTCACATCCTTAATGAATAGTTTTCCTTTATGCAAATTTTTCTCCTAACCACTTTCCTAATAAAATGCAGAAGATATACAGGGTTTGGTTTCAGTCTCATTTGTATTATTTTACACTTACATTTTTATATAGATAAGAACCGAAACAAGCTACAGAGAAAAGGGCCTCAGAGCAGGCAAATTTCATTGCAAAAAAATCCTATTGCAGACAATGTCAGTGAAATTCTTGCTAACTAGTTAAAAACTGAAACAAAAATCAGTATGAAATTTGGATCTTTCAAATTATTCTCTTGTATTTTCAAAAAATTGTGGAAATCTGAAATTCCACTGAAGTTTTGTAAAACAAAAAGTCATACTATTACTGCTTAATCCAGCAAAATATTCTTTTTTTTTTAACTTACACGTATTGTTTACAGATAAGGTTAATGTAATTTCTAGATAAATGTCCTGTTTCAAACTAGAAATATTAGGCATTTTGTTCCTGGAGCAAATGATCATTTACTTTACCAGAAATTGTTGTTTCTCATTTATTCTCCTATCTTGTGCAAATCTGTGTGAAGTTATTTACAGTCTTCCATACTCCATTAACTGAAATGATTACCTGCAGGCTTCAACTATTTAGTCAACTTTCTCTTGCAGTACACTAATGAATAGATCTCCTTAGCATATTGACATTAACTGTCTCTTTCAGAAGAACAGTCTTTATTATATACCACAGAATTTTAATTAATTTTTTTATTTATTTGATAAGTGATTCTCTCACAAGATGGTCATTTTTAATGCTCTTTTACATGCAATGCCACATTTTGTTTACATCCTTTTCTACAAAGAAGCAGGCACTCTGCTAATGACTCTGTTGTCTACAGAGTCAGTGCAGAAGAAAAAGAATTTTTTACTTGTGCTGAGTATATAGACAGAAAGAAACTTTCAATGAAATAGGACCATTAATGTATGATATTTGCACGAGTCAAGAAATGTGTTTTTGATTTGGTTTGGTTTTAGCTTTTTTGCAACTGGAAGTGCAAGGACTGCTCTAATTTGTCCCAATGTCCTGTCTCAGGAACTATGGACACTTCTTTCTAACGATGTTGCCCTTATATTCCTTCCATGATTTGTGGCTTCATGGCATAACTAAATCTGTAGTGAATAATCTTTATACAGAGCTATCCAAGTATCTGATCTGCACTCAGTGATTTGCTGCACTTAAGATTCTCCCTAGGAATTTCAGTTTCTAAGGATCAGCTCCTGAGAAATGTCTTTAAGAGAGCATACAACTCCTCTCCAGCTGTTGAAGACTGACAGGGGAAAAAAAAAAAAAAGCCACTGTGCTTGTTAACCATCTCTTTTAAATAGGTATTTCTTCATTTGAAAGTCACTTACTGTGCTTTCCCAGGTGTATTTAAAAACTCTCAAACTTACTTTGCCATTAGGTTTCTCTCATTGTTTATCTTACTAAATACAGTAATCTGTGATGTCCATTTTCCATGATCTCCATTGTTCTCAATGAATCCATATGTTTACACAGTTTTATTTTATCCTTTCTACTCCAGGGCTCATTAGGAATTACAGTGTATGCAGTAATTTTAAGGTGAAGGAGCTAGGAATAGAGGTCAGTTGTTTCAGTGCTTGGCAGCAATCTCCTTACTAAGGGAAAAATAGAGTAATGTAAAAACAAGTGTAGCAGTTGCCGTCATCAAACTTCCATCTTTCCCTTTTTAAGTTATCAGTTCATTTCAGAAATAATTTCCTATCGTTGGAACAGGATGTTTGCTTACAATGGGAGCAATGTCAGATGCATTTTGTTGGATGCAATGGTGTATGTATTTTGTTATCATTAACTTCCTAATGGTCACTCATAACCAGGCATCCTCAGAAATCTTTAGATGGAAATTGCAAGTCCATTGCCCAAATGTTATGAAATAAATTCATGTGTGGTTTATTTTACTCAGAGTTTCATTTTTTTAGTTTATATTTTCTATTTAATGTGTTCTAGCTGAGATGGATAAAGAAAGGGACCTGTATGAAAAATATTGGATAATTTAACATCTTGATCAGTTATTTCTTTCTTTACCTCTCACCAGTATATGGCTGATCTGATCTGAGTCATAGCATTTGCATGGGTTGAATCAATAGAAACAGTGTACCTATATTAACACAGAAACATTAGGGCAAAATGTTTCTAAGGTGCACTGGGAGAGAAACCTTAAAACCCATCTGGGATCCCATAGGGGTGTATCATATGTAGGGAAGAGGCCATAGGTGGAAGCTTTCCTAGCAACTCTGGTTCAGTCTCTTTTTTTAACCTGGGTTAGTCAGTAATGTGGCTCCTGTGCCTACGCCTTGCACCTTGCTCACTCTGTAAGGAAACTTTTGGCAGAGCTCCTGCTGACAGAGGCTTTTGTTCTGCTGTCAGTGAGATTGAAACCTGCCTATAAACGCGACAAATGTCTCCCAGGCATCATTCCCCTGGCTTCAATAGAGTTACACAAGGCATGATTTTGGACATTTTCAGCAGTACTTTGTGATTTTAGTACCTGTATGCATACAGTTTGGAGCACGTATTTAATCTGCACAATCAATTTGATAGGTGTCCCAGAAAGATAAGTCACCTTTTGTCGGAGTTATTGCTCTGTATATTCCACAGTTAAGAGACTGTTAAATCATTTGCTCTAAAAGCTTATCATTCTCCAACTTTGAGACTTTGTTTCTTTCAAGGAAATATAATATCTAGTCCAGTATATTCAGTATATTTTTTTTCCTCTTGTTTTTTAATAAATCCTCAAGGAACCAAATAATTAATAATGCTGTGGTTGGTTTAGGGCCTAAGGCCAATACAGTTTATTAAGCCAAAGACCAGAAATGTGACAGTTCTTTTTTTCTTGGACTGCTGTATTTCAGGGTATTTGTTAGTCTGTTGTCTGATATCCACCAGTCTTGTGACTAAAACCAATCCTATCAAGTCCTCTGTATGCGACCAGAGCCAGGAATGAACTAACAATTAAGCAATTAAATGGGTGTTGAGAGTTCCTGACTGAAAGGAAAGACTGAACTTTCTCCTTGCCCTCTCTTAGTTTGCAATATAAATGTACTCAATTATCCAATCACAAACCCTTTTAAGCTAACTGTGTCTGGATATGGTCTGCATTTTTAGATTTATGAAGCCAAATCTCAGGTTCAGAAATCCTTTCAGCATCCCCTTCTATCATTGAATAACACTGCTTCAGCTCTAAAAAATAATTTCTGATGCTTCTTGGTCTTCCTAGGGGTTGCAGCCAGGCTTTTGACACTCTGGAAATTCAGCCTGATTTATTAACATAAAGATGATTGGCGATAGAGCAAGGTTCAGCAAAGGCTTATTCACTGGTACTTTGCCCTTAAAACATTAGACATTTTATAGTATCCCATATCCCTCTGTTGTTGGCCCTTCAATGAGTGTGGTGATTGAAATTTAGGCATAGGAGACCCCTAACAGTCCCTGCTTCCATTGACAGGTGTTGGGCAGCCAGTGGTGCTTGGACTTGGCTTTACAGAAGATATTTCCCTTTGTTACCAGCACCTTTAAATTTGGGAACTCCTCAAGTAGGCCTATTTATAATATTCCCCACTCAGCCATCTATATAGAAGATGCTTTTTTGTTGTGGGGTTTTTTTTTCCTTTTTCCCAGGAAAGTTTTAGTAGGGAAAGAGCTTTTAGGCTATTCCATAGCCTTTCCATAAGCAGCCAGTGTGATTCCCAGGGTAGAGAAGGTGCTTAATGTGTTTTCAGGTTTGTATAGGCCTGTAGAGTCACCATGTCCCAACACTCCCAAACTCAGACTCACAAGATATTATAACATATATGAGGGGATCTGTTCTGTAACACTTGTTTCTCTTCCTATCAGTGTTACAGCCTCTAAATCACTCTGAGCTGGCTCGAAAGGGAATGGACTTCATCCAGGTACAGCTTGTGACAAGTCAGAAAACTTGTTTTATTTTGCTTTCAGTGTATTTTTGTTGGAAAACTGCAAAGGAATGGTTCTAGAAACATGATAAAGCATTTAATGCACCAGATGAACAAGAAGGCAAAGCTGCTGGAGCAGAAGCAAAGGCTTTGTGGCCATTAGCAGCAGCAATGCTTACTATTCATTAGGATTCTCCAGCTCACTGCTGCACTGCATGGGAACAGTTTATTTTGTATTCTGGGTTTAATTACCGCATTAGACCTTAGACCTCTCAGCAAACGAAAGCTTCCTGCCATTCTGACAGCATATTTGATAGCAATGATTGTTAACCTTGAAGGCACCTTAAATGACATTTGAATAGTGTTTATGGATTTATGCCGCTCATCGTGCTGTTTTGCTCACTCTCCGGTAAACCAAACGAGACACCTCCAGAAGGCTGTATTGATTCTTGGCCACAGATTCTGGCTCTGCAGGATACCAGTCTATTCTTCAGAAAGGTCGTGCTCTCTCAGAAGTCTTCTGTTTGCAGAAAATACACATTGCACTACAGCCAGGAGCTATGCAGATGACCACATAACCCAGTTTTAATGAAGGTTGCTGTCCTTCTGCTCCTACTACATCAATAGTGCAACACCTTTTAAAAAATGTGTGCATACAGGATTTTTTCAAATTCAGCTTTATTAGTCCAAGAAGCAGCAGACGTATTAAACCTGTTGTCATTTTGTATATGCTTCAGTGAGTTCTACCTGAATTTTAGGAATAGAAACAGTCTTACTTGATTTAACACTTTTTTTTTTTTTTTCTATTGCCCTTTACCTCTGCCAGGCAATACTTCCTCCTATGTCTGTAATCTTTTCCTGTTTATGTTCTATTTCTTTGCCCTTGAAAGAAAATACTGGGAGAAGCCACTACTCTGGTGACTTTTGACTCACCTCACAAAGGAGAAGTGTACCTTTTTATCTTGATTTGTGCTTTTGAGAGATTTGAAGCCTTTTCTGCATTAAATGTGCCCTTTAGACATTTGCATCTAGACTTTCTTTACAATTAGAAGGAATTCCATGTTCAAGTAAGTGGTTAGTGGAACATATTTTACCATACAGTAACACATGAAAGTAAGCAAGGCAGAAGAAAACAGACAACCATAATAATGAGAAATACCTTTCTGCATTTGTTTCTCTGTATTCAAACTATGAGCATTTCAGCTTTGTAGCCTCAGCTTTTTTTTCCTGTAAGAGGCATTGCATCACCCATTCAGACAGCTCCTAATGTATCCCGTCCAGTATAAACTTAATTTCTCATTTTCACAAAAAGACATGACTTTGAATTCCACTGTAAGCTATGCAGTCACTTCTGATGGACATTTCAAAAGACAGCTACATTTTTGGCTTTCTAGGCTATACTTACCAGTCAAAAAGAATATTTTCTTCACTTGTACAGCACAGATTCTGCTGCAGGTGTCCGGATAGGTTTCAAATGCTGTGTGCAGTTCTGGGCCCCTCACTACAGGAAGGACATTGAGGTGCTGGAGTGAGTCTGGAAAAGGGCAACGAAGTTGGTGGAGGTTCTGGAGGGTAAGTCCTATGAGGAGTGGCTGAGGGCACTGGCATTGTTTAGCCTGCAGAAAAGGAGGCTCAGGGGAGACCTTATCACTCTCTACAACTGCCTGAAAGGAGAGTGTAGTGAGGTGAGGGTCAGCCTCTTCTCCCAGGCAACCGGTGACAGGACTAGAGGACATAGTCTTAAGCTGTGCTAGGGAAGGGTTATGTTGGACATTAGGAAGAATTTCTTAACAGAAAGGGCATTGGAACTGGCTGCCCAGGGAGGTGGTGGAGTCATTGTCCTTGGAGGTGTTTAAATAATGATTGGACACGCTCATAGGTTGGACTCGATGATCTCAAAGTTCTTTTCCAACCTGATTGATTCTGTGAATCCGTGGTAATACCATTTGCTAAATGGTTTTATAATCCCATCGCAATACACTAAAGTAATCTTTCAATATTATGTCAAAACCAAATTTAGTTTTCAAAAAAGCATACTAGTCCTAAAATGACTTGTCCCAATTGACTATTCAAGTTGATGATGCCAGTTCAACTGATTTGCACTTGCTGGAATATTATGTAGAGGACTGGAATTAGATGTTATTACAAGATAACCTCCAAGGATTGGTGAGAAATGGACTCCCTTTTGCTTACAGCTCCAAAGACAAAAAAAGACACTGACTCCTCACTGCTGCTTAAAATAGGATCAGAGAATGAGTACCAGTGCCCAGGATGTTGAAGTCGAATCTTCAGAACGACTGTAAGCCCTCGACTTCTGCCAGTACTTTTTACCACGCATTATCAGTACTTTTAATTATTATATTAATTATAATACTAAGCTAACAGTTTTTGAAACACTTTATTTTCTTACAGATGTACCAGCAGGTTTTCAACTGCTACGCAGTAGTGGGCTACAAGTTGGTCTGCTAAAATTCTCTGAAAATTGTTGCTAAAGCATTATCTTAGAAAAACTCTTCTATGGATGGTGAAGCTTGTTTAATGTAGCATTTTAGAGCCACCATGGGCATATTATAGTTCTCTACTAGCAATCAGGGAATCAGGGACCTCTGTGACATTTTAGTTGTGTTTATCAAACTAAGTCCTGAAGTTTTGGTGTAAAGCAGCTATCAAGAAAGAAGGCAATGAACAGAAGTGTGTGGGTGTTGGTGCATTAAAAAAAAAAAAAAGTTATCTAGTAGGCAGAAAGGAATCAGAAAAACATTTTCTAGAACATGTTCAGGTTAGTTTTCTTATTTTGATATTGTAGTAAACAAAAGAAGTGAAAAAAAAAAGATGTTTCAACTCTGATTACACAAGTTCATGCAGTTTGATGGAACACAAAGCAAGAAACTAGAAACTTTCTAAAGTTATTTCTTTAAAAATTATTCCAAAGAAAATTATTTTTGGATTGCAGTCTTTATCTTTTGCATCTGCTGTCTATATAAATATGTGTTCATTTTCTTTAATCCTAATGACATCATTTCCCTATTTATAATAATCTAATGTGATAAGTCTAGTGAATCATGAATTTTATTTCCCCAGGCTCTGGAGTCCTTTGTATGTAAACTGACGCAGTTGTTGATATAAACAGAATAATCAAAGCTAATAATCTGAACATCAGGCCTGAATTAAGACCATTAAGTAAAACAATGACATTAGAGATCCCAACTATCATTTACTTTAAATTAAATTAAATTGAAAATGTTAGCATTATTATGCTGTGAGAAATTAAATACTTCTAACTTCTAGATATGCACAAATGCTGGTGAATTTTCCTAATTGCTTTTTACTGTTATTGTTTTAGGAAAAAATGCAGTGCAACACAGGTTTCAAAAAGTAGACAGTGTAAGACACTCCTGCCAATTGAATAACACTATTATAAAAAGATGTAAATAGAGAATAGTAATAGATTGCAAATTGCTTAAATCAAATATTCTTAGAGAAAAATTTAATTGATTGTGCTCATTTTCTACATAGTGTTACTAATTATGGGCTAAAGTTAACCAGATGTGGTTAGAAAATTCTAATTTTAATTTTTTTATAAATTGAGTTTATTTGGAAATTCTGAATTTACCTATGAAAGATAATTGAGAAAAAATAAAAATAAGTTGGTTGTTTTTTCATGCTTTGGTAAATGAAAATCTTCCCTTTCACCTTTAAACCATAAAAATATAAATTAATCTACTAAATAATTATGAAATATAGGAGCATATTTCTATTTCCTCTAGCAGTTATTTTTCTAACCAAGAATTGCAAACATTTTTAACCACATTTCTCAGAATTTTTAAGAAAATTTTTAAAAATTTTAAGATTTCTTAGATATTTTTTCAGGTTATTTTATACTTTGGGGTAGGGATAAACCACCCGATTTTAATATTAGTGACTGGCTATTCGGGGGTTGGGGGGGAAGATTATTCACATGTACAATTCAGAAAGAGCTGTTTTACTACTAATGCTTCCCAGGTTGTCCGGAGGGATAATGCCAGTGTAGCCAACGTTTTCCACCATCACTTCTGTGCTTAAAAAAAAAACAGCCAAACCCCTTTGTCAAGGGGTTTTCTCCTTCTGCTCAGAATTTGGCCACGCTGCAGACAAACTGTAATGTGAGTTGGGGACAAAATCTGTGGAGATCATGTTGAGACAAAGGGACTGTTCAGCTGCCATCACAGCCTGCTTCTGCTTTTCCTGATGACATAGTTATTTGTTTGAGGCATCCAGTGGTTTATAAAATTCCTCTGGTGTCTCCTTGACTCCTCACAGTCCTTTCTAAAAACATATGCAGACTCATTAACACACTGGAGAGACATCTGAGAATTACAAAAATATCCACATTCAGAGAAAACCACCTCTGTTCATGGTGCCTTAGGTAACACATCAAGAGAAGGCTTGCACATGGCTTGGTTAAATGACAAGTTAGATTGACAACAAATACACAGATTTTTTTTCTGTTGCTATCCCTACTGCAGTAAGAAAAAGTGATGAGCATAATTAAGAGAAGTATCCTCTTCTAATAATTAAGTATTCAGTTAGTGATTATTGTATTATGAGTTTGTCAGAAGAAATTGAATTTTTCTGGCCAAATAGAAATTAGTCTTCTGATGGGAAAAAAGCACCAGCAGAAACCCCAAACAAAACAAAACAAAACAAAACAAAGCAAAACCACACACACACATACACTCAGCCCCCCCACCAAATACCACACCTTATCTCAAAGAATATTTCATCTATTTATTTATTCATTGGGTGTTTTACTAGTCTTTCAGAGAAGAGGCACAAGCAGGGTCATGATGCTCTGTGGGTGCTTCCACACAGACCTTGCACATCAAGCAACCCAGAGGCACTGGAGCTCATGTGCAGCACTTTGTAGTTGTGCAGATTCCACCTGGACATTTAGGAAAGTTGCTGGTGACATTTAGGAGATACAGTTCTGGGATTAACAGCAGGAGGCCATGAGGGGTTTGTTCCCTGGGACACGCACCAGGCATATTTTTGCAAGCAAGTAAATAGAACACTTGATTAATATTGAAGAAAAAGAAAGACCCTTGAGGTCCAGGAGTGTTCAGCTTGTGGCTGACACTGCTTTGGGCAGGTGGTTGGACAAATCTCTGATATCCCCTTCCAAACTGAATTATCATGGGATCCTATGAAAATAAGCTAAATTTTGCTTTTGCACTGGTTTCTGATTACAGAGTATCTAGGGTGGAGGTGTTCCTGAGATTTTGGTATTAATGTAGAGCTTAAATTCCTAGAGGAGACTGTCCTTCAGTCTGCCTGTCTTATTTTAGTACTCATGTTTATGCATAAGTGAAATTAGTAACCCTGAGATTATGCACGGATTCTACATCACTCATGTCCCCTCTGCTGGGATACTGAAATGAATGGTTTGTGCTTTTCCACTGAGACCAGAATTATATGTTACAGTCCTTCCTGTCTCTGTTAGCAAGTCCACCCAGGCACCGCAGAAAACACGAGCAAGACCTGCTGCTGGTCAGCTGTAATGGTTTCCTCTCACTACTACAGAAAGTTATCTCAGATAAACAGCTTGCTAACTCTATTTCTTTTAAGTGCCTAGAGGAGAATTTCAGCCATATAGCTGAAAAACTTCTTGGAAGGAAACAATAATAAACTGAATTGAACTGTGTTCCTATCATGAAAATACAGCCAATACGAGCAGCCAGATATGCTTGGTTAATTAATCACTGCTAGTTGAATGACATCCTTCTGCTCATTTCTTTTTAGCTGAGCAATAACTTGGTCAAGAGTGGATTGGTATTTTCAAAAACAGACACCTGAATTTTATAGTGTCTGTAATTGACTTGTAGCTAAAGTGTAAATTTATTTCTGTAAAAAAAAAAAAAATCTCATATCATTACAAATAATGAGCCAATAAAAGCAGCAAGAATGCTGCAAGTGTAAAAAAATGAAACACAGGGTAGTACATTGTACAAGAAGGCAGTAAAATGTCAGCAGAAAAAAATAGTGCATTCTTAAGTATTTACAGAGTAGACATGTTTCACACTCCTGGTCATTTCTGATGTCAGCAATTCTGCCAAGATGTGCACATGGGGGCTGTGTAGGGATTGCCGTGCAGAGATCTCAGGAGGCCGAGGAGATGAGCTGGGTCATTTTAATGCCATGCCCACTGTCTTCAGAGATTCCTTCGCATCACTAGAGAATGGTGGGTTATGGAGTAAGTAGTTACCATCACCATAAAAAAACAAATTTTAAAACGGTGCTGTGGAAATCTGTGTTTAGTAGTTAATTGTATAGGGGAATATCAAGGGAAAAAAACCTTCTGAACTACTAGTTGTTATTTTTGATAATATAGACCTTGCTGAAAACTTTCTCATAACTCAAGAGAAAAGTTTAAAATAGTTTTTTATTTTAATAGACTCAGCTTTCAAATATTTTACATATTAATATTCCTGTTTATTGACAATTTTTGAAGGAAGTGTTAGAAGAATTTGTGTTTTCATAATAGTGCCAGAACTGCCTATCCAGGATCATATGGCTTTACTCTTATGAGGTAGACATTTAAGATACGAGTTCAAATGATTCTTGTATAATTTTATTTGCTGTTCTAGGAAAATTCATGCAAGATTTAAGACAGATATATTTTTGAATGCCATGCCAGTTTGAACACTTAAAAAAGTACAGAAAGTAACATGCCCGTTCTAGCAAATGATGACATTTATTATTGACACCTTATTATCTATCAGACACTTATTTCAAGCTTATTTTTTTGTTTTATTCTAAAAAGTAAGCATTCTCATAACATTAGTGCTAAAGATATGTCTTTTATTAATCTGAAATAATCAGCTTTTAACATCAATCTGTTCTGGTGTGCTTTTGGGTTTTGCTATACCATAAAAATATATGGAAATAGAAAACTATTTTAGCAAAGGTAAATAATGAATAATATCTGTAACTAAGCCAGACCTTTTTGGATGCCTAATTTTTATTTTTTTTAAACAGGCATTTTGAGCCCAGTGAGACAATTGATGAATGTGGGTCAAAACCGGTGGGCAGGGTTCCCCAAGACATATATAAAATTAAATTTAAAAACCCTCATTTTCTAAAGACATGTTGAAGTTTCATATTTTTAGCCACTGACAACTAACTAGTTTACAGCATTAAAAATCTTTACACAAAACTTTTTAGGGAAATCAGTCACATCAGATGTTGATTGGAAAAAAAGAATATGGAATAATATTTTAGTCATGAACCTGAAAAAAAAGCTGTCCTCATACTGCAATGAAAATTAAGCAGTGCTTGTTTTTCCCTAGTTTCACAATCACAATACTTAATACATTGAGTTCTTACCCAGAATGTCCAATTAGCAGATCTCAATGCATCTAGAGAGGATTTAATTGAAATTTTATTAATTGCACCAAAGACCTCTTAAAATAACCCAGTATTAAAAATCTAAAAACACAAAAGAAATCAAGGAAATCTCTAATGAGACATTGGGTCTACCTCCTGAGGGAAATTTCTGCCTGGGACAAGTTCTGTGCGGAGGTTTTTTCCGAACTCTTAGAAGCAGGGATAAAAAAAAAAACGTTTCGTCTTTTTAAAACCTACTTTGTCAGTGTCTTCAGGCAAAGGCACGCACATCAAAAGATCTGTGACCAGGCATTTGGTCTTTAAGGCACTGATCATAAGTTACATATGTAAAAGTAACTGACTGCCCACATTGCACTGCTGAACATTCTCTCCTCTTCTCTGTCCTGTTTATTTTCCATACTTATTATTCATCTTATTTACCAATTACACTTGATGCTTGCAAATAAAAGCTGTCATTTATCGTACCAGTAATACAGGTGTTATCTGTGTTACTCTGTGATCTCTCAGCACACCGTGTTGGCAAAGGCAGGACAGCAAAGTGGGTCCAAGAGCACAACACATATAAAATGTAGCTGCAGAGTTATAGAAACTTGTAAATTATGTTCTCCTCTGAGAAGAGTTCAGTTAAGCAAACCTTATTTCTGTGTGTAAATGTTGTTTGTAGAGATCTTTCATCCAGCTGCCATATGAGGGACAAAACAATTAAATCATGTCCTCTGCTGTAATGTTTTGGACTTCGGTAGTGTGTGAAGATTAAGGCAAATAAAGGTAATAGGAAAAACTCAGTTTATGGCTAACATTTATTTTTCTTTTAAGCCACTCAAAGGCTAACTTGCCTTTGTTCTTAAAGCTTTTTCAGGCCTGTATCTTTAAGTAATATCCACACTGCACTACCTAGCTATTCAGGATAACTCTCTGATGCAATTACACCTCTAGTTAGCTAATGCATTCTTTTGTTTCACTACAAACAACAACAACAACAACAACAACAAAAATTGCAAAACAATATCTAGGCAGAGAGTCTTTCACAATATTTTTGGGATTTTAGTAACAACAGTATTTTTTTTTGTGTTAGAAGCTTCAGATAGCCACCTTGAAAAAATCTAACTTGGTGGTGCATTTGTTACTTCTTTTTAGTAAAATCCTGGTGGGTTTAAGATGTTAACCTGATCTTACATAAACTCTGAAAGGACGTTTGTACAGTCACACACTTTTCACACTTGTGTCTGAAGCCCACTTGCTAATTTCCACGAGTTTAAAGTATAACAGAAGTCTCACAGACAAACTCACAAACTTGAAGGGCAATTCAGCGGTAGACAATGAGGGATAACCCAAAATTTATTACCTCGATGCAATATTCAAGACAATTCAGCCTGGCAGTGTCTGGCTGTGCAGTTTTGCCTTCTCCACAGCACACCAGTGGACATAGAGAAGGATGTAAAGCTTGGTGTGCTGAAGGAGGAAAGGACGAATATTCTGTAACTCCTAGTGCACACAAACAACGTTACTCTTCTGCACTGTTTTTCCAGATGTATCACAGAGAAGCACCTGGCTCTAGTATTTATATGGAGTCTATCCATTGGAGTATTAACTGTATGATGGGCATAGAGCAGTGCCATTGAAGAGTGAAGTGGCGGAAACTTATGAATTCAGGTGTGGGCAATTCAGGGAGATCAATAGGCTCCTGACCACATAATTGATTGTGGGAGCACCAAAGCACTCTGCTCAAATACTATTTTTGTTTCCATCTGCCAATTTTAACAGCTTGTCTTCTACCTTAACTCTTTCAGGTAGTTAACTGAAAGCTTCTTTAAAAATAAAGTATAGGTTACATTCTGTAGGTCTTCCACAGGTGAGCACCATTTGAAATCAACAATAAAGCCAGAAATACATTTCCTCCAAGTAAAAAAAAAAAAAAAAAGACTAATAACGAAATGAGCAAGAAAATAAAAGTCTTTTTTCCACTATTATATTTCATATGCAGTGAAAACTGTGGCGTGGTTAGGGAGGAAACAAACTTCACACACAAATATATCCGCAGTTGTTCTGGTAGCTAGTTCATGTTATCGAGGAGAAGTAAGAAGACAATGAAAAAGTGCCTGTGCCTCTGTCATTTATTGGAGATCTACCTATTGTGCTATTCATAAAGCAAGCATTATTGGTGAAAGAGGTGGTTACATATTAGAGAGCTCATAGCCCAAAGACCTGGTGTAGAACTGCAATTAAAGTGAATACTAAATGAGGTTCATTCAGCTTGTTTCGTACATGAGGCCAGTGATTGATTTTCACACTCAGGCTAATAGAACAGTTTTCATCAGTCCTGCTATTACATTACTGTTAGAGCATTCTTAGATTTGTTTTTATTCAGGTACTGTGGATTTAATAGAATTTCTGAGTCTCTTTTGTTGCTTGTAAATTTCAATTTAATTGGACTGTGAAATCTCAAGACTGAAAATTTAACCTTTTATTCTTTGGAAGTAGAACTGTTTTTTATATTCCCACCTCCTCAACTGACTGACCTCAATAGGGTAATAAATGCTTTTACAGTGGCAGATATTTCAGTAATAGAAAATGGCTTAAACTCAGTCATATAATTCACTTATGCTTTATGAAGATTAAAAAATCATGTCTCTCAGTCTTTTTAAGGGAGTTTGGAAGTCTGTATGTTTCTGTCACAATTTATAACAAGAAGATGTTTTGTCATGTTATTTAAGTGAACCCCAGACATTGAACAAATAGTATTTGTTTTTAACAGTTCTCTTGAAAACATGCCTTTTTTTTTTTTAATAGCACAGCTGTAGCTGGTCCATAAAAGATATAAGAAAAGAGAGATATGAGTCCAAAGAAAAGTAAATCATTTCAGACTGATTAAAAAATTAGCAATGGTACATGAGATGTTGTTGGCTCTGAAAAATCAACAAAGCTGACTGATCAATCATGTTGCATTGTCAGGTACATAAGAATGGAGAACCTGCATATTTGTTTACTGAAAAAGTTGCAGGAAAAATTCTGTTGTTACATTGCTGTGCTATGTATTGTGTTCTTGTTGAGTGTCAGCCAAGTGCTGTTATCTTTTAATACAAAGTATTAAAAGCAAGAGTTCTCAAAATGTTGCATAGTAATTAATTCACTGAAATAATATTCAAATAATGTTTTGATATTTTTCAAAGCATGGATATAATGAAATAAAGATAGATTTAGGGATGCTACCTGCAATCCAAAGCATAGTTGGTACACCCTGCATGGTGAAAAAACAATGTCTCCTTTGGAGTCACTTGATCTCTGTGGTTTACAAACCATGAAAGCCAAGAAAGTGCTGAATGAGAGGGGAATGTGAGTAGGCATTGAAGATAATCTCTTCAAAGCGAATACAGATTATGGACTGGTTTGTCCAAAAAGTAAGAATGATCACTGATGAAAAGACTTTAATATATTAAAGCAAAGACTTATGCTTCACTCCATTGACCCTAGAACAAATAAGAAGGTAAAAACAAAACTGAAAAAGATCATGGCTTACATGGTAATTTTTACAAGAGCTGAGAGTAGGTTCTCTTTTCTTTTCAGATAGGTGGAGAGTAATGGATCTCGCTATGATTTTAAGAAGAAGCCATGTAAATACACTGGGGATAGTTTGTATCATGTAAGTTATATGCCTGCTGCAATAAATTAATAATCAGCTGTACAATTGCCAGAGGAAGTAGCATGCCCTTTTCAAAAAATATTTGAGTCTGCTCCCCAGCTGCTGAATCTCACAAGACCATCTTCATGTGTATTTTCAGATTGTATTTGAAGGTGTTTAAAATTACAAAAGTGGTAGTCATGGGAGCTGTGAAAAAAAATGGACAAAAAAGAGAAAAAGAAACTTTCAGATTAGAATTCTAAAAACATATTTCATGCAATGAAGGTTTCTGAGAAAGTTGGTTCACTAGAAACTGGAAGGTGATTGCAACAGACAACAAGATGAATAGATACAATTAGCTATGGATCTGGGAGACAGCAAAGTGAAGGCATATGTGTAGTTTCCAGAGCACAACAGTAAACACGTAGAGTAGACTGTCAGGGAGAGTACCTGCTCTAAAAAACATGAACTGAGAAGGGCTGGAACTAACTTTAATTTGCTGCCTCACAAGATGAGCTGCTGCTTTGCTTTTAATATTAAGAGGATGTAACTATAGCTTACTTTAGTTAATGCAAATGTTCAGATAAGTTAATATAATTACAGTGAAGACTTACTGAAATAATAAATTAACATGCTTTGGAAGTAGTCATTTATTAGTGTATTTAAAAGGAAAATATAGATGTGTAACGAACGAGAAACTGTCATGTAATTTCAATATAATTATACATAGGTATTTACAAGAAACCACTAAAAAGTAAAAAAAAAAAAGATTAAAAAATGGGTTTCTGAGAATACAACTGCAAGTCTAGTACAGGAAGGCTCTTTGCAAGCAACTCTGTCAACCTAGGAAAAACTGTATTTTTAATTTTTAATATTTTTTTTCCTGTAAAAATCAAAAATGTACATTTGAAATTTAGAAAATAGAGAAAAAGAAAGGTGCTCTCAGGCAGTGGGTCAGAGAACCAAATCTGGCTGTAGACTATTTGCTATTCTGTCAAGTTTAACTGGTCGTTGAAGCAATTTATCTAAGGTTGTTTTCATGTTTCCATCTTACTTTATTTTGAGTAATACAATTTAAAATCTATCCAGATAGTTTTTCTCTGACGTGAGAGGAGGAAAAGCTAGGTAAACATTTCATATCCTAGATGTTGGTATCATAAATTACCAGCTTTACTAAGGTCCAATAAACCCTTTCATATTCAGGCCCTGGTTCTTCATCTTCTTTCCAGCGCTGTAATGCTGATGAGTTTGGAAAGTGTCTGCCTGAAAAATGCATAGCATTTAGTGTATGTGAAATTCTATTTGTTTTCATATCATGTTAAATCCTCTGTTGGTGTGTCCCCAAACTGTGACGTGCAAACTCTGTTTGATGAAGGCTCAGAAGGAGGAAGGTCTCTGCTGGGATGCAAAAAATCTCACGGTGCCTTACACTACACTAGTGGTAGCTGCCTCTACACTACCTTAAAGTATAGGTATCATGTTTTCCTTTCTCCTTTTGCTTTGGAGTTGTCATTTCTCTTCAATCTTGGCAGATTAGATATTTTAGGTGAAAATGCATTTAGTGTTTTAAGGTAGTTAGTGAGGTATCTTTCCTTGTTCAGCAGGTGTTTGTTCAAATGCTTGTTCAAAAATGTTTTCTGGACGTTGTTACCCACAGAAACCCAAGAAGCCTTTTTTTTTTTTTTTTTTCCCTTCTTAAACTCTATTACCTGACCTCGTTCTCGAAGACTATTTAGTATACTAAATTTGTATCTGTATTTTCATAGTGTTTAATGGCATGAACTGAGCATCACGATCCAATTTTATTTGGTGCTGTAAAAGCACAGATGGGGAAAGCAGGTCCCCAAAATATGCAAAAGACGACTACCAGATGGACAAATTTCAGTTGCGGAATACAAGGAATGGATTAGCCAATCCAAGTACTCATTCCTGGCAGAGGTTTCATTGCAGTCTTGGGTTAGACAGTGACTTCAAAGTTTGTTTCTAATCTGAAAGTGCAGTTGGTAGGGTATTGGTGAATCTGAGGGTTAGGCCGGTGAATACAGATGCATTTCACTGCTCAAAGATCCTGTGTCTGCACAGTTTTTAAATTTCTTTTTTCTAGGTTTCTGGGGTCTTTCTAAGTGTTTAAATGGTTTCCTTGCTCAAGTTTTGTATTCAGTTTATGACGTGTCAAAAATTAATAGCAAAAAGAAGAAAGATGCAGGTTGCCCAAGTATTCTAAAGGCACAATTAAGTAGAAAATTAAAGATATTTATCTCGATTATTCTTTTTTAAACATATTATTAACAAATCTGAAAGTACAAAGAAATTGATAAGTTATTATTCAGACTGTGAGAGCAATATATATTTTAATGGGAAGGAAAAAAAGTAGCCTGCTGCTTGCATATTGTGATCCTCTCGCTTTTTTTCTGGAATAAATGAGATTGCAACTGTTCTGTGGATATCCCTGCCTATTCCAAACAGTTGCTAGATGCTGTGATGTGTTTTCATGGCAGACAGTACCAGCTGATGCCAGGAGAGAGGTCAGTAATAACCAAAGCAGATTTCCAGTGACAAGGAAACATGAATTGCCTCACAAGCTCAAACTGTTAATGGCATTAAATTAAGCCATGAATTTTAATGTATCTGTAAATGTTAGATAAATCCTAAAGGAAAAAAAAGCAGACATACTGTAAAAATTACGTTTCTGAATATGTGATGTGTGGGATGACATTCTTACTGTCATTCAGTGCTGCTTCCCTTGTAAGCTTCACTCTGTGAAGAGCTTTTTATAATTTGGTTGGCAGCTTTTCTCCAGCCTCAGAAGGAAAGCTGTAGATTGCTTCTCTGCTATTGGAATCTCCACGTTATGCTTGCTGAACAGGTTTACAAACATGCTGTGGCAGCCAGCACACCAGACTGTCTACATGTGCTGAGTCCTGTGCTGTCCTGGTGGGACCCCCAGAGCCCTGGCAATGCCTCTGGTCCTGCAGGGACCTTAGAGAGAGTTGGGTATTACGAAGGAGTCTCCAGGACATGGAACCAGGTCTTTCAAATCTACTGTCTTTTGCTTCCTGATTCCTGTTATTAACTCAGTGTGTTTTTGGGTCCTCAGTAATCCCTATGAAAAAAAAAAAGGAAGGATGGTAGTCATGTGGATTTGCAATGCTTTGAGCTCCCTGGGCGCAAAGCCACCCAAAATTTTCTGTCTCCCTGCACACTGCTCACAAGGCAGAAACATAGACCACTTTCATAAAGAACTGGAAAGTAGTGTTGTATTTTATCAGAGCAATTGTACTTATGTCTCCTCTTTCAGATAATTAGTAGCAGTTGTGCTTAAAATAAACCTGCTTGCTGTCAATTCAGCCAGCTCGGCTGGCATTTTCGTATCAGTGATCAGTGCACGTCAACTGCCCAGCTGCAAACAACATTTTTTTGGTCAAAACAACTCTAAGAGTAACCACTGAGAATTGTTTCAGTTCATATTGTACTGAGTCAATTACTGCATGTTGTACTTTAAATGTATTTGTAAACCTCAGTTGTAACGTTCCATATTAATACTTTAAAAATACTCTAGACAAATTGTTGGTCGTCCAGGAACATTGAACTACCAGGTAATCCTGATGGATTAATGTGTTTATTATAAACATAATGAAGCATATTTTACCTGAAAAGGTTTTAATTAGGAAAGCATCAGAGGTTTGTATAACACAAAACCATTAATCTGAAAATGAAATTATAACAAAGCCATATGAACACACCTCAGCAACTAAAACCAAATTTACTATAATTATAGAAAATTACATAGTCTGTTTAATACATAAATTGCAAGATAATTAAATTAGGGGTCATCTATTTGAATAACAGTGATTGTTTTTGGAAAAAAGGACGTTAGCACGTATAATGGAGTGGAAAAGGGGTAATGATAAAAGCTTTTCAAATAGTCTCTGCTGATGCAGTCTTCAGCTGAAGCTGAAAAAGATAAACATGATCTTGAAGAATATTTCTAGAAAGACAGACTTTAAATCAGAATAGTTGTAGAATATAGTGCTGTGTTTGCAGTATGCTAGATTTAGGAAGTTTTGGTAATTCTAAGACAATGACATTTCATAAAAGGTCTCAAAGCTTATATTCTGAAAATGGTTTTGCTCTATTTTCTAACCTTTTTCAGGCATAAAATGTACAATAGAAGGGAAAAAAAATTGCTAATGGAAGGAGTGACTTAGTGATAAAAGTAAGTAACTGACTTTCAAAGAGAAAGACTAAATGTGTTAGTAACAGTTAAAAGTGTGTCTGTTCTGTAAACTCAATATTGTTTACTTATTTAATGAAAATAATGTCTGTGAATATCCAATTAGATCACAAAATAATCACTTATAACCAAGAGAGTTCAGAAGACCTGAGATGATTTGTAGCTTCATATTATCAGGGCTTGACTATTCATTAAATTTGTTTTGTAGCTTCCATACATCTTGTAGTCGTTTTGGAAAAGTTGGCGTATTTTTCCCTGAAGCATAGATCTTTGAAAAGTAGTAACATGTTCTGTCATTTTTGCCCAGGTACAATGACTGAGATAAGAAAAATTATGCAGCAGGTGACCTCATGCAAGGTTTCGGAACTTAACTGTGATTCTGATGTAGAGCCAGATTCTGAGTCACTGTTTCCTTTCTGCACTAGCCCAATGGTCAGCACCCAAGCCCAGATGTTCTACAGCTTTGTATCTCTACTGCTAACATAAGCAAGTTTGTACTTTATTTTGGACAACAAGAATAAAATATAGTATCTATCCCTGTGGACTAGCTATTATCAGCACTGTCTAAATTTGGCAGCTTATTGAAAAGCTTGGCATAAAGCAAAGACATTTGATGGGTTTTGACCACATTCATGACAAATTGTGACTGAAGCTGTGTCAGCAGCTGTAATTCAGCTACACAGCAAAGAAAAGTGCTACATATTTGAAATTATTAAATCTGTAATACTGATTATCAGATTTGTTTTGTAAGTCATACAGTGATAGCATAACTAGATACGCAAAAAGCAAATCCTTGAAAAGAATGAAAATGAAAGGCCTGGGCTTTCTTTCATGTTGCAGCAGATTGGTGGATCACCTTCTCAAAGTACATGTTGTTCATCAAAAAGAAAAAGAAGCAATATGGTATCAAAAGTCAATCTTTATACATAATTTCCCCAGCTTTTAAAATGTGTATATATATATGCACACACACATCTAATGTGTATTATAGAAACATTTCCTGCCCACCACATATGTATATATATACTTACACATGCTTTCCTAAATTAAGAAGTAAAACCCATTAAGTGGAAGGTGACATGTTTTGAGAATACAATTGATTGATCCAAAGAAATACCAGCATGAACTCAAGAGGCACTAAGAAGTAATGGTTCTAAAGTCTGGCTCTAAAGACATCACAGCAGTTACACAAACATAATTGTATTAAAATGCCTTGATACAAAAGTGCTACCTCAGCATACTACTTTCTGAAAACCTCCTGCCTTATAATATTGTTACAGAACTGCCCATGCAGTAAGTTCTTTGAAAAATCATCCTTCGATATTTTGTATGCCTCAGTGATTCATATGCCAAATGAAATTACCATATATGCTGTAACAGAGCAGAAAATATTTTATTCATGGAACTTTTTATGACAATAGTGAACGATATTTATTTTAAACTGCTAATTTTTTTTTTTTGCTTTCCCTTATTCCATTCAAACCAATAACTTAAGCTTATTTAACTTACACAAAATGACAAGTGGAAAAGAAAGTTAAAATACTTAGGTATATCTATGAAATATGTACATATTTTAATATGTTTAAAAGGCATGCATATATATATGTGTAAAAGATACATGTACAATATATGTGTGTAAGATATCTCCTCTGAGTATGTTGGTCAGCCGCTCAACTGTGCAGACAGTAGTCTAATGGCATTTCAGTTTCTTGGGGCATCACAGCTACTCTCCAGCTGCCAGTCCAGAAAGTCTTGGTGCTCACAGTGTAGTTCTGTCATATCTGTGGCTGGCTTAGGTACTCCAGGGCCTTTCAAATGGGACTACATGCCTGTATTTGGGTAGATGAATCCAGCACTGGAGTTTACAAGCTGGAGCTGAATTGCACCCAGGATGGCATTATTTTGACACACATTGCATTACTTTTTACCGGGAGCAGATCTGTGGTCAGGCTTTCTGCCTCAATCAGAGATACAGTTATTTGATTTTGGTCTGTTTTGTATTGTTTGTATTGGTTTTATACTGCAGAATTTTTCTCACAGTGATAGGCATGGTGTCAGGATTTAAGTGGATAAGGAAAGGGAATACAATTACATCATGCCTGGAAAAACTAAGAAAATTGTAAGGCAGCTGAATTACAGAAATATTGGATAGATACAAATGCTTTGAAAAGACCTGGGATTTCTTGGTACTGGACAGTTACGTTCGTTCAAGGTTGCCTGCATTAGGCCTACAGCCTGGTGTAGATTATTTCACCCTGATGTTTTATACATGAACAGTAATATTGTTTACGTTTTTCTACAAACAACAGCACCTGAGAGACAGAGGTGTTCAGCCTCAATATCATGATTTGGCAAGAATTTTGATTCCCGCAGCCATTAAAGGAAGTATCAAAGAATCCCAAACCAAACTGAAAATTGATCCAGAATATCCAGTTGCTACCTCTTTTTTTTTTTTTTTTTTTTTTTTCTTTTCAGGGAAATCATGCACTTTTATATAGTGATTCATTTCTCCTGACTACCAAAAAAGCCAGCTAGAGTCGTACAGAAAAAGTTCAAACACATATTGGTAAGGGTATTTACATTATGTGAATTATTGTGTGAATGCAAATTATTAAATTTTCTACAAGTATCTTTTCTTCCTTAGAAGAAATTGTCTCAGTTTAGAGAAAAGTTTTGGAGAAAAACACTCTGGAATGAGGGTTTCCTCTAAAACACGGTTCCAGCAACCCCTTCTTGCCTGGACTAATAAAAAAACCAAGCTAGCCATGCAAAAACCCAGATGACAGGGCATGCCAGACACCTGGGGAGTGAGGCTTTAAAAAACCCAAGACTCCCCTGTCCCCCCGGGACCCACCTTAAAGATTCAGCACAGATTTTAGCGCATAGACCAGATGATCAAGGAATAGACTAATCATTACCTCACCCTGAGACAGAAATGTCATAAATATTATAAGAAATCTAAAGTGTAGAGAGTTGCTTTAGAACTTCGTCACGTGCATGTTTGTCCCTGATGCCTTCAGGACAAAGTGTTAATCAAATGTATTAATGTTTATTGCTGCTTTAGTTTTTTGCCTTCTCTCATTTGCGTAAGGAGATGTCTACTGCACACTTGTGCAGACTGGTTCCTCTAGGCTAGTGACACATTAGAGTTGCTACAGAAGGGTAATAAAACATATGGGTTGACTCTGCATAGTATTAGACAAATTGATTTTTTTTTTTTCTTTCAAATAGACCAGGGGATATTTATTTCATTATCTTCCCTTAAAAGTTACATAAACAGAGATTCTCAGTCTCAGATCTGCAAGATGGTCTCTTTTCTTTTTTTTTTTTTTAATTTTTTTTAACTTACTTTGTTTCAGTCTAGACTGTAATAAATTTTATTTAGAAAAAAATCTGTCTTGCTAGATGGTAATTCTATGTGTCTCATCTTTAAATTAAATATTTATTTTCTCTTTAGATTGAAAATTTATTTTCTATTCCAGTGTATTCCTAATGTTAACTTTCCAATCAGAAGTAGGATTTTAGGTTAATGTTAAAGAAGGCAATACATCATGAATAATTTTAAAGCTGTTGGGTCATCCTAATCTTGTCCTTAGCAATGAAGAGCTTAGCACTGGTTGTAAAACTTGCCTAAGAAGCAGAAAGACTCCTCATAATGCACTGTACATAAACTTGTGTCATCATGGCCTGAGTTGCATGCAATTGTGACCTACATCTTGGACTGCAAACCATACAGTTATATTTTTCTTTTTACTCTTCCTTTCAATTCTGTTTTCAGCCATCTGGAACTGTGTGTAAGTTCATATCAATTCTGAGTTAAAATCTGACAGAAAACATTGACTCTCTTATGAGGAAATTTTTGTGTACTAGGAGCTGTTCCTCAATTAGCCTTCTGTACACCAGTTTCCTCCACTAACTCGTTATGGGTTTGCATATGCAAATGGAGCCTCCTGTAAAGTCTACAAAAAAGCTGTGCAGGGGTCAACCAGGTATGAATGCTGAGCCTTCTCTGTCAATCAAGCATGGTAACTGAAACCTCCGAGTGCTTCATGGACACCAATATTTGTTCAGACCCTTTTTACCATGAAGTAAGTTTGCCTTCACAACAGTAATTGAAAACATGTCCCAGGAACAGCAGCTGAAAATAGATGCATATAAAAATAGCAACATTTTAGAGTTTCCTCTCAAACCAAAATATTCTCATGTCTTTAATCTTCTCCAAATGTCCTTCCCACTTTTCCCCTTCAGGACAGTTTATGAAAGAGTCAGACAAAAAAACAAAAAAAAAAAAGGGAGAAAGGATTCAGAAAAAGTTTATGTTCAAGGTTTTCAAATTTAAACCACTTGTGAATCTACATACAGAGAACTTCATAGCACATGTAAAGGGTCTAAAACACAGAACTGTATAATAATTAATGTAACTGTAACAGATATTACAGAAAGTCAGGAATATATGGTCCATTTGAGGTCATTTTAGAACACACCTTAGTTACAGAGAAGCTGTCAGTTGAGAAAAAGAGACTAAACAGGACAGTCCTTTGAGCATTCCAAGATTACATAATATATGCCAAAATGTGATACCCATCATCATTCATATTGTTGTATTTGTTCATATTGTTGTATTCATGGACATGGTTAAAAAAAGAGAAAGAGAGATTCTATTGACAAAAAAATTTATTTCTTGTTCTTTCAGTGAGTAAAATATAAATAACAGGTCCAGCAATCCTTCTAACCTGAAGTCTATTCATATCTGCAAAGCCTTAACATAAAAATATAAAACTATTTTACATAATGATTGAAAATTTATTTTATAGCGATTTTATACTAAGTATTTTAAGATACTACCATTAAAGGAATGTAATGTGTGGAAAAATGTCACAGAATTGTTCTGTATATTATTAATAGTAAATAAAAATATTCAGAATGACAAGACATGGTTGAAAGATAGGAAAACTGTGTGCAGTGTGATATGCAAAAAAAGTGAGTTTTCATAAATTTGTTTTCATTTTTTCCCCTGATATTTTTCACTGAAGAACAGTTCTAAGATGCCTGAAGTGTTGTCAAATGTAACTCACAAGATCTGAAAGGTTCACCACATGCTATTTTTTTACTTTATTTCTTGAAGCTTCAGAAAATGCTATGGATGCCTGTAGAAAACCATCATTTAGCCCTCCTGGAAGAGTAGCAAGAGTAGATCACACGGAGTCATAATGATGCTTTGTTGCCAAAGGAAAGCCTGTAGACAGACCTGGCAGTCTCCTGGATCTCAGCAGTAACAATACTTTTCATGGTTTATGTCAGGACTTTCACACTATCCTGAATGTTCTGGATGAACTGAGAAGACATTTGGATTTCATGCTTTAACTGGGAGAGGCATTTTTAACATTTTTTTGCTAGCATTTTATTGAGGTTATTTGTCTGCTCACCTGGGGAAGTTCTCAAGCCTGTCACTCATGAGATTTTACTTAGAAGGCATGATTAGACAGCTCCTAGAAATGAAAGATGTAAACAGTGTCATAAATGATTACTGTCTCTTGAGACATCCTCATTTTGCCAGAGGAGTAGAATGTTGCAGCTGGACAAGTGCAGCCTCATTCTTGATTTCAATTGTGATGACTTGCAAATATAGGAAATAGGTAAACATGCCGTGTCCAGAGGGCACATAAAAATGACCTAGTAATAATAAGCAGCAAATCTCATTCACTATACCTCAGAAATAGTTTTTCTTTATAAAAATTCAGGGTGAGATAACAAGTGGCAAAATGCCTCTAGCATGCTTAAGGACGGTAGTGTTTTCTGTTTTTTCCATTTGCTGGGTGTCCTAATACAAACTTCTAAATTTACAGATTTGCTGTGTCTTCAGTCAAAATTAGAGATAATGTAGCCTGTTAGCTCTGATAGCTATTAATAGATTAAATATTTTTCTTTTTTTCTTCATTTCTCAAAGTAGTCACTTAAGTAACATTGTACCTTTAGTTTTCTGAAATGAATGAAAATGCTAAAGATAAACAATAAAATCCTGGCCAACACAAAGTTGTCTTTGACTGCAGTGTTCCTAGGATTTACATCAAGTTGCTGAGTCTTCCTTTCAGGACAAAATTACAGATTCTAAAGGAATTCATAAAGCACTCCTAGATATTAAAAAAAGGTTATTTATTGTTGGCAGCAAAACTCAATGTGGAGTTATAGAATGCACAAAGAGAAAAATCACCCAAACTTTACATTTCCTCGGCTTTATCGCTCTAGGTGAGTTGAAGTATGGAGTTCTTTTCATCTTAGAGGATTTTTTTGGTTTAGTTTTAGCCTTTTATCTGAATGTATTCAGCACGTTTTCAAGGTTCAAGTGTTTAGAGTCAGGCCAAAGATCATGATTACCATGATTAGTGTGGCTGTATTCAGCACCTAAAAGCAAGTGTTCTTCATAGAATCACAGGATGAGTTGGAAGGGACCTTGAAGATTATGCAGTTCCAACCTCCATACAGTGGGCAAGGTTGCTTCTACTGGGCAAGGTTGCTTGAAATCCTATCCAAACTAGGACTGAACACTAGAAGAGATTAGCCATCCACAACTTCTCTGGGAAGTCTCCTTCAGTGCCTCACCACCCTTACAGTAAAGAATTTCTGCCTAATATCTCTTCTTTCAGTTAAAGCCATACCCTCTTGCCCTTGTTAAAAGATCCTCTCCAGCTTTCCTGTAGGCACCCTCTAGGAACTGGAAGGCCACTAAAAGCCTTGTCTTCTCCTGAATGATCAGCCCAAACTCTCTCATCCTGTCTTCACAGGACAGGTACTTCAGCCCTCGGATCATCTTCGTGGCCTCCTCTGGATTCATTCCAAGAGGTCTACATCTTTCTTGTGTAGGGGGAATTTTAATATGTTCTAATGGAATGGGAGCCAGAGCAAATAAGTAGTTTTCTAATAATATTCCTAGAAAAACTGACATACCAAAAATGCTGACTGGGGCAGACAGATCCTGAAAATTCCAGCAGGAAAGATTGTTTGACAGATAGTTTTAGAGAATGTCTTTTGACAAAGTATGAGTGAGGACCAACTTAATGTTAAATATCACTAGTTTAATTCTATATTTAAAAAGGGGAGTTTTAGAACTGATTTTGCACTTTTATGGTTCATCAAAAAAACCTCAATTTCGTTTCCTGTAGAGCTGTACCTGAAAAGATGAATAGCAAAATTACAGCATTGTTCAGATTTTCATAATTTTGGCTTCATAATGTGAGGAAAGCGTATGAGTGTGTGAATCAGCACATACAGGTAGCCAAGGCAACCACCAAGCCAGAGCTAAAATGCAAGGAGTAGATTTATTTCATCACCTTGCTAACAACAACAGGTGGCAGAGACACACGGGGACGTGGGCTCCGTTAGGCTTAGTTCATCCTAGCAGCAAGCAGTGGGCAGAGGGAGACCTTGCTTCCTGCCCTAATATAACAAAAGGCTTCCACGTCTCTGAGTGTCTTATCTCTCCACGGGAATTCTACTTCTCTAAACAGGCAGAGGGTAAACCAAACTAGGCATAATAAATGGAGATTTCCCACACTGACATTTTTATTTATTGCAATTTTTAGCATTTTCAGCTGCAAAGTCACTTTGAGCAGAACTATTCCCTCCTCCTCACCAGATCTTCCGGTTTTAACCCTTTCATGAGGTAGAACAACACAAAACTTCTGTATTTTCTGGTTTTAATTTTAAAATTGTAGTTGGACTTAACACTTCTGAATTCGATAGATTAATAAATGTCACGGTCTTGAGGTGGTCTTTTCAGATTTCCCCATCAGCTTTAGGAGTGTCCCCACTGCTCACTGTTCTGAGCTGTATTTGGCAAAGATTGGTTATTGGAGTGCTAGTGTATGGTCTGTGAAACAAGAAGCAACTACAGCACCATCAAATTCTCCTTTAGCTTTTTCCTTAGGGGTTAAACTTCACATCCAGAAGCTGACGTGCTATTATCAGTCTGCAAGTCTCAGTTAAAATGTCATGAGGCCATTTAATGGTGGAAACTCCATTTCCTAATACCCGGATCCTCCTTCGGAAGTTAGAGCTTTATACTGGTTTTCACTCATTCACAGAAATAAAGGGCCAAACTGGTTTCTTGAGTGAAATATGGGTAGAAAGAGACCTAAGAAGATCTACACATTTTATACTGTGCATACAAGTGTTCTCATGTGACAGTCACAGATATCAAAGGATTCTTAGAGTTATAATTTTAGTGGGGGGGGGGGAATAACCGTAAATCCCTTACAGTTGTGTATAGATGAAGAGATGTCAAAAGAGAGAAGCTGGTCAGTATAAACAAGAGGAAAAATATTAAGGACACCATCAGCGCAAAAAAAATGAGCAAGACAAGGCTATTTACACTCTGAAGTCAAGTGTAAGTTTTCTATTCAGTAGCTTCCAACCCGTCTCTTGAACTGAGTCACTCAACAATATTGTGGGTTTCCATTTATTCTGTGTTCCTTGCTTTTTAAATTCTCTATTGAGAACAGAAAAGAACTAGGGAACAGTTATTTTCATGACACTGAACAGCTGATTTTTGTTCCTTTTTCTACTATATTGACCACTATAGTGATATATAAATAAAAATACTCTCTTCTAGAAAAGCCAGAATTTAGGAAAACAGTAAAGAACTTTTGTTCAAATGAATGATGAAAATGTCCTTTTTGTCTGGAGATTTTAATGGTAAATCTTCTTTTCCTTCTTCTTTCTCTGTTCTTTGACATTTAGCTGCTAAATTCAATAGCTTTCCTTAGGAAAAAGGTACTATTTCTGAAGAAGAATGTGACTCTTACTTTCCTTTTGCCTTAAGATTTGGCACTGGCATTATTTATACTTTTATCCAATAAAGAGAAGCTTTCTGGAAAGTGATTCATGTTCTGTCTGTTTAAAGAATGCAGTGGCATATACTCCCCTCAAAGGGAAAAAAAAAGAAGGATTTTTAGGCCTTTTTTATGTCATGTCTCTCCTCTTTATATCATTTTAATGGTTCCTTCAGCTTTTATGAAATGGAGGCTTTATTGACTAGTCAGCCTAAAACACAGTGCTAAATATTATAGATGAGCTAAATAAGTTGATAGTTATTTTGCCAACTAGATGCCTGAAAAATATGAAACTCCTCATTGTGATCATCTAAAGAGAAAGCTCATTTAGTCTCTGAACAATCTACAGCAATGTTACTATTTGGGTTTATTTGCATTTATTACCAGAAGTGAACAGAAGTAAAAAAAAAAAAAATTAGGGGAGAAAATGCAATATTTTAGGAAAATTATGTATTGCTTTAATTGAAATAATAGTTCATTCTTTCCAATTTTGGGGCTTTTTTAGATGGACCTTCCTTCTCCAAAATAAACAATGGGTTGCAGAGGCAAAATCCATTCTTCTTTAGTATATGCTCATGGTATAGCAAAAATGAATGAAATAGGCTGTTTGCATGCTGTATTTCTTTTCCAAAAACACCCCTTAAACTTGCTAGTTGCTTGCAAATAGTAAGGAAATAAAAGAAGCCTCCAGACACACAACATGATAAGCTAATTCTAATGTCTGAGCTACCATATTTTTTGAGTAACAACTATAGTTGTCCTTAGGACAGCAATGCAAGGAAAAGGTTTTCCAGCTAAGGAGAGAGAACTCATGCTAAAAGGTTAAAGGCTACTGCTGTAAATAAATTTATTTGCAGATGGAATTTAGGTGCTCCTTATGAGCAGAACAAAATATTTAAGGTCTCAGTGGAAGAGTTGACAGCTGCAGTGTTGGAGAAGCTGGGTATTTAGTTTCTGTCTCCAGAATCAGAGTACCAGTCAACTAGTACAATTTTTAACAAGTTGGACTATTAGGAGAAATGTTTCCTTTTTAGGAATTTAAAATGCACAGTATCGGGTTTTGTATACAACCGAGTTGATTAATGTTTTCTTCAAAGAAAGCTGCAGGGATTATGTAATCGTCTGACTGCAGATGCCAGTGGCTCTAAGGAAAACATCAAATACTATAAAACTCCTGATAAACTCACAGGAATGGCTGCCCTACAGCAGAGACTGTGAGGTCTGAGTTCCATCACTGAAAACAGGAATTATCAATCAAAATGATTTCCTGAGCCAGAATATGCCTTATTCTGCTGAAGAAGGAAAATTCACACCCATTGGCATGAGAACAGGAATGGTGGAAAAGAGAAAAAGCCAAAGTTTCAATGAATGGGGGAAGGTTTTATGAAATCACAGAGTAATTGAATTTTGAAGATGCCTCTGGAGAGCAACTAGTCCAACCTACTTCTCAAACCAAGGTCAGCTACAGCACATTGCTCATGTTGAATTTTGAGGATCTGTGAAAATGGAGACTCTACAAACTCACTGTACATCATGTGCCAATGCTTGGTCACTATCACAGTGACAAAGTCATTCCTAATGTTCAGAGGGAACCTCCTATGTTTCAGGTTGTGCCCATTGCCTCTGGTCCCATCATTGAGCATCACTGAGCAGAGCCTGGCCCTGTTCTCTTTACACACTCCCTTCAAGTATTTCCACATGTGAATGAGATTCCCAAGCTTTCTTTCCTTCAACAGTCCCATCTCTTCAGGCTGAATAGTCCCATCTCTCACAGCCTTATAGGAGAGATGCTCCAAACTTTCCTCATTTTTGTGGCTGTTTTTTGGCCTCACAGCTTTCAAACTTCTAGTTTTTTTCAAGGATGTATGTACAAATTATAGTCAAAGCCACTCTATAAATCTTACCGTAAGAGGAGTAAGGCAAATTACAAACACTTTCTTTTTGAAGAATCAAACTATGTCTTCATCAAGTTGTAATGTATGGATAGACTTCAGGTGCTGTTAACCAGTCTCTTGTCACTTGGAAAGCCGAAAGAATGACGGTGAAATTGGTCAGAGAATTTTTCTGTGGCTGGGAGGAAGCAAAGTGAAAATGATTAATTCATAAAAAAGGTGGGGCCCAGACTTAGCACCTTTGAAGCCCTTTCAAACTATTTCTTGATTCCTTTTCAAGCAGTACTGAGTTTCAGAATGAGCTAGGAAGGGTTTATGTATGGAGATGTTTAAGACTCATATCAAGAGAAATGTTCATAGCTTCTTGCATCTTTTAAGGGTCTTGTAAAGCCCGGGTTCTCCCTTAGCGAGTTTATTTAAAGGAGACTTAAGGTACTACTTTTTCCTGAGGTGAGCACATGGGAAAAACACAGTAATAGTCTCAGAATGTTGAAAAACAAACTTCCCTGGCAAACTTTAGAAGGTCAGGAAGTCAGCAAAATTTAAAGCAAGCATTCAATCAAAATAAAGCATTTCACAAAGCATTGACTTAGCACACTCTAACCCATCCAACCTTAAATGACACAGAAGAAGAAATAAGAAGTAGAAAAAACAGAAGCAGAGAAAGAGAGAAAAACAAGATACAGCTACTGCCTCTTGGATTCTAGCATGCATCATGGAAACAGTGCTGGATTGTACAAAGTGAAGGATTTTTAGATGAAACTTAACCAGATGTTTTTGAGCAAATCCTGTGTGCCCCATTAGAATGAACTAGAATGAGAGTGTATTAAAAGCTTCCAAAAACTTAACAGAAAGTGCTTTGCTCTATAGAACCATTAGTTGCAGTGCACTGAATTGCTAATGTAAAAGATAACCCACAATGCACTTAAACATGCCCAGGAACTTTCTTTGTCATTCACAGATAGACCATTTGGAGGCGGATAGCCCAGCCTTTTACGAGAGAAATTCTCAAGGTGATGGATCATTTGTAGTAGCAGCTTCTTTGCCGCTAAAGCTATATAAAGTGCTCAGATGGAGCTTGCCAGTTAGAATTCAGTCAGTACAGAAGCTGACTTCACAGCATCTGGGCCACTGGTTGATTTCCTTCAACACTGGTGTTGTACATCTGGGGATATGCTTTGTTTTCTTTGCAAATGTTAACACTGTTAAACTAATGATCTGAGCAAACTTACCTTAACATATTTATGTGTATGAGTATATATGCGCGCACACACACACACACTTACCAAACATGCTGTAGTGTTCATAAAGCCCTCTATTTTGCTTTTCTTCAAGTCACAGAAATCTTGCTGAAGGAACTTTTGCTGGCACACATGAAAAAAAAATATCAGTGTGTCCTCAAACAGCTGTTTCTATGTAAAATACATTAATGTAGTTAATTAGTATTGACCTTTTAGAATATTCATCATGCCATTGCTTTATTAACTTGAAAGTTCACTTTAAAGGAGGTATAGCTGGTCCTGCAGGGAGAGGCTGAAAGAAAATGCAGTTGGGTTTTAATTTTATACTAAAGTAGCCGGTTTCTGCTGGATAGCCTTAATTTGCATCATCATTATACACACCATATTTATTTTGTGCTACTGACTTTCTTAGATTATATTATTCTTTAGATGATTACTTTGGTAGAACACAAAAGTTGCTTGTACTGAAATTGTTTAATAGTCATGCTTTAGAATATTTTCATGCAAAACCAAATGTTTTTATCCAAATAAGCGAAGTAATAAAAATTCCTCAAATACCATCACCTGTCCATTGAAGAATAATCATCCGGAGTACTATTAAGGGTCTTTTAATTCCTCATGTGAATGATTTCTCATGAACATTCAGTCATTTTGTGTAATGATGCGTAAGGTTATTGTTGTTGTTTGCTTGAGCTTCCCTGTTTTCTGTTAATATTTTCCTGGAGCTCTCCTTTGCAGGCTTCATCTAGTGTTTTAGAAAGAAGCTCTGACGTGATGGTCTATTAGCAAGCCTCTCAAAAAAAGAGCTGATGCAGGTCATAGACATGGATGTTTTTGTATTCCCCCATTTAGACTTTCCACATGAAAATGAAAAATCTTTGAGATACTGTTTCTATATACAAGTTACAAGCAAGAGGTGCACGCAAATGACTGAAAATCTACATCTTCTTATAGATATATTTTTTCTTTTTCAGAGTGCTTCCCACTGCATTGGAGACTTGTACCTTGCAAAATGCTAGTCTGGATTTCTGCAGTTTTCAAATTAGTATTGCTATATTGGGGCATTCCAGTGTATCTTGCCTAAGTAGCTGGTGGCACTACTAGCTTTTCCAGTTTACAAGTTACTAACTACCAAAGATGGGTTTAGGGGACAGTCACTCCAAAACAGCCGCCATCTCAGCAGGGTTAATTCAAGAGTTTGAAGGTCTGTGAGGTCATGTATTGAAATAAACACATTTGCCTTGTTTTCATATTAGTATCAAGTATATTGATAATCTCCAAGCTACCATAAAAAATGCATCTGATTTTATAAATGTAAATTGAGTCCGTGAAATTTCTGCTCTGACATTTTTACACAGGCTGGAAAAGGAATTATTCATAAATCAAAAGGCTTGTAGTGGGTCACACAAGTGCAGGAAGCAACAACATTCTGCCACACCAGTGTTTCCATCTCTAAGGCGGCAGCAGCAGGACAAACTTCCCTTGGATGGGAGGGCTGTCTTAATCATCTCTCCAATAAGTCAAAGAAGTAAATAAATGTGGGAACTGGGAAGATGTGAATGTGTATATAACTCCAAGAGAACACACAGAGAAATAGTCTATAAACCCAGTATGTTTAAATAGGAACAGATGCTCATTAAGGACATACAATGGAAATAGAGGACAGCAGGATTCCTGAGACTGTATCTGGGAGCAGGATATACAGAGAAATCTGTTAGATTGCATGTTCACTCATATAGCTTAAATATAGATTACTATAAACATTTGCAACTGTTTTCTATTCTACATTTGCTTTAAAGTTTTTTCATTCTACCCTAACTGAGTTAAAGAAAATGTTGAGGTACATCAAAATGTTTCTCACTTGTTCAGGGAAGAAAGCAGGCTGGAATACAAAACCTGGACTGCTGGAGACGCTTACTACGATAACCTACCTTTGCAACAAGTCATTTTCAGGCTTAACACATGGTGTGACTTGTCCCAGTCTGAAAATTAGCATCTCAGAAGCCAGGAAAGAGACTTTCCCACTCAGAGATAGGTGACATTTGGAAAGACTCTTTTAATGTGAAAGTAATAGAGAGTTCATGTGAATGTCCCAAACTGCAGAGGTCCTTCCGGTTGTTCATACTTGAAAATAGACTCAAGACAACCCTTTACTAAGTGTATTTTCAAAACTCATCACAGAGGACCACACTTTGCCCTGAGTCTCTCTGTGCTGCTGTTCTGCTGTACAAAAGCATTTCGACTGGACCACATGAGAGTAGGAGCGGGCAATTTGGGCAGAGCTAGGCAGGTAAATACAAGGATGTATGGAGATACCTGTATTCCCCTGAACTAGTTTGCTCTTCAGTGTCTGGTTTAGGTTCCAGGATCAGCCATCAAATAAAGCATAATTTAAACTCCTAACCTGATTTTGCCACTGTTGTTGTTCCTGCTGCTGCCATTCATACTGTCAAAGGACAATTAATCTCATTAGCCAAAGGAAAGTAATTTTTAGGGGGATGCAAATTCAATGCATCTTACTCAGCACTTGGTCTGTCATAAAGGTAAGCAATCTCTGACTGTATGTGAAGAGTTTACACTTCCCATGGGCAGTAAAGCAGTGAATTCTTAACCAGTGTCATGCTTCTTTCTATACCTGATGATTAATGTGCTGGTAAAAACTTCATGCACACTTAATCATTCGTAACCACATATAACTGATTCTGTGCTGCTGAAAGCTTCAGCCTTTATAACTAAATGACAACAGTGGAAAGAAACCAGCAAAATCTGGAACTAGACAGCTTGAAAGCTTAATAATAATGTTTATATCTTCCTCCATATTGCACTGTGGCATTCAAGGGGACTTCTTGGTGGGTTTTATAATAAGGGAGGGACAGTATTTTCTTGGGTACACTCTATTTCCTTGACTAGGGAGAAAAAAAAATGGGGCAGTGCAAGAGCTGCTAAACATCTTCACAGAAATATACATTACAAAGTTTGTTTGAAGCCATGGGCATGAATTTTCAGCATGTAAGTTTGAAGAAAATGCTCAAGAAGATAGCTTGTTGGCTGTGAAGATTGTAAAGGGATGGGACAGTCCTAAGATTCTGCTTTCTCATCTAGGAACTCTCTTTTACTAAATTAGGGTGTTCATCAGAAATAAATTATTGCCATCATTACAAGACAGTCCTATCAGTTGTTCCTTCACTTGCCTCACCTTAGAAGAGAAGGAAATTTAGCTTTAATCTCCCAACATGTGTGAGAGGGCTTCAGCCTCTGAAGCACTGGATAGAAGCATGTGCACGTTCTCAGGTTACAGCCTGAGTGCAAGTTCAGATTAGAAAAGAGACAGCTCATGAATTTTGGTTAAATTGAGGTTGACCTGTTGTTTCTCATAAATTCAAGAATATAAACTCATTATTTTTCTAAGTGTTACTCCCTATAATTTTTATGATTTAGCATAACTCATCAAAAGTTGTTTATCTTCGATAAAAACTGAGCATTACCTAAAACATATATTTGTATTTAAGACAATTTGCCTATGGATATAAACTGTTTTCTGAGAATTTTTGGAACGATACTTCTAGTATTTTCATGTAATCCAATAAAAGAAATGAATACACTCTCTTTTAAATCTATGTTTTTAAACAGACTTTTTACTGTTTCATTCAGTTGGGAAGATGTCAAGCAGTAGTAGATGGGAATAAATTACAAGATGTTTCCACCCTGTGGGTTTTTTTTTTACTTTTTTTGTGTTCCCCCAAAGCAGGTGTAATAGATGGATCAGTGGTCTAATTTATTAATTCCCTGAAGCTTGAAAGAGATATCTTACGGCAAAAGAATGTGGAAGCTATCTGAAGCAATGCAGTAGTCAATTATTTATTTGCCTCTGTCCTTAAAAACTGCTCCAGTTCCAGATCTTCCCATTTCTCTTATATAATTAATGGGGGTATAAAATACACCTCAGAGAAGCTTGGCTGGATTTGAAAGCATGCGTACTTTTTGTTCACCATAGAAAGTACATAGGCAGATACACACCAGCTTCTGCTCATTTGACCAGCAGATACTTGACATACGTCGTGTTTCACTGTGTCCCAAAAGTGAAGACACTTGTTTCACCAAACACATTAATTGTAAGTTGCAGGAACATATCGGCATAGATGTATAAAACATATGTATAAATTTGCAGCTGGGTGTATTTATAAGATTTTTTTTTTTTTAGGCCTAAAGTGTTATTTTAACTTAGTCATACTGAGATAGACCTCAGAAAGTGACATATTCATATCAGTTTAGTCACCATAGCGAATGTTTTGCAACAGGAACAGAAATCTTCACTCCAAAATACAGAATAGACTATGGCATATTGCTGGAAAGTAAAAGGTTTAGGTATATTCTTCTGGCTGAAGAGAGTATTGAACCCAGATCTTCCATTTAAGGGGTAGACTCTAAGGTAAAAACCACCACTGCATTAATCAGGTTTTTCTTTGCTTCTCTTTCTTGAAAAAAAATTAAGAAATCGACTGATTGCCTCAAACAGGATGTGTAAAGTCATTGCTGTGTCATTTCAGAAATTCCAAGTTGTTCATCCTACCACTTCATAAATCCCCAAACAGATTCCAGATCCCATCTCTCTTCTGCTTTTGGGGTTTTTTTTTAGCTCATCATAATCAACTATCAACAGATGCCTTATTCCTAGATACTCTCTTTTTCCTTACCAACGGGAAAGCCCAGATGGGAATAGGTAACCACAAACTCACAGAGCCCATGCTCTGAACCAACTTGGCATCAGACTTGTGAAAGTAGAACTCTCAAAAATCAGTGGCTAGACTTCTGTAAGTATTTATATGCCAAGGATTATTTTACATATCAGGCTTTGTACAGCTGAGGATACAAAACCCCACCATTTGATACCTGTGGAACTTTGGCTCCTAAAGGCACAGGGGACTTTGAAAGACATTGTCTTGTGCATCCATTCACTGCAGTAAATTGTAGATATTTGTTATATTATAATTAAAAAAAAGCCTGGTGTCAAGCCTGGTGAGTTTTGTTTTGTTTTGTTTTTAAAGCTGGTGTTGGAGACAGATGAACGTGATAAAGAATATTTAGAACATTGTTATTAAGTTAGTCATGGGTGTCACATGTATTACCCATACTGAGAAAAAGTGTGTGTGTGTGTGTTTACGAAATTAATTTATTTGTAGACAAAGAGTTATCCAAGAAATATAAAAAACTAAGCTATAAGGTTGAACAGAATGTACTTTGTATTGGGATTCCCTGTGTATTTTAAGATAAGTAAAATATACTAAATGTAGCATTTCACTACTGTTGTAGTCTTCAGTTTCTAGAAATTACCAATTTCCAGTAATTGAAGACCAACCAGTCCAGTTGGGGCCACTTGTTTATACTATTTTCCACAACAAATATTTCAAAATTTAGCGCATGCTTTTTTCTTCTATTTAGAAACCTGTAATATAAGAAAATGTGCCCATGGAGAAGTGCATTCTCTTTCAGAGCAACCCTCTCGCAGGCTTGCTACACTAATCTGCATAACTCACAAGATTCTCTGTAAGGAGACAAATGTTCCATTGAGGTTGCAAGGATTACTGCTTTCTTAAAATTCTGGTCCTGTTTTATATGCTGATGTACTAATCTGAGCCTTTCAATAGGAGAAAACGGATGCAAAAATCATACTATTAAGTATGGTAAATATAGTCATTTATAAAATTCAGCCCTTGCAAGTTTCCGATACGGAGGTTAACAGAATTATTTATTTCTCTGTGTCTAGAGCTGATTTAGTATCAGAAACACCAAAGTAAATACATTTTGCCCTTGAAAAACGCTATAGTTTAGTAACGTAAGGCAGTATCTTTATTTTGAAAACTGCGTGAGCTCTGTGGATAACAGATTTCTCAATTTGCACACATTAAGTAGACCTTTCATGCTGTTTTTAAAGTTTATTTTACAGTAACTCGGGTCATGATGTGTGACTCTGGAAGCAGAGTGAATGAAAGCACAGCCTTTCCTTCCTGCTTGTGAGAAACGAAAGAGCGGGGAGGAGGGTAAGTGTCTTAGCAGCTGTCATTGCCAAAGATTATTTAAAAGCTGTAAAAGCCTTCATTTGCCTTCAGGAGTTGTGACATATGGTCAGAAATGGTTTGAAGATTTATTGTCATCTTTGTTGGATGAGATTCAAAGTGTTTTCTAACAAGGATCTTGTCCCTCATCATCCTTGGAAAAATCCTTCAGAAATTGTAAAAGCATATGGAAAGCAGATGAAGCATCAGAGTTTTTAATGATTTTTTTTCCAAGAAAGACATTAAGCAGGGTTTCCATGTGAAAGAAAGGAAATATTCATGGTAAAAGTGAACCTTATTTTTCACTTGCAATCCACTTTTTTTTGTGTGAGAGCATTTCATCACACACATTAATGACAGTTTCTTCCTTACCCAGTTAATTAAAATTTCAGGCGCAAACTATGCACGCTGCACATCACAAAGCCATCCAGTTGTGATTTGAAGGCATAATGCTTCTCCATGCAATTACAGCTATCCATTTTGTCTGGACCTCCCTCCCCCAATAGTTAGCAGATGTGGATTTCACATTTTGAAGGCATGATGAGACCTTTCTACCCATAAAAGCCCATCAAAACTTGTGAGGCCAAGAAAGCAACAGGAAGGTATGACAAATGACAGTCTGCCTGATTAAGCTGAGTAAAGGCTAATAGCAAAAGGAAGACAATTGCCTGAGCACAGAAATACTTAGAACCAAAAATAGCCCCAATTGCAGATCTGCAAATGGTAATGGACAAATCTTCTCTAACTTAATTTTCCAAGCTGAAGGTACGTGGAACAGTACTGTGCCTGCTCTCGCTCCCACTGCCTGCTGCACCTGGGGGAATTTAGAATAAAGCCCCACAATGAATATTGAAAGGCACATTGATCTCAAGGTATACGAGGTACCAGTGAGATATGGCAAAGGGCACCTTTCTCATCCCTCTCAAACTTTGCATAAGTCAGACTGATTTAAGCTTTAGCTGAATAAAATCTTCCAATCTTAGCTGGCTTGACAAGAATTTATTGTGTTCCAACAAGAAAACAACATGGAAACATAATACTCCAATCATATATTTAAAGGTAACTTCACAGTATAAAGTTATGGCGCTTGCACGGTAGAATTATAGTTACTTTCAGATTCAGTGTCCTTGGCTGTTTTCTGAATAACAATAATATATCATATAAGCAGGAAGTGACTGTTTACATATGAAAAGCTTCTCACTGTCTCTTAAAGCCAAAGTGCTGCCATGTTACTGCTCATAGTGGGAGGAGGTGAAAGGCACAGTGCAAGCCTTTCACACTTTCATGATAATTGTGTGAAAACCATAAGGAAAGTGATCTGGTAGTAGTGACTGGCAGAGAAGCAGAGTAAATGCATTTTCACCTGGGTTTTTTGGAGCACATGGTAAAATGAAGATCAGTAAGGGAAGGACAGACTTGATCTGACTCTTGGACAGGGAGTTTTATCACTCCCTTGATTTTGTTGCTGTTGTCACTGAAGTTTTCTTGTCCTTTTAGTAGGAGGGCAAGTATCTGAATAACTTCTTGTCACGCTCTTTGCTGTGTTTCCAGGTGGAATGAAATCTCAGTCAGAATTACATAAAATTAAACGACTCATTCCAACATCCTTTTACCATCCAGGATAAAAGAAAAAGTTATGTTTGAATATAAACTATTTCATCTAATCTGTTAGGTTCTGGCTACATAACTGATGACAAATTAGGTCTGTACAGAGCTGTCCTCTGGCAGGGGGGCCATCACACCTCTTTATTCAATTCTCTACTTTGAGGTGTTGCTTCATGCAACTTGCCCATGGGCACAGCGGCTGCTGTGTGCCACTTCTAACTCCATTTTTTCCATGCATGACACTGCAGAAAGGAAAAAAGGTTCCTAATTGTCCTGCTTCAGGGTTCTTCAGTGTTTTTACCTATTTTATTCTTTCTTCAAGTGCCCCAAACTCTCAACAGAGCTTCTTCCTTCCTGGCAGGAGCTATATTTTCCTGGCATCAGGACCTTCCTAACACTCAGACTGTATTTTTTTCAGTCTTGATTTGCATAAATTTGCAGAAACCCACCAATATAGGGCTTCCATCTGCTTGCACTATTACCACTGAGTGGTAGGAATAAGACAAGTGTTCGAAACAGAGCTGCCAGACCTGCCTGAGATGCTCTCCTCTCTCATACAGGGGCTGCTGCAGTGCAGCAAGTTGAAACCAAACTTCCAAGCACGAATTCCACTCGCCACTGTGAAAAATGTCCCCTTCCAATCCGCCCAAGGGTTCAGACTGACAAATGTGTTACTAGAGGAGCACAGATGCAGTGGGAAAGTCACCATCAAGGAGAAGTCAAGCGGTACAGGTTCTCAAAGAGTGTCGTGGTACTCCTGACTGTGCTAGCAGGGAAATCCGTGCTATCAGAGAGGCATGGCTGTGCCAAATACCTGATTAGCAAGGCCACTGCTGAGCCCTGGAGAGGGCTCTTTTCCTAGCGCACATCTCCAAGCCAGAGCTATGACATGGAAACCAGGAAGGAGTACATAGTAACAGAGGTGTTTGCGGCAGAGTGGGAGGGGAACCAGCCTCGGTAAGGAGCAAAATTAATCCTTTTCTTTCCACACCTACGTCTTGAATAACTAGGATGAGCTATCCAAGGTGACAGTGAAGCAGCCTTGTTCCATGAAAGATGAATCAATGCAGGCCCATGTACTGTGCCGCAGAAGTTGCTCCAACAGGATATGCCTCACCGTTTCTGAGATGCAGAACTAAGCCCTAACAGTTTTCTGAATCACTTGAGATTGTTCCTTATTAATGCTAATTTAAATTTTCTCGAGAACATTGATAGCAAGTCTGTCACAGGCAGAAAGTCATCCTTTTTATTTTTAAGGATGGAAAGATTATACTTGGAAGCAAATCTTAATCCTTTTCATTTGATTTTACATGAATCACTCAGGTACCACTCCATGATTTAAATTAACCTTGTTGCTACAGGTACATAGATATTCATGCTCTCTGATGGCTTTTAATTCCTAGTCTATCTTCAAACACCTGTTTTTGAAGACAGAGCCAAGGCATATATATGACATATACCGGCTCAAATATATTACTGGGAACTTCTAATAACCTGTCCCATGGATACTTATTGTCTCATTAAATAACTTATGGAAAGGAGCTTGAATTATCCACTTTAAATGATAGCTAGGAGACTTGCATAATGAATTTATGAGTTTATCCTAATCAAATGCTGTTTTCTAGATATAATTTTTTGACTGTGCCTTGGGCTAAGGACAGCTCAGTAGGGGTCTAATTATAGTGATACTTCTAGTATGAGAAATAGTTGCTTTCCCTTCTGGGAAAGTTTCTGTAGACTACTAGGTCAAGATAATGAAGCACTGTTTGTAAGTCTGGAAAACTGCAAGTAATAGCTACTTTTCTTAGAAGTTAATGTAGATGGTTTTGAGGAAGTTTATGAAATACTGTGAAATGCTTGTCATTGCTTCCAGAAAGTAATTCCAGTGAGTAGCATGAGTAGGCTACTGTACTTTATTTAATATACTGCATTAGAAATGTCAGCATGCATGAGAATAACAGATCATGTGGGTGAAGGAACTGTTTCTTCTAAAAGAAAATCAATATATAACCATTAAAATAAAGCTTCTTTTCAGTATAATGGGGGAAAACATTTTCAAAGAGCCTACAATATGCCTACAAAGAACATTCACTCCAAGAATAGGTGCTATAACTGATCTTGCCATTCACGCACCATAAAACACTTCTGTCTCTCACATTTTGGGTTTACACAGTGAGCTGTAAGTCTGTAAATACAAACGAAAGTGGAAATTTTTTTGTAGCTGTACAAAATTACTAATTAATTCTATTGTGCATACATTTTAAGAAATGAGCAGAAAAACAGAGTTGGAATCTCTGGATCTGTGGCATTAAGCATTTTGAAGAAAGCTGAATTATATGGGTTACAGAATATTAGGACAATCAGGCTTTTGACTTAGGCCTTAACTGCTGCACAGCTATTAGCATGTTCCATACCAAGGTCAGGGAGGATTTTCTCTTTCTCCATTGTGAAGACATGTGGTCTCAGAAGACGAAAAGGCAAGCAGATCTGTGTATGAATTCTTAGGTATTGTTTTGGGGATGGATTCTGCAATTATTTTGCATAGGTTTTGTTGTCACTGCATTTAGTCTGTTTTAGTTTTAGTTTAGGGAATAGCTTAATACAGTGCTCTCAGTGAAGCATTTCTTTCCCATTAAACACTGACATAATTTGCAGTACAGAGAGTAAAGCTGATGACAAAAAATACTGGTGGTTCTCTAATATCAGCTATAGTTGATTGTAGGTTTCTTAAGAAACTTAGGAAGTCAGATAGAAATGATGATAAACCAACATGATCTTCCCAATATGTAAAAAAAAGGGTCAGGGAATTTCTTTCTTGCTATTGATTTGGCTCTGATAGAATCTCCCATATTTTTTCTTGCATCTCTTGTCATTGAGAACTATTTGTTAGGTTTTAGACAAGTTGTCTGACTAAATCCTTCTAATTGTTATAGATTGTTGGAGTAATGTTGACTTTCTTTTTTCTAACAAAATATTGCAAAATTGGGCCTTTGAGATATGTGGGCTTCAGTCTCTTTTACCTCTTCCTGGAGGGTGTAAAGAGGAAAAGACTGATAAAATGTAGGCACATTGGCAGGTTGGAATGAAGGGCTGCTTTTCAGGTCTCAATACAGATCTCTCAATACAAATCTCTCTGAAATGAGTATGAGGAGAAAGAAATGCAAAAGTAAGAAACCTCATAAATACAGTACAAAATACTTGATTATACTCGCAGAATTCCTGTTTTACCTTAGGAATGCTGTGAATGATCATTTTTGCTTCTGTTTTATTATCAATGAACCATTTGCAGTACTTATAAGGGACAGACAAAAACCTCAGGAATAGCAGAAACATGGAAAATGAAGTCGCTTAAGTTAGAGACGAAGATAAAATAAAGAGAGAGCTGATCTTTGTTTTGGTGTTATTGTTAGTCTTCTTAGGACTTCACTGCACAACTCTGAGGGTTTCTTTGCTGAAAATTTTAGACCACATGCAATTTTGAAGAATTGATACAGCTCACTCCTCACTGGATTTGAATGCCAGTAAGAGCAGTGGTGACTTAGCATTTGACAGTGTAGTTTAAAGAAATTTGAAGGTAGTAAGTGCATGTTTTTCTCCTTGGTGCCCAGGCATAACTGTGATGAGTTTTGGAGATACTGGGTTTTGAAGCAAACCCATTTTCTTTCAAGAGTATGAAGAACAAACTGATGTGTAGGTCTCTACAGTATAGGCAAGGTATGAGTAACCCTGTCAGATTTACTCTTTCAGCATTCAGCAGACTACTTAAGGAAAGATATTAATTCATTTTTAATGTTAGGAAAATACAGTCATTAAAAAGTAGATAACATAAAATGCCAGAAATGCTTTTAACATTACACGAAGTGCACTACTTGCCTAAATAGCTTGCTACTTTTGGAGATCTAGATATGCTAAGGTATTAAATATTAAAATAGAGGTTGCTTTTTAAAATGCAGTGTTTCTTATCAGAAAAACAGTTTGAACAAGCAGTGCTGCTGTATAATGCATGATGTTGCTAATAAGAGAGTCTTGGAAAATAATTTTTCATGCTCTAAGAGTGACTAGTGTTCTGAATAAGAAAGATTTTTTCTCTATTCATGTTTTCTTAACACATATATATAATAGTGTTGTCAAACTGCATGCAATTTAAAATTTACAACACAGACTGAGTTACATGAGGTCCATTCAGGGCTTTTATCCTATTTTTGTTTATTTACTGGTTATCAGCCCTGTTATCAGGCTACAAATAACCTTGATTGGAAAGTCATTCTCAATGAGTCGTTATCAGCTCTTCAGTGGTGGTTTATACGAATGTGTTAGAAGGGTTCTGCAGTGTCTGTACTATGTCTGGTGTTATTTAATATTCATGGTATTGATTTGGATGAGACAATAAGAACAATACTTATTCAATTTTCCAATGATACTAACCTGTACACAGTTGAACCTTCAACATCAAAGGAGAAAAATTCTGAAATGGTTGTAGAAACCATCAGGAAGAAAATAAGGGGAATATAAATGAAAAAAGTTAATCTAGAAGAAACAGCAGTGTAAGTTCGGGCTAGGGAAAGGTTGTTTATGTAACATTGTAAAGACACAGATTTTTTTATAACCTCAAGACATTACAAAATTAACCAAAGACAAAAATAGCATGATATTGCCAAAAGAATTCCTACGTATATAGTGAGATGGATGGACAGAAGCACTTTTTGAAAGATACAGATGTATATGTCCCTTGCGCTGTGATGCAAAGGCATTTTGTCCAGACTTGAACACTGCCATGAAAGAGCATTTGCAGATAGTCCATACAGAGCAATAAGAATTACCAGAGTTCTGAGAAAAGGTGAAGGAAACTGAAATTTCTTAGTTAAGTCTTGGAATATAAAAAAAGTATTTAATAAAATAAAATCAAATAAATTCTCAAAAGTTATGAAAGGAAAGAAAATAGGCATTCAACATCACAGATTTTCTAACACTAGGGCAATCGAAGCATTGGAATAAGAATTCATGGGCAGATTAGACAAAAATCTTTCAATGAAGGCAGAGACACTGAGAAATGGGAGATGGATGAGAGCTGTGTATTTGGTTCGAAGAGAGAATTCATTGTCACCAAGGGCATTTGTCCACCCCAGATACCATTCTTCTTGCAAAAGACAGTAAGCCACAGTCTAACTTCAGGATGGATTTGAGATTGATTAGAGTGCCCAAACCTTTGATCTCACAAATCAGTGGTATTTAAATTTTACTGTGATTGTTTCATGGCAGAGGTATGTGTTTGCAAGGACTAAGTAGTGTAGCTGTGTGGGCTTTTAGGCTGTGACTTTGAATTTGTATTCAAATGGAGAGACGAACACACTTTTTATCTATTCGGGTATTCTTTTAAGCAGATTCCCAAGGCATTGGAAAATTTTCAGACAAAATAATAAGGCATGTGAAGCAGATGGGAATAATGCATTTGCTACTGTGAAAGTCTATGTGAAAGTTTTTTTTGTTCGTGTGGTTTGTTTTGTCTTGATGACAACACAGTGAAACATCTCAAGAACAAGTACAGTAACATTTTCACTCCACATTAACTAAAAAGGATCACTATTACAGAAAATTGAGAGGCTTCAAATAGGCCATATGGTAACATGGAGCTAAAAGACTTGAGAGGAGGGGACATCAGAGGAGGACATCCAGAAAGGATATGGATTTTGTTTTTGCCCTTGACTTGTCACTGACTTTGAGCAAATTTCTTTGCCTAGGCTAATTCTTTAGAAAGGAATGCAATGAGTGCATCTCACTGCATGTTTAACAACATGAACACCCTTGTTCCACTGGGTACTTTAGGGAGCTTTTATTATTTAATAACAACAACAATGCAAGGCAGAAAAGGAAAGGTTTTAAGGTTCATGTGCACAGTACACATGTAGTCTGGTTAAACATGAGGTCTTGCAGTGAAAGATTAGTACTATTCAGTCAGAATCTGCTTTGTTGCTTATTCCCTTTAAATATTAATATTCTTCTCTTGCAGTGTTATGCACAGCAACAACAATAAAAATGAACTGAATAAGAAATTTTCATAATACTGACTCTAGTGGTCTGCATCTATTTCTTGTGTAATCCCAGTCCTTTTACCTTTCATCTCTTCTAGTACTATAAAACTCTTTTTCAATAAGTATTTCAATTGAGATGCAAACGTAATGCTTTAACTGTTAACATTGGGTATTGTATGATGGCTCAAAGAAGGCAGACAAATTATCCCCAGACCATTTTATGCATATAGATTTATATTTACATTTTGCATACATTTTTGTTCTGAATCAGAAGTGTTGATGTGGTAGTTTTATAACCTGTTGATTTTAAAGCCTGTAATTCATGGTACACATAAACTTTCCAGTGATCCATTATTTGCAAGCACTGTCAGTGAAAATTTACCCATGAAAGGCATTAAATCCCTTAAGATGATATTTGGGTAAGGTAGAATAGTTTTTCTGAATTATTTCAGTAGACTAATGCTCCCAACCTAATCAGTTTTGCTGATTTAAGTGACCCACTTGGGAGTCTATTGTGAGTCACAGTCAAGATTTTCAGATAGGACAACATGTAGTACTTTACAGGAATCAAAATTATTATGGATTCTGGTGCAGTCTTGACCAGTACCTTAACTGTAAAGCATTAGAATTAACTATTCAAGAAGAATATTAAAGCTTATAAGATTGTATTAACCTTCTGTGAAAAGAATTCTAATTGGATCTGAACTATAGTAAAAATAATTAGATAAATATCTTGGCTTTTATATAGCATGTAATATTTGGAGGGGAGAGAAAAAATTCCAAAAGAAAAAATCACAATTATTGTCTGTGTTCATTTGTTTCTTTCCAAAAATTAGTAATATTGATACATGGGATAGGGATGAATGGAAAGCCAGATATCTTTACTAATATTTACTACTGCTAGTATGTCAGCACAGGGAGATCTAAAATCCTACCTTGTCCAGTTTTCTGCTCCATCTTCAGTCTGCTCACAATTTTTCATGAAGCAGATAGGGGCTGACCTGCAAGTTCAATTTCAGCCTTCAACTAACCTTTTTGAATTGAATGAAAAAAACAATGACTGAGGAAAACTGGACTTGGCCACATTGAGATACCGAGGAGTCGTGCGTTCTCTAAGTAGGTCCATTGACACTGCATTCAATAAGACTATAGCAAAGTGGTAATGAAGCAATAAAGCTTGTAGATCATACTCAGACTAGAGTCTTCAAAAATTGACAGATTTCTTAAGGGAAAATATATTTATTTCTTACCTTTTGATACTGCTTTTAAAATTTAGATACTGATACAAGGTTTATTTTTTTTTACAACACACTCACTGTCTCAGCCATTTATAATTTAAATTGCTCTCAAATTTTTTAATATGTAATACAATTTCTCTCAAGATTAATGTTTACTTTCTGTGATAGCCATGTACTATACACTCTTTCAACTTGCTGCTTTTATATTCACATCAAGTGCCAGTCGTTTGAACAGTCTTGTATTTTGCAGTCACCATGAATAACTTTACACCATAATTTAAATAAGTAAAACTTTAGTGTCCAAACTTGAACTCTCAGCTTCCCTTTACAGTGAAGGAAGAGGTATTTCCAGAGAGCAATTAATCTCATTGTGAAATAGGTATCTATGTGAGTTGAACAAATTTACTTCTGGTGAAGTTTAGTTCTTTACATTGCTGTACGTATCCAAACATTCAGATCTGGACATTTAACTTTTAGACATGTGAAATCAGAGGAGATAAAACGTACCCCTTTAGACAATCAGTACTGCACAGAGAAATATATTTATTTATTTAATAGAAAAGCCTTACCCGGAATTTCAACTGTTTTTCTTGATGAACTTCGTAACTCATTGGTGAAATTTCTGACAAGATCATACCTTGTACTGAGAACAACCTGCAGTATTCAACAGCTGAGAAACATTTTGATTTCTTGCTCTGAAGTATTGGAAATCACTTATTCCCAAGATGATATTGTGTGCATGTGTTGCTGAAAATTATACAGACATTTTTCATGGCCAGTTTCTGAAGATGAGAAAGACATACTTCTGTTTTGTATCAATAAAGGAAGTAGGATTTGGTTTTGTACTCTTTCAATTGGGAGTCATTTACATGTGTGCCAAGAACAGAACTTTAGCAAGTCAAAATAGTTGGCTTTGTGCAGCTCTGATCTGTCAACTCTCATGCGCTGAACACGAGACTCCTGCCCTTCTGTTTTGATTCTTTTCTTGTGTTTCTTTGTGACTTCACCTTTATTTTTGCCATCTGGTGCCATGGTCTCTCTCCTACTCCATGAGTGCCTGCACAAATGCTGTACTTCCTGGTCAGGGATCTACTGACCAGCTGCATATTCAATATGAATCAATCAATAAATAAAATATCAATAGTGCCAAACTGTTGCCAGGGCATTTCTTTTAGCTTGATTTTGCTTCAAGGTACCAACAGGAAGGCATTTTCCCTTTTTAGAGCCCCGTGTGCAGTCATGTAGATGTTGTGATAACTTACAAAATTTGATATAATATTGCAGGAGAAAGCTAAGCAAAGTGACATTTGTTGTTACTGCAGAGATGAAAATGGCAACTAAAGGTATAACAAAGACTTGTGAGTCAGATCCAAACATTTTCTGAGATTTTATAACAATACAGATATAAAACAAATATGAAACAAAAGTCTTTGATTCTCTGTGAAACAACACATTCATGATATTTTGTCATATCTAGGTAGCAGTATGCAGCTAAAAGAGGCAATGAGATGAATGAAAATACAGCAAAAATAAATTGGTGAAGGGAAGAGAAAGTCTTACTCCTCAGTCGAAAGCAAAACTACTCCACAATCACCCAAGCCCCAAAAGCAAAACTATATGAAAGACAAATCAAGGAAGCCATTGCCTATCCCTTTCAAGGGGTGAAATCCACCCGCAAGAAGCATTTCTTTTCTTCTGTGCATGAAAAAGAAATAAATGAGATGTTCAAATAATGGCAGAATCTGCATATTCATCACTTATATGGAAATTAAATTTGCTATGCGGTCATGATAAGAGTTGCATTTCAGTAGCATTGATAAGCGAATGGCAAAGTATACATTTTTAGGAGACAATCTGGTTACTTTGGCAACTCAAGCAGTATTAGTCACTTCTGATAAGGCATCCTTCTTTCATTACCACCTGTGGCCTTTGTCGCTCTGTTTCCTAGTAACATCAAGTTGTTTTGATAAAAAGTAATTAACATATCCAGTTGTAACAAGACTGTACATAAATTTGATCGTTCTTTACTGTTTCTTCTCAAAGCAGCATAATGAAATTGAAAAGTAAGCTTTGTTTCCTTTTTTCCTAACCAAGCTGAGCAAATTACACTAAATTACTGAAGCATCTATATATCCAAGCCCATTAAAATAATATAATTAGGTTTAAAAATGCTAGTTAGGATTGCTGCTTTAGATCAGGGGATATTTGGTTAACAAGGAGAAAAAAATAAGCTTGAGTTATAATGAAATAAGAAATTATTATTGTGCAAGCTTTGAGAAAATTGCAACAATTCAGTGATGCAGAAGATATTTAAAGTCCTTTCAAAATGAAATTGTGAATGATTTCTGTTGTAAATTACCTTGATTTTTTTAACCATGTTTTAAATTCCTGATAGTCCTAGGTCAGGAAAAACACTAACTTTTAAAAACCTTTATACAAGAAATACTGTTAGATTTTAATCAGATGATTACTTATGTTGACTCACAGAAAAAAAAAATATGTGTGTTACTGTCTGTGCATGTATGTATGCATGTGCTAAGGCACTCTTTCAAGACGTAAGTTTCTTTTCTTGCTGGCAAAAAAGTCAAGCCAGTGTAACTCTACCTCTGGTGGCAGAAGCTATTCCCTGCATTAAAATACTGATGGCTTCAGTATATTACAAAATTGCAGAATGGCTGAGGTTGGACAGAGACTCTAAAGACAGTCTAGTCCAACCCAGTCCAGCTGGGCTTTGAATAATATCAAGGTTGGAGTCTCCACAGCCCCTCTGGGCAAATTCTACCAGTGTCTAATCATCCTTACAGTGTAAGTTTTTTCTACTATTTGAATAAAATGTATCAGTTTGTGTTCTTTGCCTCTTGGTCTACAACTGGACACCACTGAAAAGTGTTTGGCTCAGTCTTCTTTACTCCCATCAAGTACATACTGAGAAGATCACCCCGAACTTTCCTTCTCCCATTAAACAGTCCTGGCTCTCTCAGCACCTCCTCATATGATAGATGCTCCAGTCCCTTAATCATCTTTGTGGCCATTTGCTGGACTCTCTCTTGTGCTTCCATGTTCCTCGTGCATTGGGTAATCAGATCTGGATTACACACAGCACTCCAGGTATGGACTTACCAGGGGTGAGCAGAGGGCAAGGTCATACTCCCTCAACTTGCTGGCAGCACTCACCATAATGCCCTGGAAAGCTATTGGTGTTTTTTTTGCTGCAATGGCACACTGCTGGTTCTTATTCAACTTCTTGTCCATCAGGTCCTTGTCTGCAAAGCTTCTGGCCAGTCAGACCTAGTCCATACTGGTGTGTGGGGTTATTCCTCCCTGTACACAGGACTACATTTCCCTTTGATGAACTTCATGAGGTTCCTGTTAGTCCATTTCTTCATCCTGTTCAAGTCCCTCTGGATGACAACACAACCATCTGGCGTACCAGACATTCCTCTTTGCTTTGTATAATCTGCAAATTCGCTAAGGGTGCACTCTATCCCATCATCCAGGTCATGTCTTTGCTGAAGTCAAGATAAGATACATCACCGTTCCTTCATCCGGAGATCTTGTCCTTTCACTATAGAAAGTCATAGGTTTGATCATGCATGCTTTTCCCTCCATAAATTTAAGCTGACTACACCCTGTCACCTTCTTGTTCTTCGTATGTTTAGAAATGGCTTTCAAGATTATTTGCTTTGTCACCTGCCCAGAGACTGAGGTGAGACTGGTAGTTCCCTGAGTCCTCCTTCTTGTACTTCTTGAAGATAAAAATGACATTTGTTTTCTTCCAGGCCTCAGAAACCCCCCTGTCTTGCCTTGAGCTTACAAAGATGTTTGAGTGAGGTTTTGAACAGTGGCAACCAGCTGCCTCTGCACTCAGGTCTGCATCCCAGCCAGACAGAGATTGTCTGTGTCCGTTCAGGTTAAATGTTCCCTAGCTTGATCCTCCTCCCTCAGCCTTTAATCTTCCTTGTTCCAATAGATCTCAGGGCAGGGATTAATGAAGGCTGGTCTTGCCAAGATTGTTGTATCCAGATGAGGAAGATATTGAACACCTCAGCCTTTCCCATGTCCTGTGCCACCAGGGTACCCATTCCCATTCGGCAGCAGGCCCATATTTTTTATTTGCTGTCAATAGACCTCTAGAAGTCCTTGTTGCCGTTCCTGCACATTTTCAGATTCGCCTTCGGATGGGTCTTAACTTTCCCAGCAAAATATGCCTTAATTTGAAAGCAGCCAAAATCTTTAGAAGAAAAAATATGCAAAATATGTTAGTTACATGTGGGTATATATTTATGTGTAGTAAAGTATGTATACGCATATGAGCCTGTATATATTTATGTTGGTAAATTCTAGTGACCATTCAAATATTAAAATAAATGTTGCCCAATTCCATATTAAACACATATTTCAGGGGCCTAAAAGAAACCCTAAAAATTAGTGCAGATGAAAGAACTGAGTTTTGACTGCCTGCCAGACTGCTGATGTAGCAAAAGTATCTACTCCATGTCCTTGAAATGTGACCTTCCTGCTCTTGAAAAATAGGTGTCATGGATGGATTTACTCATGGAATTCATTTTAAATTTAAATAGGTGTAATTCAGTTTATAATGTGGAAACAGCATCTCAACAACTAATTAGTCAACACCTTATACATTTAGGTATTATACTCATGGAACACACACAGTGGAGAGTTTGTGTCCCTATGAGTGTGAGTTTGGACTCTGGAGTGTATTAGAGTGTTGGCAGTATATTTCCCATTTATTATAGTTGAATAGCACAACTAAATTAGCACAACAGAGAATTGAGAGAAATATTTTTTCTCTCTTGCATTTTCAGATATATTAAGTGTTTTCAATTTGCCAGAGTGTTTTGTTTTGAAAAAAGTGAGAAAATCTGAATATGTTTATTCATAAAATAAAGTACTGTGTTATAACATTGTGAAAATACTTACCATTTTATGATGTTGTATAAATTTTTTTGAAAGCCGTCATGAACACTTGTTTTTCTTTTCTCTTTTCTTTTTCTGTCTTCTCTTCTCTTCTCTTCTCTTCTCTTCTCTTCTCTTCTCTTCTCTTCTCTTCTCTTCTCTTCTCTTCTCTTCTCTTCTCTTCTCTTCTCTTCTCTTCTCTTCTCTTCTCTTCTCTTCTCTCCTCTCCTCTCCTCCCCTCCCCTCCCCTCCCCTCC
>VZRN01003026.1:415015-430371 GCA_013397935.1 Dasyornis broadbenti
CTTTTCTTTTCTTTTCTTTTCTTTTCTTTTCTTTTCTTTTCTTTTCTTTTCTTTTCTTTTCTTTTCTTTTCTTTTCTTTTCTTTTCTTTTCTTTTCTTTTCTTTTCTTTTCTTTTCTTTTCTTTTCTTTTCTCCTTTCTTTTCCTTTTTTTATTTATTAGTTGCTAGAAAGTCCTGCAGATCATGATCATGGCATCTTCTGATTGATTTTTTTATTAAGACTCTGTGATTTTATTTAAGTGTCCAGAAATTTACCAGTAAGTTCCTACTGAGAATCAACACTTGCTCAGTATTGATACAGATTGAGCTGGCATTTTTTGGTATGGAACTGAGTTCTCAAAGACTGCAAAAAATTAGAAACCAAAGAAACCTGTGAATATTCTACATGAAATTTAGTATTCTGTGAAGTTCTCTGTACAATGGCATGGGGTAGAATAAGAGTTGTTTTTGATATTGCCATTGAGTATTGTTCATTTTTAAATACAATTTATTGCTACACATCCATGATGAAATAGTTTCCAGAAGTCTGATTATGAATTTCCAAATCTTTGTACTATTATTTCTGATTACCCTGGGAAAGAAAAGTCTCTACGTTCTTTGGAAGAATGAAAGGAAGCAGGTCATTTTACGTTATAGGAGCAAGGTAATTGCTTGCCATTATCACTTCTATTTCATATTGTTAATAATTGGAAACATAATGGTATTTGTAGCAATTATTCAGTTTCTGAAAAAAAAAATGAAGTCAGAAACATTTTTTCTAACTAGGTATTTCTTATTTTGAACTATTGCTGTAACTGAACTGCAAAGAAGTGTAATGCAATTTGTGAATTGTGTACAAATGTTACATAATATTTCCAGAAAATAAAACACTGCAATTTTAATTTTTTCACAAGCTATTTCCTTCACTCATAACATATAATGTAAATTTCTAGTCAAAATTTGTTTAAAACAGAAATACTAAAATATCAAATCAGTCATAAATCTTTCAGAACACAACAAAAAATGTATTATGAATTTTCTGTAGCTCAGACTTGGTTGTTGCCTTTGAGAAGAATATGAAGCCTTCATGACCAGAGAGAAGGACATAATTAATCAAATAAATTATTCATTAAAAGTTATTGCTAATCTATAGTGACATCATGGTGAATAATGGTTCCTTTTTATTCTTCAGGCCAAACTAAACTCAGTGCATTAATATTTGAATTTGATATTCTGAATTAATTGAGTCATCATTAGGAAGTTCAATGGAAAAAACAATTTAAGACCTGGATTGTGCTATCTTGTACCTAAAAATGGGCTCTTAAATCCTTTAAACTAGATTCTTCCCAATCTAAGTCACTACAGGAAAGGTTGGTGAAAATTTAGAGTAATGTTGCAGCAGTGATAAACATGGGAACAACTTCTACACAGCAATTGAATCCAAAATTATTATGTCATTTTACATAGTAAAAATCACTGTTTCAAATACCACTGAGATCAGTAGAGGTCCTTACTGTCTGTGGAAGTATTGAAATTGGGCCTGAAGCAGTTAGGAATGATTCAAATGCACACTAGCATATGTTCAAAAAGATGTGTTTTTCTCATCTTATCTAGAAGTGAGCGCTATGCTTCAGCTCATCTAATCTCTAACCCATTTAAATTACTCATTTTGCCTAAGTTGTCAGCTATGTTTTTGTAGGTAGGAGAGACAGTCAGGAACTTCTAAAAGCAGCTGAGTTATGTTCATTAACTGCAGAGAAACGGCAGTAGTGGAGGGGTTACAGGGGTGGCTTCTGTGAGGAGCTGCTAGAAGCTTCCCCCATGTCCGGCAGAGCCAACGCCAGCCGGCTCCAGGATGGACCCACTGCTGGCAAAGGTGGAGTCAATCAGAAACGGTGGTAACACCTTTGTGAAAACATATTTAAGAAGGAAAAGAAAAACTTAGTGTGCAGATGTAATTGTGGCCAGAGAAGTCCTGCTTTCTTTGCCTATGAAGTTAAAGTATGTATTTGCAAAAACAGCCATTGATTATGTTACAGTAGAGAGAGACAAAAGTTTGATACTGAGTTCCTTGACTTCCTGGTGGAAGGCAGTTGATGCAAAATCTGTGACGATCTGCAGCTGATTTTTCAGTCTCTGAGAATGGCAAGGAACAGTTTTCTGTGACTTTGACTTTTCAGAAGGTATCTGCGATTATATTCTAGATAAATACTTGTTACTTTGGGGATAAAAAGAGCCAAAACATGAATAAATTTTAGCTTAATTCCTGGTTCTTTTGCAGCTCTTTCAGTTTTGAATAGTGTAGGAAATTAATATACTCAGTATCTGCTAAAAAACAGCAGCTAGGTAGAATGAAAAAATAACTAAAAATTTCTAAACTAATTTGAATCCATATTTCTATTGAAATCTTGCTATGATAATCACATATCCATAGTCACCTCCTAAATGGAAATTATACATACTATGACTGTACTCCCATGTGAAATGTGTTGAAAGTAATGGGCTGTAGGCATAGTGCAGCTTTAGAGATATAATTATGGTTCAGGACTTATAATTAAAAGCAAAAATCAAACAAACCTGTCAAGCTCAAGCCAACCAATCTCAGTATTCAAAAGATGCTTCACAAGGAATTCCGTCTCTTTAGACTGAGAGATGTTTGAAAAATATTTTTTCAATTAGTACAGTTTTGTGGCAATAAATTCAAGTAAAATTTTAATTCAGAAAATAAGTTACTTGGATAGCATAACAACTGCAGTACTTCCTTTTTCAAAAAGTTAAGGGATGGGAGAAGAATTGAATATTTATGTATTTGAGGGGGAGTGTTATTAATATTCTGTAATTTAATATGTCAAAGTTAATCATTCCTATGCTTATCCTTTGAAAATGATAATTTCTACATGTGTTCCTATAGAGGGCTAATTAACTTACCTCATGTATTTGTAAGTGTTATTTCATTAAAAGGAATCCATTCAAATGTCACTCTGCGTTGAAGTAGAGATTTGATTTAAAAGCTATGTATACTCACAGTATTCAGGTTTTCAACAGTAAAAATATGCTTTCAAAAAGAATATGTGCTTTGAAATGTCTTTATTTCTCTGTAACAAGAGTATTTTTCAGTTTTGTTTGAATTTTGTTTAAATAAGTGAAAGTATCTCATAGACAATATTTACACAAAAAGAGCTGAAGACGGTGATGATATTAATATCACAAGAAAACAGCTCAAAGTAGTTAATGCAGCAACATCACCTTGAGATTGGGTGGTTGTATTCAGGGGCAGCAGGGTATTAAGAAATCTGAACTGTGACTGTAAGTAGTTTTTTAGAAAGAATAAGGAGTATTGTAGGTAAACAGATACTCAGCTTTATTCTCCTGTGTCCCTGGGAGTTGATGTAGTGGAACAGAGTACTCTGCTGGGATCAAGGAGAGATGACATGGCCATCATCAGTAAGATGAGATGCAGCTGACTCAAGAAATTCCCTTTGCAAATAAATCAGTCTTCCAGGCTAAGAAAATAATTTTGCTAATGCTGTGTTACTGCAAGAACACTATGCTCCTGCCTCATCTGTGGGTATGGTCAAACTCTTTGATGGGCAATAAGCTTGTTTAGCTCTACTGACTGGTAAACAGGGAGTACCAACTTTAGGAGGCCCAAGTGATGAAAAAGAGCACAGAATGATTTTGGGTGCCCCATCCCTGGTTGTAGGCAAGGCCAGGTTGGTTGGGACTTTGAGCAACCTGGTCTAGTGGAAAGTGTCCCTGCCCATGGCTGAGAGGTTGGAACTAGATGGTCTTTAAGGTCTCTTTCAACCCACACTGCTCAATGATTATATGAAGGAAACAAAAAATAAAATATTAGTAAATTTTTGTTTAGAATTATGTTTTTACTACTTCCTGGTCAGGTTCTGCTTTGGAATATTCCTCTAAACACTTTTGAAAAACACACCAGAGGAAAATACAACTAAAAGCAAGAACATTTGAATTGCAGTTGAGTTGTGCCAGAGCACCAGTTCATGGCTAAATGATTTTCCATTTTATTTAATTTTACTGTTTTTCTTTTCTTGGCATGGAGTTAGAAGGAACTGCCTTAACTCTACATGCTACCAAAAAATACCATTAAAAACTAATAGTAATTGTATACTCTCCTGCTTACATTTCCCCAGTTTTAGAGTAATGGGAGATGACAACTGGAAAATGACTGTTTAGAGGTGACCTTAAAAGACTGAGGTTATTATTGACCTGTTAGTTTGACTTCTCTACTGGAAGAAAATTTATAAAAATATGTATAATTATTATAGAGAATTATTCATATTTTGTTTACGGAAAATCACAGAAGGTGGATTTAAAAATGTGTCAAATATACTTGATTTTCAATAAAAAAACTTTTCTCAGTGCTTCTCAGGTTTTCTATGTCAGTAATAACTGTTTAAAGGATAGGAGATTAAAGTTGGGGGTGAATGGTCAGTTTCTCCAAAGGAGATGAAACTCATGAAACCTGTGCTCTCAAACGTCTCTATGAATGACCTAAATAAAGAAAAAGGTAGCAGAAGGCAGATAAAACTAAAGTGATTGAGTTGTTGATCCTGTCAAATTAAGGGTGATGGAATTAAAATAACCTAATTAATCTATATTTTAGTTATAGCAGTATGTAGTAATAATAATGTCAGTACACGATGATCTTTAGATTAGATATTACTTTCCAGGAAAGAGTTTATTAGAGAACAGTTATTAATTCTCACTTCTCAACAGCTGTAAAAAAGGACAAAACTTATGGGATTTTTAAGAATGGCCAGTCAAAAAGTAGCATCATTATACTAATGTCCAAACAAACGTTTTGCCTTCATCTTGAAATTCCATTCAATTCTGCTCATCTCTAAACCTTAAAAAAAAAAAAAAAAAAATTAAAAAAAGGAAGAGCTTCAGAAATACAGACTTCATGCCCCCAGAATTATTAAATATAGTAAATAGAGTAATAGTATTCAACACTGAAAGAAAGTGATTGATTGAGGTCAAAGGAGATGTTGGAGATCTCCATAACATATGGGGGAAATAGCCAGGTCATTGTAGATCATCATGTTTTCTTGTACAAGGAAACGTTATTGACATTCAATTAAATTGTCAGGCATCAATTTGGAGAGAAACACTTGTATATTTCTCACAGTTGGAGCAGTGTTGAAGGAACATATCCCTGTACGTTTCCCCTGCTCATATACTTCTCTAGGTATCTGCTATTTGCTCTAGTGGCCGAAGGCTCTGAAGGTTAAGTAGTTCCTGGACTGGCTCCTGTCCATTTTTGCACTAGCCCTTCCAGACCAGGTTGGCTAAGCCTCTTCTCAGACCTGTATGGTGCTCCTGTGGCCCTAGCACACAGTTCTTATTTTGTGTCTGTGTGTAAGTGTGTGGTTTTTTTACTAAGAGTGTCTGGAATAACATGAAGACTGTGTTGTAACCTGCCAGAACAGGCTCTTCAGGTATACTGTGGAGAATATGGGTAGAATGGTAGCAGGTATGGAGAAATAATTACTTCCTCTACTCTGCAACCATACAGAACACTGTGTCCACTTTTAGAATGACCAGTATAAAACAGACAGTGTCATGTTGACATGTCATCTGTCAGCACCCTGAAGCTACCTTCAGAGCTGCTGCAGTTACCAGTTGTGGTTGCACCCCAGATGCATGACTTGCTTTGTCTTTGCTGAATTTCATGAAGTTATGATGGCCGTTTTCCCTATCTCTCTTTCTGAGTAGTAGCTCTGACCTCAAGAAATCAGATGTTTCCCCACCTGTCATTTGATAATTTACTGGAGGTTTGTTCCGAACTATTATTCACATCACAGACGTTCATTGATTCATTCAGTTGATTCATTAGCCTCAGAATCAACTCCTGAGAAACAGTACCGCAGGCTGGTTGCCTGTTAGACTTTGAACTATTAGCCTTGATTCTAATTTGCACAGCCAGTTTTTCATCCACCCTGTAATCCACACATCCAGCCCGTCTTTGCCTGGTTTGGCTACAAGAGTACTTTGTCAAAAGCTCTACTAAAATTAAAAAAAAGTCTTCCAGTGCTTCCTCCACACCAGCTCCATGATCCACAGAGGCTGTTATCTCCTCACAGAAAGCAATCAGGTTGGTCAAGCCCAGTTTGCTCTTTATGGATCTGTGATGGCTGTTCAGTCCCCTTAATGTGCTTGGAAATGGATCTGTGAGGACTTTTTTCATAAGCTTCATGAAGATTTCATATTTTCTGATTAAATGTAAACCAAAGTAAAAATGCTTTTCTAAAAATTCTTCTTTCATCCAGATAGCACTGCTTCAGACTTATTCTAGTTTGCATTCATCTTTCTTTTTTTTTTTTTTTTTTTTTGTGAACAATGAATTATGCATAGAGTATTCTAGATAAGGTTTAATATCCTTCCTTACAAAGTTGCAGTAATACTCTCCTTCAATTCTGCAAATATATAGTGTGACACATAATATATGAATTTGTAGCCTTCATTATGCTGGTCTTTTTCAGTTATCCTCTCTGTACAAGCAAACATATTTCTGTCATATATTTTGCTCTTCCTCTCTGTAACATTATTTCCTAATTGTGTTACCTTTTTTCCTAATTCTGTTATTCCTGAAGGTTTACATCTCACTATATGGTATTCATATCTTCCTGTTTTGTTTCTTGAATAACATTCTTTGTGGGTTTTGTGCCAAAATCACTATTTAAAATATTCCTAAGGAACTTATGAGTAACTTCCTTTCAGCAAAATATATTGCTTTCCTCCCTTGAACTAGTTTTGTCTCCACCTCAATTATTGTAGTAATAAATGTGAAACATTTTTATATAAACTAACAATTTTTCAAGTGTTATCATATCTAATGCTCAGGGAAGTCTGAAAAAATATATTCATATTTTCTAAAATATATTCGTATTTTCTAAATAACTTATTTTCTAGATATAAAGCCAGTCTGGCACCTATGCTTAGCCCATACATTTTATAATCTTTTTTTCTTTGAACTATTCTTTTAAAATATTATTTCTTTCAAAAATTACTCTAAACAATACATTTTTTTAATATTCATCCTCAAGGCATATACATCCTTGTAAATCTTTTTTCCTCTTTTTCATAGGTTTAATGATGTCTAGTCATATGAAACACTGTGCAAGATGCTGGTAATTCTTGCTAGACAAGTGAAACCATCACAAAAAACAAGATAGAGAATTGCAAAGTTTCTCCCTGTCAAAAATTGGGATTGGATAGGAGAAAGCAGTGGAGCAGCTTGTCCTGGTGAGCAGCAGTAAAATGAGGCAAGTCTGCTCACAGTCATCAGATAAGTCAGATCTGCTGAGGACGCTTGCCTCGAGAGACTGAGAACTATCCTAACTTCTTTGAACCTGCATGATGGATGCATCTATTTGTCAGACCCCAGAAGAGATTTAGGGGATGGAGAGAGTGTATAAGAGTGTCAAGCTTTTCTTACTGATGACTACAAATGTAGCGCAGTAGTGTGTTGTGGCTGTAGATACACAAAGCTGGGTACGAACTGTGACTCTACCGAGCACCAAGTACCCGGATGCCATTCTCACATATAAAGAAAGCCTGAAAAAATACCAAAACATTTCCTTGTGGCTAAAAGAGTATTATCTTGCTATCCTTTCAGACAAAATACTAGCTTATCACATTTACATTCAAACAGTGTTCAGATCAGTGAAGTAGAAGCAAAAGTAACAGGGTTATTGGGTCCTTCTATAATTGTGTGAAAGGAGCAATCGTGTCACTTTATGAACAGCAAGTTCTTAGGTCAGGGAGCATTCAGAGACAAGCCATAAAATAAAGAGCAATATAGTGAGGATTTCAGTAAAATAGTAGAATCAGCACTTCTTACTCTATTTAACTGGAAAAGGATGAGGCCTGCCATGGGAGCTAATGCTTCTTAACAGTATTTGGGCAGAGAGCCAAGAGGAAAATGCATTTCAGAAAGAAAAAGTCAGGCCAGTAGTCGGAAGGATAGGTAATCACGGCAAGCCCCTCTAAAGCACCTAAGAACAGGATTTTAAATTGAGGATCAACGAGACTTTCAAGTCCTTGTGACTGACACTAGAAATCAGTGGTGTATTTATCAGATTATTAGTGAAACAGAAGCTTGAAGTTTAGAGATTCAGTTACTCTACAATGCAAAATTGAATTTATGTAAGTAACTGGTTAAATATAAATGTTTTTATAAAAATACTGACTTTGATATTCAGTTAGATCTGCATAGGCTTTGCAAAATGTAACAGGGAGATATACTGCTTCAAAGATGTATCCATCCCAGAACAATCCATGAAGACTTCAGAAAAGCTAATTTTTCAGTATGTTCCTGCAACATTTTGTTTTGTAGTTTCTTTATTTGAAATTTATTATAAAAAGCTATCAATTCAAATAGTCTAAGTGTAAATGCAGATTACTGTTCCTTCATAATTTTCTTCCTCAAGTTATTTTCAACTTTAATCCAAGATTATAAATGCTTTCATAATAAACAGCAAACATAACTCTTTAGGCATACTTTAGGGATGTTTTTTTTTCCTCAAAAGTAACTACATTTCCAAGTTCAAACACATATGAAGAGCTGTTGGAACAGAAATCTTTGTGCTGATGAAAATCTTACTGTAGTGGCAGTAAGTGCTCTTACAATACATAAATAGCAAAGATAACATCTGAAAACTGCTGATATTAGAAACAGTGATAATGGAGGTAAAAGATAATATTAGAATATTTATTTCATTTTAAGAAATATTTGACTTTGCTTTTGGTTCCCAAGTAATGTTAGACATTAATTAACTTTGACATCAAGATTAATTTTGATTCTTACATATTAGTCTTTTTAAGCAGACTATTTTTTGTGTGTCTTTATTCATATGCCTATAAGCAGCAAACATAAGAAGAAATCTAAGCATTTACAGCCTATATCCATCCTTGGATGCCAAGTATGTTAACTTTCATACCTTTCTGCCTACTTACAAGTCCCCCTAATCTGTTGCTCATTTCTCTTTAAACAGAGACTCTAATGTGATTATAGAAGAATATGTTTTTGTTGCTGTAACACAGAATATTTATCCCACCATTGAAAAACTATGCATTTTTAAGATAAGACTTTTTAGACATTCAGTTTGTATTAATTTATCTTAAAAACATATTTTCTTCTACAGCAGAGTCATAGTAGTCTTTCAATCTGCTACCAATAGTTCTATTTTCAGAGAGAGACTCAGAAAAAATCTTTAATGCTACATATCCTCCAAAGCATCATGTTAATACCCTGAAGTGCATTGTATCTTATGCCCTACTGAGTTACCAGACTCTGATGTAATTTCTCATTTAGAAGAGTGGAAAAGAAAAAGCAGCAGTCAACACTGAAAAATTCACAACATCTGTAATTTTTCTTCTGCATGAAGGTGCAGTTTTCCTTGTCATTGAAAGTGATAATGTAACCATAGTTGTCACAAAAAAATAGAAATAAATAGGCATATTTGTCATCAGTTGGTCTTCACAGCTGAAAAATTCACAATACTCTAAATTACTAGTGATGCTTTTAAATGTTATTATCGAGTTTTGATTTTAGAACTTGTCCTCTGTTTATTTAGAGTCACATCCAAAGATAACAAAAAAATAATGCAAGCAGACTTTCTTTTTAAAATAAATTCTTGTGGGTTCATTTTGTTCTCTTATTATAGTAATTTTCATAGTAAATTGTATCATCTATTTTCATATTGTTGCAACTTAATATCCATCTTACTCAAATCTAAACACTATTCCTTTGATCTCACTTTTTTGTGTAAATCTGCACAAGCAGAAGTTAACACACAGCTGTATCAAATACATAATAGAGAAACTGAAATTTCTTACTGTTTTCTTTTAGGAATAGTGGAGGCATTGCACTCTCTGTTTTTTCTACAAGTAACTAAACAAAAAGACTGAGCAAGTATCTGAAAATTTTCAAGTCAGGTACTGACTCTAATGTTAAAGTAGATAATTATCCCAGAATCTTTGTCCCTCTGCCCTCAGTAAAAGAATACAGTGTATTTTCTAGAGAAATATTCTGAAGGATTGAAATAATTTTATCCTGCTATCCTCACATGCACTTTTATTTGTCTCATGGCTTATAAAGATGAGCAAGACTTGAACTGTTCTTCATTTTGGGAAAAGTATCAAAAGCTACTAATCCAGATCTTAGTAAAGGTCTTAAGGGATAAATGTACTTATCTCTCCTGATTTGTATCATAAGTATGCTATAACCTTTCTGCTGAGATCAGCTGTTCTACAGGTTCATCTTTCATTATCTTCCTAAGTACACCATTAATAAAGTAATTGATTATGAGAGATTGTATAAACAGCTAAATTTTGAACCTTTTTTGTTACCCCTTCAGATAAGCTGTATATATCATGCTGCCAAAACAATAGTGAACAGGGTTTAAGAAACCTTTTTACCCATTTTATTAAAAAACAATATCAAAACGAGTTATGTGGCTTTATTGCTAATGCTTCTTTTGCTTTACAATTATTTTAAAGGATATTCAGTAGCCACAGCAATAGCATGAAAAAGCTATCATATGTAAGCAGTTGAAATTAATTTCACAGCAGTCTTTTGTATGCACCTGTAGAAGAAATAAAACAATATTTTCAGCATGAGAGAAAATTATAAGTATTGCCTGTAAACACTTCTTTAAACAAATGCTCTCATTTTTGGAAATTGTCTAAATATTTTCAAAACTGTAGCCTTTTCTCCACAGGATTGCCTGTGTATTATAAATGCTGGTGCAGCACGAATGCTTGGATGCTGTTGCTACCTATCTTATGTAAGATATTTAACACATCTTACATGCCTTACAAATGTTAAGTTTTTCCACAGGAAATAGTTTAAGGAGGAAAGGCTGATAGAGAACCAACCTTTGGCCTTAAATATCCTGCCTGGAATTCATCTCATGAAATTTTAGGCAATAAACAGCCATTAAAGATTTCAGCAGTAATTTAGTTAATAGGAAGAGTTAGCTGATGGGAAAGAAATAGAAATGGCATAAGTTAAAGGACTCCTTCCTAAAATGGTCATCAAGAATATATTACTGTTTTAGGTGTTGACACCGACAATTAACAATGTTTATACAGCTGAATATAGGTGAGGTGTATCCAGAATGGATAATGAGTACCAGAAGAATTTGGATCAGGTTCCCTCAGGCAGTGGTAGAGAACTGAACCTCTCTTTCATCTGGAGTAAAATCTCTTTCCAGTTAAATACAGACAGAGAAGCATCTCTTTAAGCACGTATACACTTTAATCATTTGAGGAAAGTAAGAGAAGGGGTACTGAGTCTGTGAGCCCAGCAGTGGTTATATCTGTGCCAGAAACCTGTCTGCTTGCTTTGCTCAGAGCACATGGAGTCCGAGTGTGCTCGGAATGGGAGGCTGTGCGGCTGGAAACACACCTGTGGTACTTCAGAGCTCTGGGGAAGTCATGTTAGACTGGTGTTAGACAACACTGCTCTGTGGGTTCTGAGGAACTTAATTTTCGATTTAGGCATTTCAGAAAATGGCACCCGAAGGCTTATGTCCCATTTGGGATTTTTGTGTTAATGAACTAAATCTATTCTAGCTCTTTCCTAAATCAAGTGGGAATAAAAAGTCTTTGTTTGGCATATTATTTCAGATTTATTTGGGGTGGGATGCTAGCTGTACCTTATTGCATTCCCAAAGGATGATAATGAGAAACTATATTCTTTAGTCCCTATAAAAAAGAGCTGCTCTTTTCATTTTGTGGTTTTTTTTGGCTTTTTGTTTTCTGGGTTTTGTTTTGTTTGATTTGTTTGATTGTTTGTTTTTGGGGTTTTGGGGTGGTTTTTTTTTTTTGGTTTTTTTTTTTAAGTTTTTTTTTTTTTTTTATTTTTTATATTGTNTGGGTTTTTTTTTTAAGTTTTTTTTTTTTTTTTTTAATATTAAGGAAGTATATCCAGAGACTGTGAGTATATTTAAATATGTATTTTATAAAGAAATACACAACAGGACAGCTCTTTGCTTTGGCCATTAAAAACAGCAATTGTGTTTTAGGCATTGAAATTGTGTTAATATACTTCCTATACTGTGTACTTCTCTGTACTTTATGCAGTTACCTTTATGCTCTGAGTTCAGGACACTTATTCTTTATTCAGTGATGGTTTTGGAGAAGGGTTTTGGGAGGCTGGAAACCATGACTTAATATCCTGAAATTTGTAGAATATTGTAACTGCCTCATTAATGATCCATACCCTTTTTTCCGTCAAATAATTTCATACTGAGTATTCTGAAGAATAGCAGTTCTCCAGCTAATCCTGGTCTCTGACATTAATTTTGCTCTCTGTCGCCAAGCCAAGGACTGTTTTCCTTGGCTACATTTTCTTTAGTCCTAGACCCTGGTAACCAATAACAATAAAACAGTATGTATGGGAGGGTGTGTGATAAAGAAGAAAATAGCATACAGAAAACTAATATCTAGTAGAGCAGTTCAGATGTCAATATTTGATGCCATTATCTTATCTCTCAGATCATTAAACAGCTGATGATACTGACATGGAGCAGAGAACTGCTTTGACAGTATTTTGTCTCTAACTATTATGTTTCCCTTCCTGGACCATTTGCAGAAGCATTGGGTGCAGTTCTTTCTTGTCCCAATGGAAACTTCTTTTCAATTTAATAAATAGCTATTAAATGCCCAATAATTTTCAAACTTTCTGGATATTTATGGGCTGAGTCACTCTACTCAATGCTTTACAAATGTACAGACATTTGAATGAAAGACAGCTAGTGTTTCTTCCATCTCCTAGAGGAGACAGTATATGAGAAGCAACAAATAAATATTGAATAAAGCATGTATATTATAACATTACACTGGGAAATGTGAAAACACTACAGTAAAATGGTACCAAAGTAACAAGAAAGGTAACACTATGCCAAATAACTATAATAGCACCATAACTAGTGGAAACTCAATCTGTAAAACTGCAATCTAATAAATAGAACTAAAAACTTTAAAATGGACTTTCAAAAGACACCTGAGATATACAATAGACTGGTATTTAGTAGACTGTATGTTCCAGAAGGAAGAAGTGCCTGGAAAGAAGAATTACACCATGAATTTCAATAAAGTGCCAGTATATTTTGGGGTTGGATTTAAAACCAGTGCTGGGGTGCATTTTAGGTATGTAACAAAGTTTTAGAATATAAGTTTGTGAGGTGAAAAAATTATAGGATTCGTGACATATAAACATGGTGTTGTCACATAAATTTCTCAAACTGTCTGTGGGACTGCAATGGTTGTGTCCTTCACATTCTCATGTGTCCTTCCCATTTTCAGTGAATGAGTACAACTCCATCAAATTCTGTTCATCTCTTTTCTCTGTCCCATAATATGTTTCAGAAAATATTAGCTGGTTTGTTTCTCAGTAGTCTTTTAACCTAATGCAAGTTATGGGTTATGCACTAAACACTCTTCTAAGACCTTATGAATGTACCAAAATGATGATATAAGCAAGAAATAATAATAAACTGACCTACTAGATAAAATTTGGAGTAGACAAAATTCCTTTCCAAATTCAAAATTATTAACTAAGATGATAAAAGTTCAGGTCCTTGCTTCAGAGCTGTTGATCTGAAGAGAAATTTATCAAAAGAGTCCCCCCCTTCAAAATAAACCAGCCTCCTGGAAGACACTTCAAAGGTTCATGTTCCCTGTTCTTATCTGATAGAGTCTTATACTTATAAAACTCCACATCTAACCTTTTACGACTTCACAATTTCCACAGACAATCTATTCCTGTATTCAAATAGCTTTACTCTCAGAGATGGTTCATATTTCTAAACTAAATTTCTCTTGCTGGAGTGTAGTACCATTTTTTCTTTTATTATGTGCTGAGAACATGGAAAGTAGCTTATTTCCTTTCTCTTTACAACTGCTTCTTAATTTTGGAGATCATTTTTGTATTCCAGCTTCAGTCATTTTTCTTCTATGAACAATAAATCTGGTTGTTTCTGTAGGTTAGGATTATTAGAAATCTGGTTGCTACCCTGTGGGATCTCTCTAATTGGCCAATTTTTTTTATTTTTTTTTTATTACATGCTAGTCCCAAAACTAAACTCAATAGAGAGAAGAGGCTTTGCCAATCCAAAAGAATTATTCCACGTGGCTTGCAAAAATATTTCTCTTTATATGTCTCAGTATGATAGCCTTTTACAAGTCAGCTGGCATTGACAGCTTACTGTCACCTGAGAATTCATTATATGCCTTAGATTTTTCCTTTTACAGCTGCCACCCTGCCTCTTGTTTCCCATTTTTTATCTTTGCAACTGTTTATTCTGCCTCGCTGAAGAACATTGCATAGCTTTTTTTTTTTTTTTTTTTTTTCCATAATGAATCCCATCCTGTTTTATTCAGACCACTTTGTCAATTCTTTGGTCTTGTTTTCTAAACCATTTTTCCATTTTCATGCCTTCAATAGACATATTCTCTGCTCTGTCACGTTGGTTGTCAATGAAGTATGAAGACTATTGATGTAGTGCTGTATCTATATCTGTTGATTGTCATATACCATCCAGTCTTAAAATGAACTATTGATAACTGCTCCCTGAGTGCAGTTCTGAAACAGATATTGCACGGGTCTTAGAATAGCTTTGTCTGTAACATTGTCTGCTTATCAAAATGTCTCTTGAAGCAACGTCAAAAATATTTTTTAAGTTAGTATATCTTCTGCTACTTTGTTTTTCATAAAGCCTTATTCTTAGAAGGAAAATTGAACTGGATTTGTTCTTCGAAAATATGTGTTCGCTGCCGTTCATCTTCGCGTTAGCTTTCAAGTTTCTAAAATTCTTAGTTTCTTCCAGTAGTGTTTCAGGTACTGAACATAAGTTGAGTAGTTAGTTTATGATTCCTTGTCTCTTCCTTTTGCCACTTTCAAGAGATAAAGGTTGTGTTTGACCTTTTTAAATCTTCTGAAATGTCATCATCCTCTCAAAATTCTGAAAGATATCTGTGAATGCTTCTGACATTGTTGTAGTCAGTGTTTCATGTACTCTAAGGCAAATTTCCCGAGATTCAGTTGATTTGACATCATCTAATTAAGCCAGATATTCCCTCCTTGGCTCTTTCTCTGTTCGCATCTGATTATTTGTCTCTCTGTTAAAAATGTTAGCTGCCTGATACCTACCTGGTAACTGCAGTAACCCTTTCTGATTTCTCCAGTACAGATGAGATAGGCTGGAGCTTAGGAAATCAATACAGTCTGATCTTCAGTGTTCTTGTATCTTCTTAATCCAAATGTGAAGCCCTGCTTACAGATGCTTTTCATGCTCAGATAGGACTAATCTCTCTCCAGAGAGACATCAATTTTTTTTT
>VZRN01003026.1:430577-485841 GCA_013397935.1 Dasyornis broadbenti
TTTTTTTTGTTGTTATTGGATTTAGGGGGGAGGGGTTTTTTTTGGTTGGTTTTTTTTGGGGTTTTTTTGTTTGTTTTGGTTTGGTTTTGTTTTTTTCTAACTGAAGTTCAGTCACAGAAACGAAGTGTGTCTCTAAATTTCTAGGTTGTTGTTAAAGGTAGGATCCAGACTGTGATTCAAACACTACTTGTAGGAACTCAATACACCTGCCTAACATAAATGCTCAGGTTTTTCTGATACATGCTACAAAATCCAGAACAGTCTTTTATCTCAGGACTTTGGCCTTTGAGTATCAGTTCGATTCAGGTATCTGGCACCAGCTGAAATGTCCTACCACATCCTGCTTGACTTCAGCTGCCAGCTCAGAAGGTCTCACTTTTCCCATATATCTTCTCTGTTATTTGAGAGCTCATGCAGATGTCCCAGGTACGACAAGATGTCTTAGTGCAGCCTAGCACCTGTATTTAGGCCGCTGATTTCCACCCCTATAGCCTGTAAATTAAGTGTCTAATGTACAACTTAAAATCCCACTCCAGATTTCATAATAGAATTATTACTGGTTGGAAATAATCCTACTTCTCATGAAAAGTGCCTGCATGCCTTTTCTTCAGAAACTGTTTTATGATTTTATATTTTTGATTATTTTCCTGTATTCTTTAGTACTAGGGAAATTAAATAAGAGCCCCACTCCCCCAGGCTGTTTCTAAAACTTAATCCTCTTGCTGCACTTTTGTATACTGAAGTCATAATCTTCTATTTGTGATGCCTGAACTGGTTACTGTGGATATAATTATACTGTTACAAACCTGATTAAGAGTTCAGGTAAGGAAGCAGTTGGAGAAACAAACAAATTCTTGGAAATAAATATTCTGTCTTAATATCCTTGGTAAGGAATACAATATTAAAGCACAATTGTTTCTAAAAAGGATGTTTTTTTCCAAATTTCTCCAAGATGTGGGATTCTTTTATCAACCATTGTCAAATTCTTTTTTCCCTACACAATTTTATGTATCTTTAATACGATAAAAAGAAACTAAACAGAGAATATATATAATACAATGAACAAAAATGTTTCTAATATATATTCTGAAGTGGTAGAAAAAAATCCCGGAGCTATGGTTGCTGCTAGTATGAATTATTTCTCTCCTTTTGCTGCAGGTTAAAACATCCAAAAGTACTTTTCTCTTAATCCCTTTTTTCAGATTAGTGGGTTTTTCTCTTTTTTTAGTTTTTTGAAGAAAGCATGTGGTTTTCTTCATGTGTGATAAGCCCAAAATGAATATGAAAAAATAAATTAAAAAAATATAAATTTAAAAGAAAAAGAAAAAAGAAACCAAAAACAAAACCAAAGTAAAACTAGAACACTTTAATAGAAAACCACAACAGGGAAAAAAATTTCTTCATTTACATCCCAAAGGCACTTCTTATTTTAGGTTAAAATGAGTAATGTTGCTCATCTATCATCATATGTAAATAATATTGGCAGTCTTATCTCTTGTATGCTGAGAGCACCACTAATCATTCAGTCACAGAGGTTTACACTAAAACACTTTGACAACTTGCAGACATTTTAACCCAGAGACAAGTATCTCTGTGTGACCATTAATTATTCTGATGCATGGAAAAGCAGCAATTGAGCTGAAACAGTAAGAGAAGTAGATAAAGCTACTAAATTAAAACTTGCAATCAGATTCTTGAGAGCATCACTTACAGTTTCTCTGTAGTAGGTGCACACACTAATTGTGAAGTCTGAGATCCAGACTCCCAAGTGCATATAATTTATTTGTACTTTTAAATCATGTTGATGTTCTGTGCATTACTTTGGCTAAATGGTAAGTCAAGAGGAGATGAAGTCTGAGGTTTTGTTTGATCAGGTGAGCTTAGCAAACAAATGTTAGAGAATCAAAGCTTTCAGTAACAGTCTTTAACACTTAACTGAGGTGGCTGATTGAGTGTAATTAATGTATCTTGTGTCATGGGCGGAATCCAGCTTTCAATACACTGCATCCTGCAACTGTAAAGGAATATTGCATTTGCTATTTGAGAAAACTGTATGCAGCACTCCTCTCGACAGCAAAGGAATCTGTTCCCAACATAAAGGAATTTACATTGCAGTCAGGTTAACTTCTTCCTGTTTCTTTGTTCCTTTCAGTTGTCAGTATTCTTGCTCCTCTGTACCTCTGTTAGTCTCCCGCTTCTATGTCAGTACAGCTTCAGCTCCAGCTGTAAGAGATATTTTGCAGACATGCACAAAGAACGAGTCCCAGGGATCCAAGAATACAAAGACAAAGCAAAATGTGGGGGCTAGAAAAAGAGACAGAATCTAAAAAATATGGGAGAAAGGGGTGGTTATGAATCATCTGTGTTTCATCTGTGCAAATTTATATTCTGGACGAGGCATTAAAGACAAACTTCCCTAAATTATAGCAGTTTAAGCTGTGCTAGACTCCCTACCCTGTTGCTGGCCAGAGCACAGGGCTGTATTTCCAGTCTTAGAGTTTGTGTAGCAGCACCTAATCACTATAAATCTGCATCTTTCAGACTGAATTGGCTTAAAATATCTCTCCAAGTTTCTGTATAAATTACAAGATTGGAAGATTTATTTAAGAGGAACAAACCTTAATATTCCTACCAATGCATATAGGCAAACTAAAATTTCTAATATTCACGGAGCAAAAGTGACCAATCTCTTTTCCTCAAATTTCAACAGATTTCTTTCATGAAATCTGTGTGTAATTGACCAAGGAAGTTAAAATGTGGGACAAATTTCAGCTTATTTACTGCATTGACAGTCAAGTAATATTGTCACCCCTTTATTAGGAGCATGTTTGGCTGTGGAACATTTACAGAGAAGTAATAATCTGAACTCCTTTTGATCTGAAAAGTGTAAAATCCTTAATCTGTAGTAGATCTTGATTTCTCAGTTCCTGGTGCAACAACATGAAATGATTAGGCCAAACCTTAACATATATAAAATTGTATTGAATTAGTATAGAGAAAATAAAATATATTGTCTTTTTAAGTTGTATACCAAATTTTATTTCAATTTTAAGAAATGTTTGGTCGTTGCAGCCAGCTTGTTCGCAGATGCCTTAATTGCTCCCTTGGGATCTTGTCTGTAATTTGTAATTTCTGGCCCTGGTTGTCAGTGATGCCTTTTAAATTTGTGACTTTTAGCATTGCCAAGAGAACATTTATCATTAACTTTCCTATCACTGCTTTCATTTTGTGCCTTCTGCCAGTTTTTCTTTTTTCTTTCATTTAATTTTATCAAAGTCAAAATGAAACAAAACAGTTCATCAATGGTTAGCAAGAAGTGCAGTCCAGTAAGGGTGGATCTGTAGGGTGCAATAGCTGCTGCTGAGGACCTCATGTCTACATTATGTGCATTTTCAGAATTTTCTTTCACTTGGACTGTAATGGTTCTTGTGGACTGTTTTTGTCTTAGATATTTAAGGTAAAGTATTGGAGTGCATCTTTTCACTTGCTGCAGTTTCATTGGAAAGAAATGCAAGTTGTGTCTGCTGTCTGATACATGACATGAACCAAAGCATCACAGGTGCAGAGACTGCAATATTCACTTCAGAAATCTTCCTCCTGCTCCAAACCAAAATGCTAAACTAGCGCACCTAAGGATTAAATACATATAGGACCTCAATGAGGCAAAAATACCTGGGGAAAAATGTTCCTGTTTTCAGAAGACAAAAGGTCCCATGATTGTTGATACAACCATAGCAACTACAAAATGTCAGCGTATGTTCAAGGTGCTGTTCAGCTGCTTGTAGAGTCATGCAATAGCACTGGAAAACTTGCTTAACTCCATACTTGATGGATGGTACTTTGCTGTACCTTGAGGATGCTAGGAAATGTTTGCTAGGCACCACCAGAAAACCATTTAGCAAGTTATGGTCATTAAGGAAGTCAAGTAGCTAGGGAACTCTGAGTCTCCAAGATATATTGAAACTGAATTCAGGGTACTCAGCTTGAACAAGAAAAGGACTCTGTGACATGTTTGACAAAAAAGGAGCGGTAATGTGACAAGCATGGAATGACCTGTCCACTGGTTTGGTTTTCTGATAATCTGCAATCTGGGTGCTTTCTGAGCAGGAAATTGTATCTGTGTCAAAATATTCTGCAGACATCTTATTTGTCCAATAACTCCTGTACCCTTCTAGAATTTTACCACTCAAATCAAATGTGGTAATGAGCCAAATACTGCACATCTGCTTTTTAGAGTCACTGCTTGATTTGATGCCTTCTGGTTTTTGCAACATAGGATATGCCTTCCTTAGCAAGTAGTACAGCGCAATGTAAGTGAATATGTAGAATGAAATGATTGGTGATGATGACCTGATAGCCTACAATATGTATTTCAAGGGATTTTACATCAAGTTCACTGTAGTCTAGTTCCATGCACACCTGTTATTGGCTGACTCATTTTAGGTGAGTATACGAAGTGCATCTTTCAGTTTATTTTCCTTTTAAAGGAATCTATTTAATGTGCACTGAAGCTCCTCTGTAGAGTGAACCAAAGTGGATATTTGCTTCAAGTGCTCTCCAGATCAAAACACAACACTGGTGTGGATTCACATTGCCGGTAAGAGTTCCCTACTCCTCTCTGCTATTCGTCATCTTACAAATATGCTTCACAATTTCCTCAGTAATCTCCTTTCCTAGCTGAAAAGGCCGAGTTTATCTATTTCCTCCTTGTATGAAAATATTCCATTCCTCTTATCATTTTTGTTGTCTTCTGAAGTTTATTGTCTCCTTGGGAACTGAACTGCAAAAGTCAAATCATTCACCACTACAAGACCTCTCTGACTGTGCTGTAGAAGGGTTGAACAACTGAATTGCTCTGCCCCACTTATGGGACCCTGGAGTCAGTCCCTGGAACTGAAAGTTCATGTTGTTCTTGTTCCTTAGCTTGGCACCTGGTCAACGTGGAGTAGAGGCCTTATTTAAATACAAGGACATAGTGGGAGAGAAATGGAAGGAGGCAGTCAGGTAACTGGCAGTTTGCAGGACTAAAGAAATAACAAAAATGACAAGGTGAAATTCAAGTACATGAAAGGTAAGGAAAATGGAAAAGAGAGAGCAGAGAGGTCTAAAGTCACATATTTCCTTCAGAATGTGGAAGAAAAAAAATAATATTCGTCTGCAAAATACCTGTCAGATAGACTGACAAAATAGCATCCTCCTTGCACAATTGCTTCTGTTAGGTTGTGCTTATGTTTGCTGTTTGCTTTCAGGCAGAGCTGAAATTCTGGGCAGAGCTCACAGGTCATCCCCACGTGTTGCACATCAGAGAGCTGAGTCACAGAGCTCTTTGTATTTTCTGAGGAAAGCAATAAAATCTTCAAAGCATACCCCCTGCATAAAATTCTGACTCAGGTGAGAAAACCAAAAAGAGTCCACCCCTTCTTGGAGAGTAAGGGTCATCACCACTGACCAGCCCTTTGGATCAGTCAATTCCAACATCCCTGGTGCAAGCACTCAGTCCAGGGAACTGGATTCATCTTATCTAAAGTAAAACTCCTGCACCAGGTATATCATTGCAGGGGCCACAGTGCCATCTGTTTTGAACAGCTGATCCTCTTCTGTTGCTCAAATCTACTTGTTAACATATATGTACCCTGCAAAACCAACTGATAATTAGCTTGAACATCCAGTGTATCTAACATTTAGTGCAGAGCTCATTATGGTTTCAGAAAGCATTTGTGACATTTACTTTCCTTTGTTTGTATACAGCAAAAAAAGTGACTTTTAAAAGAGCTTTAGACTCCTGTAAACAGGGTCTGGAAAGCCTGGAAAGCCACATGCTCAAATGTTAGGAAATGTCAGCACTGTGGCTGCAGAAGTGCCCAGCAGTCACAGCTGCAAGTCAATTAGGGCAATATGACATATATTAAGTGTTAATGCTCTTAAAACTCAGGTTCTGCACAACTTTAAGAAAAAATGTAGTGTGTAATCTGGGTGGTTTTCCTTTCTCTTTAGCAAAGTGCTTATTGCTGTTAGTTCTCTAGCACTTTCAGAGCAACTCTGTTGTCAGGGAAGTGAGCATATATTGTGTCACAGGAATAAACAGATAGCTCTGCGAGTTTTACTTTCTTGGCAGTGGTAATCTATACCAAATTGCAATCAGTGCATTTTTTAATTGCAGCCAAGCTATTGCAGGAGTGAGAAGAGCCCTAAAGAAAAACAGAGTTGTACTGCTATGCTGCTGTGGTCGTGCCTGCCCTAATGATGGAGCAGTGCACTAACGCTGTAAGCGCGCTGCTGCTGGGTCATGGTTTGATGTGCTTCTGTCCCACCCGACACAGACTCCACTGGCACTTCCCATCCTGAGCCTGTCATTTCTGTTTCAGAAAAAAACCACTCTTTATCATGACTCCCAAAATTTTTCTGTTGTGTCCATGCTTAAAATGTGATCTTCCTGTGGTAGTTTATATTCTAGCTGAGATGCAGTGGGGGAGAGGAGAGAAACAAGCAAGGATCTGATGTTCTAAGATTCTCTGTTATGTACTGATATTTTTTCCAGCACTAATATTATCCAAATTGACAGTATCATCATGTCAATTTTTCAATCTCTGTTTACAGACATAATGCGGAATTCTTAATTTTGTCTAGCAATGAGATTAAGCATGGCAATGTGAGTCAAGAGAGTTGGTTTACAGTTCTCCTGCTGTCTGTAATTTGCAATTTGCACTAATATTCCCAAGATGGACTTTGCTGTAGTGGACACAAATTAAAAATATACACACACAAATTTATCTAAGTATTATTTGGGTTTAATGCTTTTATTGGAGTAGTAAAATGCAGTGTATGTCAGGTTATGAGAGGGCCTTTAATGAGAATTTTTAAACAGGAAACAGGAACATAATGTGCTTTTTTCAGAGAGACACTTCTAAAAAAGATTATTAAAGATTAATTAATCTTTTGTTTATGTAGTTTCAGAACATAATTATAAATCAAATTATTCTGAGTACCTTTGTAAGTCAATTAGAAGACATCAAAATATTTTTTTGTGTGGAGATGAGATTTCTGTAATCTCATTTTAATTTCCCATAGTAAATTGGCTCCTTTTTTTATTTGTTTCTGGTTTGCATAATAATTACTTCTGCTCAAAGTGTTATCATGTTCTAAGGGAGGGTTTGCAGATGGTATAAGCACATTGGGTTTTTTTCATGACATATAGAATGAATTCCTTTCATAATAAGGTAGCTTAAAGATAACATTTTGGTAAGCGCACTCATGCCAAAATATCAGGGTGTTTTTTTAAGATATAACAATCTTAATTGCCCTATCATTGTGAATGTTCAGCTCTAATCATTTTTTAAAAATCCCCATATTTTTATTTTGTGTGTTCCCATTTTAATTCACTATATGAACAAGTTCAGCAATCCATGTGGAAAAGAAATCAGCTTAGTGGGAAAACATATGTTATATCCAGTGCTGTAACAATACATAATCCAAGAGCCAGACAGTATTGTAGCAAGATTCTGCAAGAAGTTAACTCTAATATGAAATTCTTGGTATGCCAAGCATTTCACAAATTTTCTTGAACAACTCTTTTCTGTCTTTTACTTTTGTCTTGAAATACTTCTCTATTTATGAAAAAAATCTGATGAAAAAACATCCTGTAACATAAAATTTGCTTTTAAATCTGCTTTGTTAAAGCACATGCTTTAACATTAATTTTATGCTTTAACATATTAATTACGTCTCTGTTCTTCACAGTCTCCTGATATTTTGACTTTCACATAAATCTCAAGCCATGCCACCCCAGTTTCATCAGTGATGTCAGTCCTAAAGCCCAGCTGCTCTTCTGTCACTTCTGTTGTGTCTTTGCATGCCTCTGCAATGCACTGATTATGTTCCCAATGAAACACATCAAGAGCAGCCATCTGCCTATGCAAACACTACAGGAAAACCTCTCTTGTCTTCTTGTCGTTTGAAGCAATTCCACTACCATATCCCTGCTTCCTTGTTTGTGCAAAAAGTGAGTTGAAAAGGAACAAAATATCCCCAAGTTTTTTTTCCTCAAAGCGTTTTCCAAGCTTGTCCATTCTTGATCCAAAGTTTTCATACATAGGACTGTCTGCCTATCGTCACTCAGGGACTGCACTGCCACTTAAACAGCAATTCATTATTCCCTTGAGTGATTCTGTACTAGGTGTGATTATAAATCAACCTCTTCATCTTCATAACAGCTGTACATGTAAAAGTTTACCAACACACCCTGGTATAGAAGATGTATACCAACCCTGCCATGCCATATTTTGGCTTGAATTGCTTTTTCTGATACTCTGAAAACTAATAACAAACACTAAAAAAAGTACCAATAAAATAAGTCACGTGCCTTTATACTGTAGCCAGAATCGCCTGTATTTACGTTAAAAAGATTCTATAGCTTCCTGGTCCATTGAATGAAGAACTGTTATTATCTGAGACTGGAAAATATCCCCAAAACAGAAAATCAGAACATCAAGTTAGGCCCAAACACATTGCTATTCTTGAAGAGAGCGGTAACCCAGATCTCAGGAGGTAGACCTCATTTGCTTTCAGAAAAGTGGCAATGGAACATCTGAAAAAAGAGTATGCAGTAAGAAAGAAGTGATAGAGAAGTAGGAGTAGATAGATATCATAGAGAAGATCCACAGAGGCACTGGCTATCCTGCTGCCATAGAGACATCCACAGCTGGGCCGCTTCAGGATATAGAACAGTGCATCCTTGGGGTCAGAACCCTCCTTGACGGACACATGCTCACTGTCCAAAAGTGGTGCATAGAGGAGCAGTATTTGCTGTCACAGCACAAAAATGTCCATGAAACTGAGTTATGTGGAGACCAGAAATCCCTGTCTCAAGGGGGCCTGCATGCAACAGCTGCCTTTTTCCCCTAGGCTTGAAATGGAAAAAATCTCCTTGTACTAGTCAGGCTATCATATTAGAGGGGCAGCTCAAGTATTTTGAGGAGCAGGATATGGCAAAAGAGAAGGGGGTCAATGAAGGGATATCCTAATTTCACCTCATAATAAGAAGAAAAGTTAATGTTTGATAAAGGAATTAGGTCACTGTACAAAAAGACATTAAATACAAGCTTCACCATACAACCGATGCAAATCCTAGAGTAACCACTAAAACTATTCTTTTAAAAAAGCAGTGTAGTTTCAAATACATTTTTTTTTATTTTATCGACTTCTCAGCATTAATCTTTTTTTCAGTTTCTGTTATTTTATGTAATCAATTATATTACATCTAATTAGGTGCTAAGTGTAAGTACAAGTCATCAGAGGAGTAGACCTTTTAATTACAAAATAATTATAAAGTTATTGTGATGTACAATTACATATTCATGCTTATTAAGGATACCACATGGTGTATGCATAAGCAAAGTATCTTTTGAAGTTCAGTATTTTCATAATTTCAAAATGTCAAGAATAATTAGTCTAAATTATATTTTCCATTGCCTTACATATACAGAATGCTTACAAAATCTAGACATGAAACTGTATAGATGAGTTTCATTTTGATTTCTTACCAAGCAAAATACCCCTTGACACAAGAGTCAGATTTTTGCCTTTTAAAACTTTCGGGTTTATATAATTATTTTCAAAATGTCTTTCAGGAGGGTCAAGCATAGCTAGCACTCAAGATCATGAAATAGTGTGCTGCTATTATAGCAATTTTTTTAGAAAACCGGTGGCACGGAGCTGCAGGACAAAGCGGAGTGATGTGTGTCTGGTCTTTCACCCCTGCTTTGGAAGCGCAGCCGTTTGCAGCTGTGCGCTGCAATTCTCAGAGCTGTTATAACCAGTGATACTTCTCAGCAGCTCAAAGAGCTGTTCCAAAGCAGCCCACCAGCAGATGGGCTTGCTGACTTGATGGGCAGAAGAACCCCAAAATCCCTGCAGTCACAGTTAGTGTGGTTCCCACCAACTACTATATTTCAGACCACGACCACAGGTGACAAAAAATTTACAGCAAGTGATTAGTGTTGATGAATGTTTCCTACTCTTAATGCTTTGTTGCACAGCCTTATTATATCTCCATTGTGGTGATTCAAGCAAACTTTTTAATTAAAGATTTGAAAGGAAATTATTTGGATTGAAATCCCCATTTTATAATACATATGAGTTTTGAAACATGCATGGTTGTAGCTTTGTTCTAAATGTGGGAGCAGCAGGAAGTTGAAAGTTTGATGATAATTGCTGTCTCAAAAATCTATAACCTAAGTAATAACTTGAAGGGTTTCAAACTGTAATACAAATGGTCAAAAAATAGCTGAAAATAGTAATATTTTTATTGTTACACTGATTTATCTGTGATGAAAATCTCAGTTTTTATTGGTAGCAATTTTCAAAATAGTAGCCTTCAGCTATCATTTTAAAAGAACGTTTCAGTACAAACTTCAAGGAGCAGTCTCATTCTTTGACTCTTTCAGAGGGAGTTAAATTGTTTGGCATATTGTGCAAAGAGATTAATCCCCTCATTAAGGAAAATAATCCAAATGACCATATTCTCATTTCTCTATATACCAATACAAACCTTTCATATAAGACCCATCACAGGAACATTTTCATTTGCAGATATCAAGAAAAGAGTTAATAACAAATTGTTGATCACTAGAAATTATGAAATTCTTGGTTTTTTAATGCATGCTTATGGGAATGAGATGCCTAAAAATGATCACAATATTACTAGGGCTGAACTATATTTCCAGTTTTCTGTGGCAAAGAATGAGAAATTAGAGGTTCAGAAAGGTTCAAGAGGTTCACTGAAAGAAGCTGGATAACAAACTGTCCAACGCCTGAATGACAATTATGATTATGATTGTTGTTGTTGCCAAACATTTACTTCAGTAAAAGTAGGTATGTAGGTCAGTGAAAACGGCATGACAGATTTTATCTAGCTTGGGAATCATTCATGCTGTGCAAAAAAACCCATCAGAGAAATAAAATGAATGAATGAATGAATGAATGAATGAATGAATGAAACTATTATTTCTCTTGTTCAGCTGCCAAATAAACAAATACAGTGTTCCTACATTAGAGCATGATCTTTGATATAGCTGATATTCTGTAGATACTCTACAGATAAAATGGTAAACTCTCAACAAATGTTTTTTTCCCATTTAAATGAAATCTAGACTAGTTGGGAACCTGCCCTGCAGGTTTCTGTTTAACACCCTGCTAATAAGGGGAGAGTTTTGTATAACGTTTTACTCTTGAGGGAAAGCTGTTTTTTTTTCAGCAGTCTCACAAGGAAGTTCAAAGAACTATGAAGGAGAGAAAAAGTGAAAACAAATCCTTTAAGAGAAAAAAAGAGCAAAACGCCTTAACAAAAGTCTTCAGAGTAGTTTGCTGGAGCTGTCAGTTGAGAACTATAAAAGAAACCAATAATCTGCATTAATTGTTTTGCACTGCTTGAAAAATACATTAGTTGAAGGAAAAATGCCACAACATACAAAATGACAAAAGTGAAAGATACATCTGGTACCTTGGAAAATTCTTTCTTCTGTAGAAAAAGTTGAAAATGAAGGATGCATTTTTTTAATGAGCAAACACCATTTTGTTCTATTTTAGCTGAACTCCTTTTTAAATTTAAGGAATTGAATCTTACTGAAAAAAGCCCCAAACCTGAAAACTTTAGTCAGTCTTTAATCAATCTTTAAAGGTAAGCCCTATGTCAGTAATATGAAACCTGGGTTTTATTTACTTTAACCAGGCCTGCTGGCAGGTACAGCTGGTGAGTTAAAGTGCTGAAATAATTAAAATTTTGCAATTAAGCTGAGTATTAAAATGCTACCAGTAAAATTTTCTTTTGGGTACAGAGAAATAGGTTTGGTAATGAGCAATCAAGTCTTTTTAAATATAAATATATTTTATATAATTCTGTATGTCTCTCGAGTACTTTTGAGTCTCTCATACTATTACTTAATCTTTTTGATAGTCAAAAATCTGTTACTCAAATCATTTTTCTGTACTAGTACAGAAAAATGATTGGCAATGAGCTTGAATCCATCATGGAGTTACATTTTGTTCTTTTATTAATGTATGACAAATATATAGTAATATGTATTTTTCTATGTGCTTATTATTGCCCTAATTAGACCTACAAACTTTTAATAGTGGTAATGAGAAATGGATGATATGGTGAACATGTGATATGGCCTTTTCTGCTTTTTGTACTGCCCACTGGTGTGGACACTGAAGGTGTATGGCAAGATGGGAGGAGACACAGCTGGAACAGGTGACCCAAACTGACCAAAGGGATATTCCAGACCATGTGACATCTTGCTCAGCATGTAAAGTGGGGGGAAGAAGAAAGAATGGGAAATGTTTGGAGTGATCACATTTGTCTTACCAAGTAATTATTACACTTAATATGATAATCATACATGTCTATCCTTCACCCTTATCACAGACCATGGAGGAAAGCATTGTTCAGATGTAGCTCTGAGAAGGGAATTTTTAATTTGTCTTTTTTTCTACATGTACTTAGAACTAGGTCAGGAAAATTGAGAACAGTATTTTGCAATTTTTAGGGGTTTTTGTTGTTGTTGTTGTTCTAATGCCCCCATATGAAACTAACGGCACTATTTACTGATGAGTTCTATATGCAATACAAAATTGGGGAAATGTCAGATAGAGGATTCAACTTCTAAGCCTGTGGAACATTCTCTTTTACCTGAAAAATCAAAGCACAAACCTGAGAGATGTAAAAATGTGTTTTCTATATTTGTGCTGCATAAAAGGACACTCTTTTCCTTAGTTAACTTTTTTAAAACAATGTAGAAGTGTGCTTCATAAAGAGAAAATATCATATTGCAAAGAAAGTATTAAATATGCAGATTCCCGGAGACTGTTTCTGCAGTAAGAGAAATGTTTCATTCTCTAATGACCAGTGCCACTTGACAATGTATGTACTAAAATGTGTAAAATCACAGTTTGCTGTATTATCCAAATTACTTTTCTTCCTCCTGTAATGGAGAACTTTTAAAAACTCTTTTATATTATAAATTACATAGATCATAATCATATATTACATGCCATGATTTCTTTGTAACTAATAATCAATAATCAGGAACAACATTGTTACACACTGCCTTTGGCTAACATGGATGGTATTTTATTTCTTGGCAGGCAGAGGAGAACAAGATTTTGGAAAGTAACTGAAAGCTATGTAAAAGTAGTTTTAGAATGTGTGTATGGTTTTTAATTTTAAAATATTATTGCAGTAATCTTAATATTTCACAAACTTTTTCTATCACAAACTAAATATTCAGAAGTTAACAATACAATTATTCATAAATTTTCAAAGTATTCTATAAAAGAAAAAAGTAGTTCCTCCAGCATTTTTCAGTGTCACTAAAAAGCTCCATCATCAACACTCAAGTCAAATTTCTAATCTATAACACCAAAGAGCCATTGGCTTATGTTGGGATAATACAAATTTATGGATAAGAATATTTAATTTTCAATCAAGTGCTAAGGGCTGACTGCTCTGCACTGATCTAGCATAAGAAATTCTGATATAAGAAAATACAGTTTTATTTCTATATTTAAACAGCATTAATAGTGAGATCTACTTACAAGCAATGATGTAGGCTTTTAACATATCATCATACATATTATTTTAAAATGGGGCTTTAAAAAGTAATTTTACATAAAGCTGTCTTTTTCTCTATAATACTGTCAGTAAATATCTGTAAATTACCATATTTTGTATAAAGTGAAATGAAGTTGTTTAGCTTTTCAAAAGAAAATAAAATATTTAAGGGGAAAAAATGGCCATGTACCAATAAATTATTATATATATATGTAATTTCTAATTGTTCCCAAAAGTTGCTTTAAGTTACACTGCAACTCTTATTTTTGATATTGGGAGTTAGTAACAAAGTACAGTTGACTTTAATGGAAGAAAAGTTGTCTTCACATCTGTTAAGGAAATGCAAGTTAAATAAAATAAATTACACAATATCACTAAGAGTGCTGACTTGGGAGTAGTGGTGCACCAAGCAGAAGAACTTTTCCTATTAAAAAAAAATCAAGGCAAATACAGAAATTTTAGGGTTTATGTAACATCAGAGAGGCAATCTGTGAAACTATCTTAACTGACTTCTTTAACTACTTAACAAAATAAATTTTAAATTTTTTTTTGTAGTGAAACTTACACCTCATGAGTAAAGACAAAATATTATTCTCAATTTTTTATTATTATCTAAATATAATTTCACATAGGGCTCAAGAGGGTTTTTTTGTATTTCCACTGGAAAATAAATCACAAAGTAACTAGCATCTGCTTTAAATTTTTTTATTTGTGGGGAATGATTTTTTAGCATTTTTCCCATGTGTCTTGCTTTCTTTTCAGCATTTTCATTTATACAATTTATTCTATATTGTCAAAACAGTGACTATATTCTTCAAGACCAGAACTTAAACATGTCAGTAGAGTGCTATTTATTGCCACAAATACATTTGCCTTATGGTGTTGTCTCTTTTCTTTTTCATCATCTACTGAATAAACAGGTTTTTGGTCTTCACTGTTTCTTTCTGTACTGTTAGATGACAAGCCAGCTATGCACCACTGTGCCTAGGAAATGCCAACAGTTTACCACTGACAGAACTTTCTGTTCTTCTGAGAATATCCAGGTTTGCACGTAAACACTTACGAACTGAAAAAAGAACATATGTAGGTTTCTCTCAGCTGCCAGTACTTTGCATTTGTAGAACAAATTTGTTCACATTAAATTTTGACACTTGTAATTCTGTATTCTTACCATGCCAATGTAAATAAATACGTGAACAATCATCTAATTCCTGATAAAGAGTAAGGTCTCAGAAAAGAAATTTATTTATTTATGTGTAGCTGTAACTGCCAGCCTCCACTTTTCTGCTAAGCTTCATATCAAGGTTAACACATATAATTTACAGGGAGAAATAAATGAAATGAAAAATCTTACCTAAATTTGAGATTTGTTACAGAACTGGTTGTCAAAACAACAACAAAAGATGTAATTTTTCTCTGTAGTCACTGAGACATAATTTAATAGTTAGACAGTAACTGGTGATCTAGCAGGATTCCCAGTCCAGGAAGGGAATGTGAAGGAAGTTTTGGGAGCTTCTTAAACTTGCGTGTGATTCCCCACAGTACACTTGCACATTACTTAGGGAGATGTTCTTTTCTTATGAGCAGGAGTTGCATGTGTGTTAGAGTTGAGTGATCACAGAGAAAAAATCTAATCAACACCTCACAAATTGTATGGCCTCACAAACTATCATGAAATGAAATCATAACATTCTCAAGTGCTGCATATTCAAGCTGGGCAAAATAATTTTCTTTTTAGATATGTTTTAAAAGAAGTAGAATGAATAGTCCCTTATGAGCTTCCTTGTTGATAGCATGTTTTGAGGTTTTAAATTTTAATTTTAGTATATTTGGATGCTTTTTTTTTTTTTTCCTACCATTTCTTTCTTCCTTTTTGTTTATCAAAGTCCTCCTTCCAGTGAAGGAATTTACAGTAAGTACAAAGTCAATAGATTTTACTGTAAGGCATTTAAGTGCCTGAAAGAAATTGTATTGAAAAATTATGTGGGTTTTCATTTTTTATTTTACAACTAAAAATCATTTTAATACACTGCAGGCTGAAAATAACTTCAACTTTCTAAATTTTTTTTAAACTAACTTCGGACCACTATTAGGCTGTACTTTCTTGCACTTCTGTTCTTGACAAAAATGCTTTGATATGAATCTTAGCACTTTGCTCTGGGAAGATGCCAAGTCCTCACAGATATAAGTTTATCGTTTAAGACTCTGTTTCCAAAAAAACCAACTAATCTTTTATCTACACACTTCTGAGAATTACCTGTCAATTAAATTGAAATCATCCCAATCCTCTAATGTGTAATGAACACGATACTTTACGTAGAAAATATGTGAAAACTTCTTTGCAAGTATGATGTATTCTTTTGTTTCAAGGACAGTGAGATAACACAAAAACAATAAAATAATTTTCAACATCAAAACCAGCTTCTGAATATTTATAAGACACGTAACATGGATAGAGGTGAGCCCAGTAGACTACCACTTTAATAGATAGCTCATTTTAGTCTGATGTAAAAATGTTGAAAAAGAATTGAAAATGTTCAGATCTCCCTATTATATAAATGTATTGCTTAGAATGAATTGCAGACCAATCCCAAGTGAATATACAAACTGTTGGCTGTTTTCTGAAAGAAAAATGGAAACAGGACTATGAGTCAGAAAGGCAGCTTTTGCAAGGTGGCATAAGAAGCAAAATGCATATGGAAAATATTTGTGCAGAAGAGGCTTCATAAAGTTGCAGATCTTGAAAACTGATAAGAGAAAAAGGTTTTCGGTCTTTCAGTCTTTCAGGTCTTTCAGGTTTTCAAGTGAGTCCTGTCAATCATTGTATGTGAAGTCTGCTCTACAGAATTGAACTGAACAGAAGATAAAGACCAGAAAACTTTTTTCTTTTTATTTGTATTAAATATTAGTCAGTAAAAAAAGTTAGTGTACTGAGAAGAAAAATATCTTTATTTTCTCCCATCAAACCTTGGTGAATCTTAAAAGCATTTTAATTTAGTTTGGGAATGAAGCATCCTAGGCAGCATAGTCCCCCAAATGTTTCTGCAACAACAAAATACCAAAATCAGGACAACAGCATGTAAATCTTTGCATCTTATTAAGACACTATCCTTACCATGGATTGACAGTGAAAACTCCTGGCTTTATTTTAATTTCTTAGAGGCATAAGATTATGATCATGGAAAAGCATTTTTAGTTTGCAGCAGTACTTAAGAGTATTATTTTAAAATATTAATTATAATATAATTAATAATATATTATTTTAAAAAACTGTAGTGTTTTTATCCACAGCTTTTATGAAGACCTAGTTACTTCAACTAGTTACTTCCGTTGGTTGGGATGTGTGTAGGGGTATAATATTTTTTTTTTCAATGTGTCTGTCTAAAATCGAGCTTTAATTAATATTTTTAAAGTTTCAGCTTGGTAACCTTAGGTAACTTAAAATTTTAAAACCTGGGCTTAGCCCACATACCAGATTTCAATGAGACTGAATAGTCAGTTCAGAAGATTGAAGGCATGTGAATATAGAGTAAGAATATATGGATAGGAAGGACTGTATATGAAAACTTTACTGTGTATCTGAAGTTGTATGTACTTGGTTTTGTTATTGTGATACACTGGCAAATAGCAATACAGTTATAAGTGCAACTGAAGGCGCGAGCATCAGTGAGTAAAGTCAAAAACATCTGAATGAGATTGTTTCAATGAATTCCAGAAATCTGGGATGCTACAGATTATATCTAGAAAAATATCACCACATTTTTTACTTTTAATTGTTTCAAAAAAAGGCTAAATTTTGTGTGAAGAGTTATCTGCTAGCTCTTCTTCAATGACTTCTCTTTTTCACACTCCATATGTCTGGTTTGTCACTCGTATACAGCTATACAAGCTTGCTGTTATCCTCTTTTGACTGGGTTTTGGCATGAAAAAAAAACAAGCTAGTTGACATAACCTCTTCAAGTTGCTGTAGAAGCAAGGGTTCTGTGAAAAAAATACCAACGTTTTGCATTCACAGCAAAGCTGTGCAACACTGGGAAAAAAATCTTGAAAGCGTAACTACCAGCTCCAGTGCGTGTGTGAGTGTGAGTGTTGCAGAGTGAACCTGCAGGAAGGACTACTGTCGCTTCCTGGAGATCTGCAACTGTAAAAAGCTTCTTTCAGGTTCAAACCATTCAGCCTGACATTGGATCATACTTTCTTAAGAGTCATGTCTCAATCAGGAAGATGTAGAAGAACAGGAGATGTTTTCTACGCCTGCCTGGCTTAACCAGAAAACTGCCAGCAAAAGGGGCTGATTTGTAGCCCCTAAGCATGAGGCACAGTCGAGCTCATACTCACATTACTCTGCCTCTTTCGGAGCAGAAGCTGCCTACTTGATCCTGCACTTCCTATTCCTTAACCTTCATTCTCCTATGGTCCCATAATAGGGTAATGCTGTGGCATTATTTGTGTGTGTATTCAGGTGACATTATTGGTGACATTATTTCAGTTCAAAGTTATCTCAAATAATGTGAGGTTTTGTTCTGCCTAAATAATTAGTGTGATTTGCTTTTATATTCCATTTTAGTTGAGAGCTTATGAAAATTAGAATAGCAATGATATGGTTCTATCTGGACAAATGCTACATTATTTATACCCTCATTATTATAGACTTTGGCTGCCACTCTCTTTTCATTTCCTTTTCTTTCAGTCCCCCTTTCCTGCTCATATTTCAAAAGCACTAGACCTTTGTTTGACAATTTAATTACACTATCCAAAATCAAACTGAGAGAATCTAAGGATTGCAGTCCAATTCTGGGTCACAGAAGAGCCTGATAGTTATGCAAACTTAGCATTGAGTAAGTGAGTAAGTGAAGAAAATATGACAAGTTTGACTGGATTTTTTTTTTTTTTTTTTAAGATTGTGGGATTATTCGAACTTGCAAAAGGGCAATTTAGCCAGATCAGAACTGAAGACAAAATTAGCTTGACTTTGTGAAACAAAATGGGTGAACTTCATCCAGTTCTGAGCAGCAGCACTAAAGTACAAAAATGATCATGCTATGCTACGGGAGCATTTAATAAAGTAAGATGTAGTCACTCAGGGACGTCATGATGCCATTGTATTTCTTTGATCAATCCCAGTTTCACCAGTGTGGATGTCATTCCCTGTAGTACTTCCACTTTTCATCTAATTAATCTGTTATGATGATACAGCCCCTTGTAAAGGAAATTCTGCAACATTCAGAGACCTGATTTGCTCATAAAATAACTGACACAATTCCAGTTTGATCATTTTGTATTTTGAATGTGTCTTGTCAAACAAGTCTTAGATGCTGTCTTGACTCTGAATGATGCATCAAATTAGCATTAAATCATTGCTTGCTGCTTCCCTTTGCAGTCTGTACTCACAGATCTGCAGCTTGACATGAAGTATGCAGCATCTACTTTTAAAAATGCAGGGAGCTCGTATGTTCACTCTAGAATTCATTCCTGAGGGAGACAGATTGGTTAAAGCTTTGAACCTCTTTTTGTAATACTTATTTCATTTTCATAAATGAAGTATACTGCAAATCAACTTAGAGTTATTGTGGGACCCTACAAGATTCTGTCACTAGCATATGTGCCCAAGTCTTTATTATTATAAGATTATCAATTTTTAAAAAATTTAAACAGAATTTTATGTTAGTAGTAACAGTAAAAATAGATTCAGATTGTTATAGGAACTTCAGCAGGAAGTTGACCACCTAGGATTTTCAGTTTCTTGCTCTGGAAGCTTGTCTTAAGTATCACTTGAATGAAGTACACAGTGAAGGTGCTTAATTTGCAGTTTTCTTAGATATCTTAGATATCGATACATTAAGGTTGTCTCGGCTGAATTTTAGATCCTTTTTATCCAAATCATGAGTGTGGAGCTCATGATCATACCCAAATCGTCCTATAATTTTGGAGCTATATAAAAGGAAAATCAATAATTCAATATTCAATAAATGATCAGTAATAATTCAATTATAAATTTAAACCCCAAAGATCAATAAAAAATATGTACTCCAGCAGCTTGTCCTGTTGAATTTTAATGTTGGCAGTTTTTATGGATGAGGAACTTCAGGTGTGTAAGTCATCACATAGAGTTTAGTGGTACTTTCAGATGAAGTTGTTATTGCAGAATTTATCACTGCCACCATCATCATCATCATTTAAGATTTTATGTTGAATGTTGTGGGTAGCTTTTCATTTTTTAGGAAGTAATGTTATCCTGAGGTAGTTACTTTATGAGTTGTCAGATAGTAGTGAATTATTAAATTACAGCAAGGGTTAGCCTGGATGGCTGTTTTGTGCCTTGTTTCTAATTAGTTTTATGTGCAGTTTTAGAACTTTGTCATGAGACTATGCAGCATTAATTTTGTATGATAACTCCATTAAGATAGAATTTTAACTTTTGTGTTGCGTTTGCATGGCCAGGTTTTGGTAGTGGGTGGGCTACAGGGGTGGCTTCTGTGAGAAGCTTTCAGAAGCATCCCCCACATCCCACAGAGCCAATGCCAGCCGGCTCCAGGACAAATGTGGGTTGGCCAAGGCTGGGTCAATCAGGAATGGTGGTGGCACCTCTGTGATAACACATTAAAAAAGGGGGATAAAAACATTATTGTGCAGATGTAATTGGGGCCAGAAAAGAGTGGAATGAGAACATGTGAGAGGAACAACTCTGCAGACACCAAGACCAGTACAGAAGGAAGAGGAGGAGGTGCTCCAGATGCCAGAGCTGGGATTCCCCTGTAGCCCATGGTGCAGACCATGGTGAGGCAGCTGTGCCCCTGCAGCCCATCAAAGACCATGGGGATACAGAGATCCACATGCAGCTTGTGGAAGAGACCCACAGTGATGCCCTAAAGATGCCCATGGCTGCCTGGAAGAGGGTTGTGTAACTGTGGGAGGCCTGTGCTGGAGCAGGGTCCTGGCAGGGATCTTTGGACCCATCTCCCTGCACTGTTGGGGAGAGGAGGTAGAGCTGGAAAGGAGGGAGAGGTTAGGCGAAGGTGTGTTTGAGATTTATTTTAATTCTCATTATCCTGTTCTGATTTTGTTAGCAATAAATTCAGGGAATATCCCGTGCTGGCAATCAGTGAGTCATGTCCTTAGCTCAACTCATAAACCCTCCCTTGTCCACTTGCAACTTTAGAACCATATCGTGAGAAGGCTAAATCTATTTAAGTGTGCTATATTGTTTTTAAAAAGCATTCTGTTCCCGTGGAAGGGGATTGAGAGTGTTCCTAAAGTGATGTTAAAAGAATGCAAGTAGTAATCTGATTCTCCCTTTAGGACATTAATCTTTTAACAGTACTATCAGCTAAGATTGGCATTGATAATTCAATCACTCAAGTAGCTGAATTTGCATTTGGCAGAAAATGGTTGGAAACATCTGCAACAAGTGCTCAAAACTATTGTTGTAGTTCAGCAACTGCTGTTGCTGAATGGATGTAGAAAATAGCCATAAACTTTAAAAGAATATTCATTAAACACAGTACTCATTAGGCAATTTGTGAACTGCACCACATTAATTACACTGCTTAGAAATCGCCTTGAAATAGGGACTTTTTGTCTTAAAAAACAGTACACAAGAAAAACCTTTAACAAAATGCTTTGGTATTTTCTATTTAATCAAGATGTAAAGGATTTGCTTTTCCTTTTTTTTTTGCACATAGCTTTTAGTGAAGTTAATAGCACCTGCATTATCTTGTTCCTCGTTATAAACCTATAAATCTCCTGCAGAAACATAAAATGCTGTGAAACCTGTCAACTGGTAGTATATTGTATTTATTAGGATCATGAATCCCTAATTTGTAATTTAGAAAAGTGCCAGCACAGTGAAGAGGTTATTTACTGGCAGATGTGTATATTTTGTATATGACTTTTTCATAAACCATTCTGACTTGTTTGCTGATGACTTCTTTTGCAGAACGTGATTTGTTGCCTTGTCTCATAAACCTTCTATAAGGAAACCAATCTTGATACTTTTTGTCACAGAAGCAGCCAAACCACTCCAGTTTTTCTGAGAATGGCTTTCAACAGTTTCACAAGAAGAATTTTTTTTTTCCATCCCATTCTTTTAATTGAATGTACAGAGTTGTGAAAATGTTCATAATTTGGACATTCTATTTCCAGTTTGATTGTGTAAATCACCACCTCAGAGCAAAGTTCCATATCCTAGTTCTCCTCGTTGCCCATGAATCAAACCAGGAAAGAGAGACTTTGCAGGCTGGCATTAAAGAAATGTGACACAGTCGTGCAGTAACTAAAACACACGTAGAAATGACAGTGAGTGGAGACTTTTTAGATGCTTTGCACATCTTACCACATAACTTTTTTTGTCCTTGGTAATTGCAGACATTACCTTTACTTGCAGACAGTTACTCTGGGAAGGTTGGGAAAGACAATTTAATGTTTTTCCACATAAACTGAAAATTGTCAGTCATCTTGTATAACTCTATTTGTGATATACATGGAAAATAAGTATGTATTACTTACTTTTGATGTTCAATGAAGACAATGATAAGGAAAAGGCTAATATGAGTCTTATTAGGGCATTTTCCGTTTTAAATAATTGTAAGGACAGTAAAAGTCAATACTGTTGCTGAAAATGTCAACTTTAGTAGACTTTAGAAATTTCTAGTAACTAATATTTTAAAGGAAGGATATTGCCTAGAACTATTTTCTTCTTTACAAGTTTTTTTGCCAAGGTGGAAAAAAGCAAAATATTCCAGGCACAAGATTTTAGGCATACATTGGCCCAACAGAACACCAGAAAGTGCTGTAATATATTTACTACTGCTGCTGTTGAGCCCAGGGTTGAAATATAGTTCATAGTTTATAGAAGAAAAAATGCCAAAATATTGCTCTTTCCTAAATATGCATAATTTATATTGGAGTTATGTGCACGTTGACCTAGCTCTTATTTTACAGATTTATTCTTGCTGTTTGCAGAGATTTCTATAGATAATCACAATCACTCCCTATTATGAGTGTAAATAGCACCACTTTTGCTCAAGACAGCACTTCTGTGTTGGGTCAGTGAGAGTGGCACAATCACAGACCCACTTGGCAGTGAGGAAGAGGAGAGGGGAAGGAGGGAGTAGAGGAAGGCAAATTGAAACTGTTTAACCCAAGGCACCCAGGAAAGGCAGTAAACCCTACCATAGGGAATGAGAAATCCTTACATTTAGACCTTCAGAGATGAAAATAAAGCCTGGAAACATCATATCTACATCTGCAATAATGGCCTCCACAGTTATATGAGTTTTATCGTTGTTTTTTAACAGTTTTTGGAATAAGGTGGGCAGTCATTCGAGGTTCGTAGAGACATGGCCAGAGATTTCCTTACGTTTCCGCCTGTCATTACTATGATACCTTACTGTGGCTCCATCCATGCAGCAGAGGCCAGGGAATGCCTTGTTGTCAGTAGTTTCTGAGAGAAGGAACCAAGATAGGATGTATTCAAGGTGATCTGAATTTAGACAGATGCCTTAGAGTCTTGCTTATACTAAAGGCAAAAAGCACAAATAACTTTGGCATAGTCTTTGCCAACTTTCTTCCTGGCTCAATCTGTTACAGATCTGCAAAGAGTTTTCTCCATGGGACAAGTACTCACTTTGAATAGTATCTGTCTGTAGTATGTCAGCCAAACTACACAGAGTAAATAGTACTAAACAGTGCCTAGTATTCTTCACAGGAAATAGCCCATTTAATCATAATAAAGAAGAATTATTAAACTTCTTCAAGGAAAATACAGTGCCTATCAAACCCTGAAGATGATGTTCTTTCAATAATTTTTTTTTTTTTTTAAAGTTTGGTTTCAGGTTTTTTTGGTTTTTTTTTAAATGTGGCTTGTAAGATAACCACAAATTAATCACAGGTTGGTCACTGCTGTAAGCTGCCAGTCAAAAGCTATGATTGTACTCAAGAAATGCACCTAAAAAAAAAAAGGTATAACAGGGAGATAAAAGTAATTCTCTAAAGGACTGATAGTACAAGTACAGCTTATTACTGTATTCTGCTATATTTAAATGCTTTGATTAAGTCTATAAAAGTGCATAGAAGCCTTTTAATTTACATAGTCAAAAATCTCTATTCAAAATTATGATTGCATAAGAGAAGACTTCAGACATAGATAGGCATTTCCTTTCAAGCTGATCTTTAATCATAAAGGTCAAACTTTTAACATTAAACACTTGAAGGGCAAGAAACATTCAGTTATTGATTTTGAAGACCCTGACCCTTACCAAGTATCACAGTCCATAGAGGGCATTGACAAAAGTACAATAATAAAAAGAGCTAAAAAAAACCAAAGTAAAATAAAAAAAAAAAAACCAGACTCTTTTTGTGTCTAAATGCAGTAAAAAACCTAAACCAAAACCAAACCCAAAAGTCACACATGAACAAAAACCAGAAAAGCCCACTCTGCAGGGCTAACAATAGATTAGATCTCAAGTACAGTTGGGAATAGCAGAAAAGGGAAATTGTGTAAGCTACTATCCTCTAAAAAGCTTTCTTTTTCCTTTTGGCAGTGACTACTATGGCTGGATGATATTATGGAAGCATAGTTTCTGTTAATTAGAGTGAGCTGGAAGTTTTTTCAGAGCAAACAGCATTCTGTTGGAAAATATTGATTAAAAAAACACCATGATACTGTAAGCAGGTTTTTCTATTACACTGCAGGACTGCCTACATTCCAAAGCTTGCGGCATCAGCAGTGAGGACACACCTGCCCTGTATCCTCCTTCAAGCTGGGAAACCACTTGAAGTCAAGGACGATGCCATGCCTGCTCTGCCAGGGCCTCTGAAGTACCCTTCTCTAATTCATTGTTAGAATTGTAGAATCATGGAAAAGTCATGGAAAAGACCACCTCCTTTCAGGCAGTTGTAGACAGTGATAAGGTCTCCCGTGAGCCTCTTTTTCTGCAGGCTAAACAACCCCAGATCCTTCAGCCTGAGCCGCTCCTCACAGGACTTGTGCTTCAGACCCTTCCCCAGCTCCATTGCCCTTCTCTGGACACATTCCATCTCCTCAGTGTCTTTCTTGTATGAGTGGACAAGAACTGGACATAGGATTCAAAGGATGGCCTCACCACTGCTGAGTACAGGGGGACAATCACTGGCCTGGTCCTGCTGGACACACTAGTGCTGATACAAGCCAGGATGACATTGGCCTTCTTGGCTGCCTGGGCACACCCTGGCTCATGTTCATCTGACTGCTGACCAGCACCTCCAGGTCCTTTGCCAATGGGCAGCTTTTTGGCCACTCTGCCCCCAGCCTGTAGCAGTGAGTGGGGTTGTTGTGACCCAAGTGCTGGACCCAGCACTTTGCCTTGTTGAATCTCATACCATTGGCCTTTCCCATTGATCCAGCCTGTCCAGATCCCACTCTATCAGAGGGATCCTAAAGTCAAGCAAAGCAACAATCCTTCCTGTCAGGATCTTTGTTTGAAAATGGGCTAAGAAATTAGGTCGAGCTCTCACCCAAAGTTTTTACCTCCCATTCTGTCTCTTTTTGACTCATTCAACTAGTTTGCTCACAGATTCATTGCACAAAATAGGATTTTTCCTGTGAAACATGGGTGCAGGCTCCTCTAACCATATGTATCTGTTACTAGCTCCTTTTCATTAAGGGATATGAATACACATGGAAAGGGACAGAAACTCGAGAACTTGACCTGAACTAGAAGCTAAGAGAATTTCTACCTCCTCTAATGGAAAACATAGAAATGTCAGAGGTTTCCAAAACTGGCAAGCTCAGAGAAAGCATTGGGCCTGTAACAGAAAAGAAACCATGTAGTCCATGATTAGGAACCCTTCAAAACTTTCCAACTTCTGCTGAAGAGTGACAGTGCTGTTATCTGAACCACCTCCAGTCCACATTCCCCCATGCAACTTTAGGCACACACAGGAGCTGCCTCCTCTTCTGATGCCCCTGACTCCAGCTTGTCTGAAAGATGGGAGGACCTGGACACCCCCAGCCCAGGTTCTAGGAGATCTGACATCTGGTTATTGAAACTAAGAATCTGAAAGCAGTAATGAACAGGATTTTAAGAATGTCAGTCCTCACTACTGAACTGTGTGATGCCTAAGGAAATATCATTTATTGAAAATGTTTCAGAATTTCTTGCATATCCATAAAAGTTTGCCTATCCATGGTTTTAGCAGTATAGAATTTATCTCATTATCTAGTTGGCAATATCCGCTGAGAAACCTTCATTTCATATTGATAGTTAGAAGCTTTGTAATTCAGAGTATTTCTTTGCATGCTTTAACACACAGGTATTTTCAGTTGTGTGAAGTTATATTTGTCAGGTAAGTCAATCAAAACAGTCTAAAAGTAGTCAGTCAATAGCAAAAAAAAATCTTGCATGAAAGGACTTTCCACTGGCATGTTCTCAGTGGATATTTGTACCGTACTTCTTCCTTCTGTGTCAGCTGGTGTCCCCTATTACTGAAGGAGGTCATTTCAGCAGTATTGATTTTCATGAGTGAGCAGAAGAAGATCTGAATCCCTTACTTGCATAAGATTTACTGTGGGAAGTCACAGAACATTCTCTTCTGCCCCTTTAGGAAAGGCCAAAATACTTATTTCTGTAGTTCTAAGATCCTCGCACCTCAAGGAGGTACCACTTGCACAAAAAGGCACCCACCTACTGTGGTATCATCTTCCACTTGGCTGATCAGGAAGAGCAGCTGGGGAAGTTTTTCCTGTGAACCCTGGGAGTCAAGGTTCCCTGAGACACTGCAGAGCATATCCAACCAGGACCAGTGAGCTAGGATTGGACCAATGAGCTTGATTTTGAAGACCCTGACCCTTACCAAGTATCAAGCCCATAGAGGGCATTGACAAAAGTACAATAATAAAAAAACTAAAAAAAAAAAAAAAAATTGTTCAGACTGTTTTTGTGTCTAAATTCGGTAAAAAACCCAAACCAAAACCAAACCAAAAAGTCCCGCAAGAACAAAAACCAAACAAGCTGAGTATCAGGTGACTTATCACTGATAGTAATCAATCTATTGATTGATTANCAACCAGGACCAGTGAGCTAGGATTGGACCAATGAGCTTGATTTTGAAGACCCTGACCCTTACCAAGTATCAAGCCCATAGAGGGCATTGACAAAAGTACAATAATAAAAAAACTAAAAAAAAAAAAAATTGTTCAGACTGTTTTTGTGTCTAAATTCGGTAAAAAACCCAAACCAAAACCAAACCAAAAAGTCCCGCAAGAACAAAAACCAAACAAGCTGAGTATCAGGTGACTTATCACTGATAGTAATCAATCTATTGATTGATTACTGATGGTAATCAATTGATTGAATACCATCAGTGATAAGTCACCTGATAATTCTCAGGTGTTCATGCAGTCATCACTTAGGTCAGGAATGAGCTGATTTTCCTTGTTGCTTTGTTTGTCACTTTCTTTTTCTGTAGAGTTTTATACCTTCCCATGTTAGTTTTCTTCTTGAAACCTTTAACTCCCACAATTCTGTCTGTGTTTTGCTTCCAGTCCTTATTTGGCTTTAGCATGGACTTTCTCATATTCTAACAGCAATTGGATCTGCAGAACCAAGCAGAGCCATCACAGACCACAGAACTCCTGCATGGGGGTAGCAAGACATAATTTTTTACAGCATTTGGACTCTCTTGCATTGAGTGATTTCTCTGTGCTTTATGCTTGTTGACATATTCTTAGCATGCTTCTCTGGCAAAAAAAAAAAAANACCCCCCGAAAAAAAAAAAAAAAAAAAAAAAAAAAAAAAAAAAAAATGGAGGAATGTGTTCCCCACCTCCCTTATAAAGTCGAAGATACACAAGCTTGGAGAAAGTGCTTTGCTTTTTGCCTTACTAGTGTCACAGTAAGGTTAATACTTAGAAGCTGGTAGAGGCATTTTGCTTTTCACAGTGGTTGGTTCCAAACAGAAATGGAAGGACAAATGCCAGCATTTCCAGCCCTGAAGTTTCATGGGTAGACCTTGAGTCAGTATGCTAACAGGACTCTCAGATCTTTATAAATTGTAGCCTCCCTTTTTGTACTCTCTTTTTCCTGAAAGAAGTAAGAAAGAGATTAGGCTGAAAAATATTTCAATAAAGAGCTTATGGCAGAAGCACCAAAGTCTTACCTCTGACATATCCATTATTGTGTATGACTTCAGACCAACTCGACATTTATCATGTTTGTCTTTGTGAGCTGTTTCTGTGACTGGCATTGCAGGAAAGCATGTCATTATTAATCAGAAGACAGAAACGTAGATTAATCTGTTTAATGGTAGCACAAAAAGGTTTCCTTGGACTGATTGAAGCCATATGAATAAGAGAAGAGCACTTTGATTAATGACTCTTAAACAGTTGTTAGGTTTAGTATTTTAGAAACATGGATTTTATGCATGACAATACAGTGATTAGCAAGGGATCTCTGCAGCTTTAAAATACACTTGACAGCGCAATCAAATGGCATGACTGTATCCCATGCAGCTTTAACTTTTGCTGGATGTATATTAGTAATTGTGTAACTGTCTTAAGGACTGCTTTGGGCAGTACAGCTTACCCAGTTTGTCCCAGGAAACTAAGCCAAGCAACAATATTTCTGTGGTTATACGACCTTAGTGGTGTAAAGCTGTCTCTGATACATCATGTGCTACAATCACATCTTTGGATTTCAGTTTTACGTGAGGAATGTTGATTAAAATCTTTATAAGTGCATGAAGGTGTACAATCTCATTCTGTTATCTTAATAATAAAATTGTTCTGAGGGCGGATTAAATACCAAACCCGCCTTGCATTGTGTTTTATGGTCATGGTAAAGCAATGTGCTGCTTGCATTCTACTTCTCTCTATAATGCCATATAAGATATTTCTGCTGTTATAGTTGGATACGTAATAAACAGCAAAAATCAATTGAGGGGAAGGGGAAGTTGGCTGCTGTTCCCAGGTAGGAGCATGTTTTGAAATCAGAAAATTGCAGCCATGGAGCCAGTGAGATGATGAAACTATTGGTGCTGAATCACAGCCTTGCCTTTTGCTTTCCACAAGGCCCTGAGCACAAAGCCAGTAATACACTCTCCAAGAGGTAACTAAAGATTCTTCTCATAAACTGTGCTATCAAAAAACAATTTGTCTGACTGTGTATGCTTGGAAAATAAAATGCTCCTGAGTGTTGGAGTAGTAGTACTGCTTCTAGTAGTTTAGTTAGGAATACTCTAGGGACTTCAGTTCTTTCTTTAGCATTGGTATAGTCTTAGTCTGAACAAGTTTGCCTTGGCCTCAGCTTCTGTAACTTATTACTGAAATCTTCCCAAGGACAACAGGGTCAGGGCTTCTTGTAAATGAATGTTCCCTGTGGGACCTGTAATGAAGAGACTGTTAACTAATTATCAGTCTGTTTGGAAGGCATTCATTTTTAAATTGACCTCAAAGAATTCAAGGAAACAAAAGGAATCTGAGCAAAGATGTTTTGAGTCTGAGGCAAACAAATGAGTCAGTTTCTTTCTTGGCGTAGTTGCACAGGTTTATTGGAGTCCACCAGACATAAAAGATTTTCAAGTTCAGTATTCCTTTGATTAAAATTAGGAGAGTTGTGCCTGATGGCACAATCTGTGTGTTACAGACAGGTTTCCCTTCCTTCCTCCAGCTGTCATTTTCCGTGCAAATATTGCTCCTGTCATCACTTGTCAGGCCAGTATTACAATGGAATTAATTTAAAACATAATCTGTTTCCTTTTAGTTTGAGTAGGAAAGTTCAATCTCTGACTTGAATGTCAGGTGCAGTTTTACAGAGGCTGCTTGCAGGGCAGTTCTACCCCACAGAGAAGATAATTACAAAGCCAGAAGGAGCCTTAGGACTTTTTGGTTAGAGAACAGGGTTTTGTCCAACAAAATGATATTTTAATTTTTGCTATTTGAATATTGCCTGAAATGCTAAAACTCATGTTTCTAATTTACTTTTAACTGCTAAATAAATTAATGCAGAAAAAAATGATAGTGCTGCCTGGATTTTATTTCAAATTAAAGTTCATAGTCAAATTTTTCTACAGCACTGTTTTCTCTTAGCATAAGACTGGCAGAGTGGTATACACTTCTTGGAGAAGAATAGCTTTCTCTAATAGAAAATTAGTAATGTGATCAGTAAGAGACTCCCAGGCTCCTAACCACCAGAGAACTTAAATTGAAAACTTCAAAAAAAAGGTATTCAGAAACATCACCAATAATGAAAATGGTCCAAATCTCAAAATAGTGGACAAAGGTTAAAGCTGAATGAGGTTTTTCTTTTAACTATTCATCATGGTTTTAAAATACTTTTTTTTTAGATAAAAAATACAGAAAATTGGATGGAAAATGTTAATTTAGAAACAGAAGTCCAGTGGTTCCAGACCTTTATAATTCTGAGAGGTAGGAAGTTCTGAAGTACCTAATTACAGAACCACAGAAGAGCACACTTTGAAAGGAATGCTGACAGATCATCTGGTCTCAGACATTGTGGGAAAGGGAGCCCAGATGGGGTTAACTAACACCCTGCCCAACTGAATCTTGAAAACCTCCAGCAATGAGGCATCCACCACGTCCCTGGGAAGGATGTGTGACTGATTGTTCTCACTTTAAGAAATTTCTTTCTTATGCCAAGATGAATCTTCTCCTTATGCAGTTTGTATCTTGTCCCCCTTGTGTTCTCCATGTGACTCCTTGTGAGGAGAGAGCCTCCATCCTCTTTGTACATGCCCTTTGAGTACTGTAATGTTGTGATTGGGTCCCTCCTAAGCCTTCTCTTTCTCCAGGGAGAAACACCTAACTCTTTCAGTCTTTCCTTACATGGCAGGTTCTCCAGTCTTTTGACTATCTTCATGATGCTCCTTTGGATGTTCTCCAGCCTGTCTGTGTCTTCCTTGAATTGTGGGGACGAGAATGGGGCACAGTGCTCCAGGTGCAGCCTGATAAACACTGAGTATAGTGGGATGATCATGTCTCTACCTCTGCTAGTAGTGCCCCTGGGGATGCAGCCCAGTATCAGATTTACTTTCGCTGCTGCCGCAGGGCTCTGTTGACTCATGGTGGCTTGGTATCCACCAGGAGGCCCCATCCTCTTCAGCAAGGCAGGTCCCCATCCACACAGGTGTCAGCGTGTACTGGGCTCTTTGGCTATTCTGTTCCAAGTGCAGGAATTCGTACTTGTCTTTGTTAAAGTTCATACTGTTAATAAATTACTGCTTTCTCCACAAGTGGCTGAAATGAACAGGTCTGAAGCAAGTATTTCTAATTTTAAAGAGCACAGCTAATGACAAAGCCGAACCACATTAATATAATCTGGAGGATGAAGTATGCAGAGCTGTCTTCTCTTCTTTTAGGTTCTGTTGATGCATACAAGGCAATCAAATTTCAAAGCACACCTTGAATTTACCCCTTTTATTTATTAACTTTTATTCATTGCTGGCTTTATGAAGCTGGGCGGTGTCTGTGTTTCTATTCTTCCCAACCACACAGTTAGCCCTACCATTCTGTGAACAGCCAGTATCAGGGTTTTAAATTTATGATTAGGATAGAAACTATAAAATTTGGACTGCCTGAGAAAGAATTGCTTCCAAAATTGCTAAACTTGCAACATGACCCATAAAAAATTCTTCCTGATGTTAAATTTGTCATGTGATAATACTTCCATTTCTAATAATGTAGCCAATACTTGCGTCAGGGGTTCAGGAAATCTGGTGGTTAAATTGTTAAGGGTAATGTTATTCCATAGGGTTTACCGATCCTTCAGACTGTATCTTCTGCAAGTAGTTACCACACTCAAATCAGTTCTGGCATTTTGTTACATAGTAAAAGCATTTATTCAGCTTGAGAGCTGTAAGATGCGATTTTTTAAAGACTTCTGAGTTTTGTAGCATGTTTTAAGGACACCAACCGGCAATACATCTGAATATAAAACAAGTGCTTTATAAATTGCATTATCACACTTCAAAGCAGCATGCTAGCAGGATTGCCAAATTCAACTGCAAAACTTGCCAATTTGGATCATGTGAAGGCAGGTGTGAGATTACAGCTGTAATAAAAGTGAAATTGAATACTGGTAGCTGAATTTGTAGTAGGCAATTGATTTGATTTATATAACATAAGCCACATGAGGAGAGATATGTAGGTCAGCATCTTCAGCTGGAAACGGTGGTTAGAGGAGCTGTGGTAGGTCGCTGGGAATATTGAGTTAATAGCTGTTCAGCCTAGCAGAATGCTGGTGCAGTGTAACTACATTCATGTCAAACTTGTTTGGGAACACACCAAGGCAAAACTAGTCAGTTATAACCAATGCCATTTGTGCCATAAAAATCGTTGCTAAAATTAGCGTAAGAACCTAGACCATATGGAGTTTCCCAGGGCAAGAACTGGTACATTAGTTATGAGCACATTTTCAGCCTGCAAAATACTTGAGGTGTGCAAATACACAAATTAGTGATTAAACTCCTTCTATGGTAATAGAACAATGTTTTACAAAATGCAAATGGCAAATGATCCAATTCAAGAATCAGAGGAAGCACAATTAAATTAACCTGCAGAATTATTTCTAACCCAAACAGCCTATTAGGTCACAGATTTGCACAAAAGAAGAAAAAAAAAATCCAAAATTAAACACACACCCCTTAATTTAAAAATCTAAACAAACAAAACAAAACCAAAAACAAACAAACAAACAAAAAAAAACCCCACAACAACAACAAAAAAAAAACCCAACAAACAAACCCCCTACCTTCGTGTTGAGAAAATTTTTTCCTTTTTTTTTTTTTTTGGATAAGTGGACTAATAACCTGGCAATTCTAACATTAGTTAGAGGTTTAATAAGAACAAGCACAAAATGAGAATCATGTTTTTAAAAAGGAAAATAAGATTAATCATACAGAAATTAGTTCAGAGAGTCAGAGAGTTTCCATTTGCCATTCCCAGGAAAGCACATGAGCTTTTGTCCAAGTTATGAACTTTTGGAAACTGCAGCCAATCATGGTCAGAATAAACGTTGCCGGGCTTATAAGCTAAAATTTCTAAAAGCTTAATTTTTACAAAATTAACTTGAACATCTTTGGCATACAAAGACTCCATTGGTGTCGACCAGTGGAAAATGGTTTTTGGTTTGCTTTATCTGTAGTCTGACCTGATCCTGCAGTGCAGGAAAGAGAAGGAAGTAAGAACCTTGAAGCAGAATATGAAGAGTAGCACAATATTTCCATTATTATTTTGTTCTACAGAAATAAAGGGAGTATATGGTCAGGGAGGAGAGAAAAACAATGCAGTAGAAATCTGAATGAGTTTGTAGCAGTCAAAGTGAGAAATATTTTTTGTAGCAAAGCAAAACTAAGACTCTAAATAAATAAGAGAAGGAAAATTTACTATTTCTGCAAAAATGACTGTTCAATAGGCTTTTATTTGTCATAATACAGTGTCTTAAAAAATTTAGACCCATGACTGTTACTTGCTAAGCACAGTGCCTTCATGATTACCATTAGTTCGCCTTATAGCCTGACACTTCAAAAAACAAACAGAGTCAGATAGAAAAGAATAAAATCTTCCAATGAAGAGAGGAAAGAAAACTGAATTTTATAAAAATTCTTGGTTGCAATGGCACTAAAGGACATTATCATAATAGAAAGCATAAACTACCACTGTAACGAAGGTATTTTCAATAAGGAAAAAAGCCCTGGATTTATCGAGGAAAGGGGATTGCAGATATTATGGATGGGATTTTTTTTTTTCTTTTTATTTAATCAAGCACACAGCTCTGCTTCTAATGACACAATATTTCAGCTTTATTTGTCTTTCTGACATCTAATAAAAACTCACATTACTGTTACTAAAATAACCTTTATTGTTTCTTATTATGGTACCTCCCTTACCTGTTGAATAGTTGCAGTTTAATGTGACAGAGATGTAGAGGGCAAGGCAAACATTAGTTTGCCACTATCTTTTATGTTCGACAGCAGCTGGCTTACCAGTCCCTGTATGTGTTGTTTATGGCTTAGATGTGTGACTTTGAGGATGAAGAGAAATTAATTTTTTGTGTTGGGAGGGTGTAGCAGACATGGGAAGCAATCCTTACAATATTTTGATGGTCATGGGGTATCTTTTTTCCCAGGTTTATAAAAAGTTTTATATTATGGTGCATTTGGACATGACTGGGCCTTGTAGGTAGTACTGCCAAACAGTAACTGAGAATAATGAAATGATCCTTTCAGAAGATGTATAGCTGTGAGCTTTTAAAAAGTCTTGAGACTGCTAAAAGAAATCTCATGACATTATAGTTCATATATTATGAACTCTTGCAGAAAAAAAAAAATATGGGGGTGAGGAGTCAGGGTTGAGGAATGACAAAATTTCAAATTAAAAGACTTCACTCGAGAACTGAAACATAAATTGGAATAAGGTGAGGGCAAACTCAAGACAGTGTTTATTCTAAGCATGTGCAAACCTCTTTTTGATGGTGTCTTCAAAATGATGCAGCAGCTAAATGCATTATACTCCTGGGAAGTATAAAACTTAGGGCCTGGTTCTCCTCACTACATAATAAGAATGGTGAAAAGCAGCCTTAAAGTAGGTATAAATTGCATTTAAGTCTTCTTTATGGCTCAGCAGTGGTAGAAAGGAGCCTCAGTATAAATGAGAATCAGGTCCCCAGTATTTATTTAACCCTTGGGCTTTGTATATAATTTTATTTGCACCTTTAAGAGATTTGCAGAGGGATTTTTAATCGGGATTCAGTGTACAGAAAGGTAAGTGTTTTCATTGCCTTACAAGTAACTTTAATCATACAGGCAGATCATTCTCTTTATTTCTCAAGAGGAAATGGTAGAATTTTCTGCCTTTGTACAAACCAAGCTAAATGTTTCTGACACTCTTAGTACAGTGTCAATTGGAAATTCACGTTTCATGTAATAACAGACCATTTTAATTTCATGAGCTAAAGAATTGGTTTCCACTTGCAAATTGTACTGAAGAAAGCAATATTGTCAGAAGAACTGTCAGAGTGCTTCGAGAGATAAATCTGTTGAATTAAATAAGAGGCTTTCATTACCTTTTACATTGCATTTCCATATAACATAAGCATTAATTAAACTCTTCATTGCTTTCTCCTATTCAGCAGAGTACTTGCTCAGTCTGACAAGAAATGCTGCCCAAGAAAACATGTGGCACCCAAACACAATCATTAAAATACACTTAAGCAGGAAAAAAGAAAGGGGAGAAGACAAGAATGTTTTGGTGCACTTGGGCAAGTGGGACCTGTCTACAGAAACACATAATTTCTTTTCTTCAGGTTTTGACAACAAATGCATAATTTCTGTTTTCCAATTTTTGACAGCTCCATTGACTTGTAACAGGTCATCTCACTAGGTATTTCTCCAGGCGATTTGAATACAAACAGAAAGCAAACAATTGTTTTTTTAAAATTTTAAGTATATTTCAGTAAATGTGGAAGGCTTCTTCAGCATGGGAAAACACTTTTGGTGTGAGACAGTTTTACTTGTTGAAGTATCAAAACAACTTTGCAAAGTGTGTCTTCTCTCCTCTGTGAGGAATACCCAGCTATAGCAAAGGTGCTTATATAAATTCAAGATGTTCCCTGTCAAGTAGTGAAGCCTTAAAGAGCTCCTTGGGTAGCCTACCCAAACTGAAGAGCCATCAGGTATATTTAGCTCTGGCACATTTCTATCTATATTCAAATATTTCTAATTCCTTTTTTTCTTGTGATTCCAGGGGAACATTTGAGAATCTGCCCTCAGGAATATACATGCTGCACCTCAGAAATGGAGGACAAGTTAAGCCAACAGAGCAAACTGGAGTTTGAAAACTTAGTGGAGGAGACAAGTCACTTTGTACGCACGACTTTCGTATCCCGGCACAAGAAGTTTGACGGTAGGCTGGATATAATTTATTTATTTTCAAGGTTATGGGATTTAAAAGCCAGTTATCCATAATAAATTCCAACATTCTTTTCTTTAAAATTAGATATCACATTTGCAGTTGTCATTTTGGCTAAGATAAGGGTTAATATACAGCTGGTATGCTTATCAGCCTTGTGAGTATTGCCTTTAATTACAATGACATCAAGAATCAGACTGTTAAGTGCCTTTAGGCTTGGCTAATGTTGTAAAAAGAGATTAGATATGCATAGAGAGGTTTATAATTTTTGTCTCCTGGTTTCAAATGCAAAATTTAGGGTTGTAATTATGCTCACTCTTGCAAAATGAACTGTGGATCTCCCATGATTTTTGTTATTGCAGAGCAGTATTTGTGTAGTCTGCCTTTTTACAGCCTTAAGGCTATTGTTTTTTTCCTGTATGATTTTCTTGTGATGTACAAAGGCTCTAAGAGGGCATCTGGCTTCCAAACACTAAGGCCTCAAGCTGTGTTTGAGAGGGATTACCACACAAACCACTTAAGCAGTATTGAACACATCTTTTCTACCTAGAAAGAATATACAAGAACATTTTGGGGGTTTTATTTCCTTGTGATCAGCCTTTATAAGATCTTTGTAAGATCAAGGTTGCTGTGTCACAATTTGCTAAGTGCTTGTCTTTGATAATGAACATTAAGCTGTTCTTAAGGTTGTGTCCATATTTTCAAGTCATGGTTTTATCTAAATATGGAATCTGTGTTGAAAGTGTCACCCTGAGCATTTCTGCATATTTGTAAGTTGAAAAGGCTCTGGCATTAAGAGGTGTAAATCAGCATTGCAAAGAGGATTGTAGAGCTGCAAGAAGGTGGAAAGCCTGCAAATAGGTGGTGTAAAGCTGGCTAACCCCAGGTAATGGATCATATGCACACATTTAGGAGAACGGTGGAAATGTTATCTCTGAAGTTGGAAGCTTGCTTCAAAACTCATAGGTCGCATTCAGAAAGCAGTGAAGATGTCTCTAACTCCTTAGGGTAATTCTCTATTATTATCCAATTAAAGATTTTTTTTTTTTCCTAATATTGATTCACTCAATATGACACAAGAAAAATGAGTTATAAAAGAGGGGAATGGAAAATGTGTAATACTAGGATGAGCTGAAGGAAAGTCCCTAGCAGCAGATCAGATGCTAACGAAATTTAGAGAGTGTCTTTGGAAGGTAGGAATGACTGTGCACTGCTCTGAATTGTGATGACTTCCCTTTTAAATGTGAAATTGGAATTTTTTGGATTTTCAAAAATTTACTTGTGTTCCAAGGATCTAATAAAATAAAAGTCCAGAAGTTGCGTGTAGTACTACAAGATGAGTGTGCAAGCAGAACAGACATTTCAAACCATCTATGGCATGGACGAGACTTTTATTTTCTTGAAGGAAGCTAGGGTGATTGCTGGTGTTCAGTGACCCTGCTGCACACTGAAAACACTGGGCTCATTGAGCACAGAGCTCAGACAGCACTTTGATAATTCTTTAGCAACTTCAGGCCTTTCTGTATTGCTTTGAATTTAAGGGCATTATGGCTTTTACAGGAATCTGAAATTCTGTGTCTTAATACTGATGGTAAGGTATAGCTGAAAGTTCCTGATTGGTTGTAAATACTCCACCATGGGATCTGCTCCACAGAAACTTGGAAAAAAAGACTGAGTGGTTTCTTCTGTCTTATTGTTGATATTTTAAAGGTAATTTGCAGTGCAATGTCTTCTCAGAGAGCATTTAAACTTTGTGTATGCTTACATGATTCCAACGCTATTCTAAAGCTATTCAAAATTTGTTCACTTGTATGGACAAAGTGCTTCTTTCTAGAAGGGCAAATACATTAATGGAAAAATATATTCACCTAACAGACTGTCAGTGTAAATTCAGCTAGATTTCTTGCAGTTTTGAATAAGATTATGTTTTTCAATCTAAAGAAAGATTAAGATTGATAGCTAATGTCCATGTTTTAACTGTTCAAGTACTATTCATTTTTATTGTTTTTTAATTTGGTACAGTGTTTGCACAAAGGAATTCTGACACATAGTTCTGCCATTTAATACTAGTACACCACAAATAACAAAACAGATACAGCCAAATGTGATGATTTTATGGAAAGTTTGTACAGTACTTGTGTTTGTCAAGAGCAGCGTATGTAAGCAATAAAAGAATATGTGAATATCTAAGTAATGTTGAGATAGGTATTGGCATTGCTCCCTTGTGGAGTTAATTTAAACTAAAGTTGCTGCCAAGCTTGTTTTCATTCAGACATTCATATAATTTTGAAAACTCTTGAAAGGGCATCAAAGGGATATAGTGAAGTTCTGCAGGGGATTTTTTTATGCTGTACTAGACATCTTAGGGTAATGTTAAGTTTTGCAACAAGAATTTTTAGATGTATGTGAACTCTGTTGAATTTTGATCTGGCCTTCATAAGCCTTGTCTTTCTTACTTTGTTTTCTACCCCACAATCATACACTTAAGCAGAGATAGAATGATATGATTTCCATTTTGAGAGACAATTTGAGATCTGTTTTTCTTTTCGAGATTTTTTCCTAGTTCCTATTCATGATGTACTCTAAAAGGAAATTCAGGCTGCTGTAACTTGAACATTGTCTCTTTAGCCTCTGATGAGACAGACATTCTTACACAGAATCCAAACATAGCTGAGATGTGATGTGGGTGGCCTAGTCAACCCTCCTTCTCCAAGCAGGCTCAGCCATCACAGGCCATCCAAAATCACGTGCAGCAGCATTTTAAATATCTCCATGGATAGAGACTGCACAGCATCTTTGGGCAACTTGTGCCAGTGCTTGACCATCCTCACAATAAAGAAGTGTTCTCGTGTTTACATGGAATTTCTTGATGTGTTTTGTTTTTCTCAGTTTGTAGCCATTTCTTCTTGTCCTGTCACTGGGCTATATATCCCCCCCTCCCCTAGATATTTATGCACATTGATGAGATCCCCTGAGCCTTTTCTTCTCCAGGCTGAACAGTCCCAGCTCTCTCTGCCTCTGCTTCTAGAATAGGCAGTCCAGTCCCCTCATCACTTACTGCCCCTTACTGGGATTGCACCAGTGTGTCCATATCTCTCTTGTACTGGGGAGTGCAGTCCTGGACCTAACTCTCCATGTGTGGCCTTCTCAATGCTGAGCTGAGACAAAGATTCCCTTCCCTCAGCCTGCTGGCAGTGTTCCTACATGATTTCTATATCAGTTTTATATTTCATTTCACCTGAAGTACAGTACTTCCAAATCTCTATAAGAACTAAATTTCTGTAATAACTAAAAGCAATAGAAGATAAGGATGAAATTTGTAACAGAGAACTTTAGAAATTACTAAGCGATTTGGAACCAGCTGTGATCAGAAAAAATTATACCTTTCTTTTAACTGCCAGTCTTTTCTTGCATCCTAAAGTCCTTTATAATCTTTCATTTCTTGTTCATTTGTACTCCACTTTTTAAAGGGCTGTCACTGTATTGGGACTTTCAACTGCTCCATTCTTCTAGACTCATTTATTTGTCACAGTATATGAAGTCCAAAGATGTCTCAGAACCAAAGATCTGACAACATAATTTTTCATTCAGTGTCCATGTTTTGTACAAGTGGTGTGTATTAGCATAAGTCACTACACAACATAATGCCAGCTGCCAGTTGTTTCTTGGCTGAGACTTATGTGCAGATGTTTACATCTGTATTGCCCATCTTTGCATATTTATCATGACACTGACATACTGGATGGTCATTACAAGCAAAATTAGTATCTGGAATTCCACTAACAGGTGCACGAGGATCCACAGTATCTTCTCCTAAGAATCTTGCCAAATAAATAAAGCCTTGAAATGAGAAATGTTCCTGTGAAACAGCAAGTGCTCAGTGGTCCTAGCAAAGAGTGCAATACCTGTTTCAGCAGTGGGACACACAAACCCTTCCAAACACCAGGAAAAGGAACAAAAAGCTTTCCCAGCAGAGAGGAAACACACAGGAAGTGAAGAATTCCAGCAGATACAAATTTTACTTTTACCTCAAGGCTTTGTGTAAGACGAACCCTATTAAGCAGAATGATCAGATGTTTCCTATTCCTAACAACAGACAAGTAATCGTGCTCCAGTTCATGGACCTCCACTGTATACCTCAAAGCAGCTTAAAATATATTATGCTCCCAGTGTAGCTGTAATAGTATCATCTTATTATCACCAATTCCCTTGCATAGTGACATTGCTGAGCAGCTGTTTCACACACAAGCCAATTTCTTTTAAGTATTGCTCCATCAGCAGCTGAAACCAGCCCGGCCAGAAGGTTTTATCATAAATGTTAATGAGGAGACAAGTAGCTGTTCAGTGACATTTTCTCACTAATCCTTTGAATAAGTATAAGAAAAAGTATAACAAAGAGTTTTAATTTAAGCTAAATAGATCTGAATCTGATAAAAGACACACTGCCTCCTCATTCTCATTAAAAATTACAGTAGCAGTCTTAGCAGTGGTGTTAAAAAAGGAGGAATGTCTAAGAATAGCTATCATGAACTTGAATGGATATGGATAGCCTTCAGCGGAATGTGTGAGGCATGATGCCTTTTAAGGAAGATAACCTGAATAGCCTAAGGACCCATCTGCAGCCACATTGATCTGTCATACAGTGTCATCATTCCCCATGCTCCTTTTTTTTTTTGCAGTCTCGGAGAACAGTGATCCATACCCATTAGTGCCGCTCATGAGTCTTACAGTCATTACAAGCAGTAGTGGTGTAAATTACAGGGCAGCAAAGAGAGTTTCAAAGATGATCTCCCAAAATAATACCTGCAAGAACAGCTAACATCCCAGACACCCTGTATTTCCTTTTCTTGAACACTTTATGAAAGGACTTGGAGAAAAATAACAGGTTTGAATCTTTCCTTGATACTAGAGTGACAAAAATATGTTTTGTGAAGGTGGTTTCCAACAAAGTAAGAACTTTTCAATGAGATGAACTATTACAGCCAGATATAACCGTATCATTAAATATAGCTAAAAAAAAGGTGTGAAAAGCGAACTAAGGGAGGTTCTTGAAGCTGGAATACACTGAAGTTCAGTTGCATGGCCAGTGTTAGTCTCCTGCTCTCTGCTCCCTCTTTCTCCTACTCTTGCTGCACAGCCTGCCAGCCTACCTTGAGATTTACTTCATGCTTATGATCTCACTGGCCTCTCTGGATTTCTGTAGAAGAGGGGAAATACAGCAACAGAGAAGGCCACTTGCATACTGGTGCTGTTGTGGTCAATGGGTAAAGGATGGACTTCCAGCAGGATATTTTCTTAATGTTTTGCTTTTCATGCATCCAGTGTGAGAGGACATGATTTCTCATGAAGATTTTTGTCTTGGTTCTTTGGTTTTTGGAAGCAAAAAGTCATAAAGTTCTGCCTGTTCCCTTTTGGGAGGCAGGAGGCTTCTTTGGAGTATGGGAAAGTCAAATAGATATATACTCATATTATTCTAGTGCTGCCATGTCTGAGGCAGAACACAAGGCACACCATATCAAAGCTGGGTTACCAGATATTATGAGGCTTTGAGCTGGGCAAGATGGTGGTGGTTTAGGTTTTTTTTACTTTGTTTCTTTTACAAGATTTCAGCGTTGCTTTGCAACATTTCACATCAAATGCAAAATCCATTGCAGGACAGGTGGATTTTTAAAATCCACAACTGCTTGGCTGTAACTGTGCTAGCAGGGCCACAGTTTACATATAATTCATCTACTGGTTTAACACGCTAGATAATTTCTGTGTTTGCCAAAATACAGACCTTAGAGCAAACAGAAGCCTTAAAAACTGCGACATCTGTTGACTTGTAGCATGTAACGGCTTGCAAGCCTTCACTGGACATCTGGCACAAGTTTCTAAGCATTAAAGAGATTCTTAATAAGAGATACAATACCTTAGGTATGACAGGAAACACTAATTTGAAAATAAAATATTCTACACAGGATCAAAATACTATCAGAGCTGATAATAGCCTAAGGGAAACTCCTATTGCCTGCAAACAATTTTAGGCTCTAATCCTGTAAGATTTGCCTTGAGATTACTGTTTATCAATTTCACATATTATGCCAAAATTTGTCAACTACCCTAGAGCAAATTTTTGTTTGTTTGTTTACTTAACCAAAAGAAGAGAGGTGGCAACCCTACAAAACTTGGAAAGGAAGGACTGGCCTAGTAATAAGAACAGTTTCCAGTCAGGGATGCAAATTCCTGTAACCTGGCCAAGTCCAGTACTGAAAGGCAAGACTCTGAGAATGGGTGTCTTCTGCACACTCCCTGCAGCTGGAAATGCACTTTGTGCATTTGGAGGGGTTGTTCTCTCTGCTCTTCCTCAGTCTCATTTGCTAAGTGCAGCTGGTCAGCGGAGCAGTGATTTTCTGAGCACCTGCATCAAGTTTATGAAGCTGCAAAGCAAAAAACAAGCTGTAACCCCGTGCTGGAGTAGGTGGGCATCACCCACTCTCAAATGTATCTCGTTAGAAAGCATGTTGTCCAGATCCAAACCAAACAGGTTTGTCCATAACCAAATTCAAACAATCTTTGAGAGTTCAGGGATACAGTGGTTTTCATATTCAATAGAAAGCACAATTTGCCTTGCTGATGATTAGCTGTCCATCATACGGAATATTCCTGTAGGCTCCCTCAGTAGTCAACAGGGAATGAGCAGTGCAAGTTATGTTAGTGTAAAGTTTACACCTCAAATAGGTCTGGAAAAATCTTTCCCTGGAGTACTTATTTTTCTATATGGATTAGAAAGGGTATTTCATTATGACAAAGATGCCTATACTTTAGACTTACCTATACATTTGTTCAGATGAATTCCACCCCAAGGAGCAGAATAAAGAAGTGAAACATCTAAAACACTTTTGAGGCTCTCTTTTGGGCTTTGCTTGCCTCTTTTGCAAAAGTCATCCTCTCTTTTTATTTTTTTCTTTATGTATTATTCTGTAGGGAAAAAGACATTTAAAATATTGAGGCAGGTAGGCACTATAGAGGTCAGTTATTATCTTATGCTGGTTGAAAAAGCACTATCCTGTTGAATTCAAGTACCATTTAATCTTCAGTGAAGCTCTGAATAGTGCATGTTTTTAATATGTTATGATGAAAATTGTTTTGTAAGTGTCCAATCCTTTAAAATATCAACCCATAAGTAAAATTACTGATTTACTGAATTACTGGTTTACTAAACCCCCTGTGATTAAAAGTGCTTCGTATGCATATGGCCAAGAATAGAATTAATAATGGACTCAGCCTCATGCCCATAATACTGATGAGTTCTTGCAATCGTCCGTCAGAGATTCTCTTATCCATATGTGATTCTTACTCTGATGGTAGGTGTTTACCTGTCACACAGCAAGAGCAATACCATGCTGTGAGAATCAGAAATAGGAACTGTATATGAAACCCAAGCTATGAAAAAAGGATATTCGTACATATTGTCAGCACTTTGGATAATAGGAACTTTAGCCTTATAATTTCTCATTTATTGTCCTCAGACCTCATTAAATGCAGAAATACTATTTTTCAGATTAATCTCTTGACTGTAATAAACATGACTGTTTATTAACAGTAATGACTGTTATCTTTTTGCTGACCTTCTTTCCCTAATTCTTTTACCTGTGTGTCCAAACAACTGGGAAATTAAAAAGAAACTTGGTATATCATGAAAATGTTCCTGTAATACTGAAAAATGATTTAATGAATCTCTGTTCCTATTCCTCTGTTTACCTAAAAGACTTTTTAGAGTTTATTTTAAATTAAAGTTTCCCTTTTTTCCCCCTTTACCTCTGCTTTACCCCCTTTACCCTCTACCTATGGTCTACCAGAAAAATATGGAAGTGGCTCTTTTTCTGGGAAGAGTATCTGTGAGGACTGTCACTTTTTCTGGGAGGAATATTTCTGGGAGGACGGTCACTTCCTGGGAGGACAGTCACTTTCACCAGTAAGATAGGGACAGAAGGGAGCTATATGCCTAAATATGTACATAGCAGAATAATGCTTTTAGAAATAATTTTAAAACAGTCATATGAAGGTCCACTGGTGCTATATTTATTGACAACCATGAAAATTGCATATATAAATCAGAAAACTGCTTGTATGAATCAGGAAGAAGATAGGAAAGATGTGGCACAAGGGTATTTCTTCTCAAGTCTTCCCCACTTGCTGTACATTAACTCTCATTCTATACCATCAGCTGAGAGGTAAAAATAAACATATGTTTCCTAGAGCCCCAGAGTGCCATCTCCCTTGTCTGTGCGGGTGCTGGTAGAAAGCAGCGGCCATCGGTCCCTGCGTGGGCAGCCCCACTCGGTGCTGGGGAGGGCTGACAAAGGCGGTCAGTGAGACACCACAGTCACCACCGAGCTGGTGTTAAATGTGACACCACCATAAGGAGCACAGCTCCTGCTGGCCAGGCTGCCACAGGCAAAGTAAACACGGATCACCAAAACACAAACCTCATTAGATTTTCCATCCTGCAGTATTTCTTTCTCGTTTTACTGTGCATGAACATTCAGGTGTTGTTACTGAAATCTTTGAACATAAAACAATGCATGGCACTTTTATTATTGAGATATTACAGTCTTCCTAAATGCATTGGAGCACTGAATTTCACTGATTCTCCATAATGGTTTTTTTTTTTTTTTTCTGGATTATTTTTCTGAGTATTTCTGAAAGAAATTCCTGTTCATTCACTTCTTAAGATTTTTACATAAATAGGAATCTATTTTCAACTTTCCCATATTTTCAAATTTATACTGAAATGGTTTTGCTTAATGTGTTTATTGTATATGCATCACATGTTTACTGTGGGATATGTATATATTGGTTTGTAAGTTTTATCAGAAATAAGGCCTTTAATTTTCTTCTATTTGTAACCTATGTGCTTTATGCATTCAGAATGACATAGCACCGAAATGTCAAGTGTTTCAGCAGAGCCATGAGCTCTCTGTTAAACTATAATCATGTAAAGAACAGTATATGGCTTACAGGAACAATCTGAGAGGGGTAACAATGCAGCTTCTGTGGAAGAGTCTTCACACTGGTGGAGAGACAGATGATGGACACCATTACTGCTTGAAGTCTGCTTTGTATCTATACCAAGACTTTTAATTAAAAAACCCCAAACCTTAAGGCCTGAAATATATCTTCTTTAATATATGACAAGTTCTTAATTTGACATTCTTAGATGAAATTTACTGTAAATTGATACTTCTTTTGTGTTATCATGGGAACGTCCTTTCACTATTCCTGAATTAGGAAATGCATCAACTCATAGTTGAAATGCTATCCTTGCTCTTGAAGAACTACACTCATGGTGAAAACATTAGACATATGTAAAACAGAAAGGAGGTGAAAACGATTCATTTCAGAAATGTAGGACATTTTCAGTCAAAGAAAGCTTAGCAAGATCATGGTCAGGAAAAGGCGACAGCAGGTACTTCTTGAATACTAACATCAGTGAGTGGGTACAATGGTTGCGAATTAATTTTTACCCTGATAAGAGCAACTGGTCTGCACAGGTGCTAAAACTGTGCTGAGGAAATCAATTTTATTGTTATCTCTATTTTCCTTCTTCTGACATTGAAGCAGCTTCGCAGGGGTGAACAGCTTAAGGAAGGCATCCGTTTATACAAGCTTCTTGCATAAAAGTTCAATCAAAATTTGGTAGGTGGAAGAAGAGGTGATTTTTGCTTGATGTTAACGAATTTTTGGAGGATGTAAAATCTCTTAAGGGGAAAAATGCAACAAACTTTCAAAGCATAGCAAGAAATGAATGCATGTGAAAGAATGCAGACTAGGAAATCCATTGTTTTCTTAGAACAGTTAGCTATTAAGACTAAGCAAATATAGACAATTTGGATTGTTTAATTTTCAAAAGCTGGAAACAATTTTTGAAGAAAACACCTTTTTTCAACTGCCACAAAGCAAGAAGCAAGATTTGAAGCTGAAATAAGTATTTCATGTCAACAAAATACTATACAGATTTAGTTTTGAATTTCAGTAAAATCAGGTATTTTGGAAGATTTCAGATGAATGCTAAGGATTATTTTCAGCTGAAAAATGCCACATGTTGCAATTAAAAATGAAAAAACAAATTAGCATCAAATCTTTTCCAATAGTATATTTTATACTACAGTGAAGTTCTGTGAATTTGTGAAAAACATCAGCATTGCATTTTTAATTTTTAAAAGTTGTTGGTGTTAACACCTGGTCAGCTTTACGAGCAAATCTGAAACACTCCCAAGAAAGTAGTGGGTTTTTTTCAGTGTCTACTGTTGAATATATCTCCGTAACTTTCCTGGCACTCCTACAAGTAAATAACATACTAATTTAATCTCTCTTTAAATAACATGCAGGGGGAACCTTGTCTCACCTTCTCAAGTGCACAATGAAGTTTAAGTACTGGCCATGAGCTGAAGATGCATCTAGGCTATCAGAAACGGATCCCAGAGCCTCAGACATCTCAGGACTGTTTTTGGGCTCTACCCAAGCCCAGCTAGCTGGGATCTGCTGTCTAGTGAGCTACATCTAATGGAGAGCTACAGCTCTGAAATTACTCTGCCTTTTAGTACAATGCCCAGAGACATCCTTATCCTACACGTAGTTGATATTTGGAATTCAGCTTCCTGTTTTCCTACAAAAACATACATGATATGATATTAAAAGGCCTCTGTGCACTTGTAAGTGCATTGGTATTCAGCTTCTAAAAGTTATGATTTTATTCACACATTGAATTTTAAGTCTAACTACAGGTAGAAAGGCTGAACCATTCTAATGTAATTGTATATCAATGAGAAGTGAAATATCAAGTGATCATTAAGGAAATTTAAATTAAGAATTTACACAGCTTAGATTCAAAATTACCCTACAACAGTCTTTTCTACTCCCCACATTTTATAACATCACACTCCTTAAGTAAATATCTTTAGTATTTTTAGAAGTTTCAGTGTCATGTAATCTCCATACAGATGGGATCATTGGATGAGGAGCTGTCTGCATACGTTTGTACAACAACATCTTTTTATGCCAAAATGAAATATTATGAAAATAAGAGAGATTTTGGAAATTAAAAGAGACTCCAAATGACTCTTCAACAAAGATCCATGTGGAAAGAAGGAAGGCAGGCACTGCTGATCTCAGGCATCGGAGTGTACCTGAATTCTCTTTTTCTCTAATTTTACCTAGTTCTTTGAAAGGAAAAAGAATATTACTGTTTGTTCAAAGTAATAATCAACCAGTTCTAAAAACAGAGCCAGAGAGACAGTACTATATGTGCCAGGATAATATCATGCTTACCTGTTCAAAGGGAACCCTAAAAGCATAGTGATTTATTTGGATTTTCTGGCATCTTACATACCTACATTCTTTTTCTTAATGTGACTGACTTTTTGAACTGCTTTCTTTCATATGCATGGAAATCCACATCTACATAAAACTAGAAAAATCCTTGTTCCATTCTTAGCCCAAGGATAAGTCTGTGCTGGACCTAAATATACGCAGCCTTAATGCCAGGACTTTGCATGGGGATCGACTGCATTTTCAGCTAATGCATAAAATAAAATGCAACAAGCCAAAGCAATGCTGTGCCCACCGTTTACAAAAAAACCCTTTGAAATTAAACTCCTTATCCTCACCTTCACCTGGGCTATGCTCATGATTTATGTAGCTGTGTTGCTGAGAGATGCGTTTTTCTAGTGTGATCTGATTTTCTACTTACGCATCAGTAAGTTGCTTGCTAGAACTTCATCCCTGTTGTAGTGCTGTGCTGAGGAGGAAATGGTTTTGTTTATCTGTTTCTAAAGAGGTGCATGGAAGAAGAGCAATGCAGAAGAGGAAGGGAAGTTCAGAGATGAGGAAACGACAGATGAGAACTGACTATAATTTTATGGTGGCCTTAGTCCCATGAAAGGATGGGTAAATGTTGAAATCTGAAGGCCACCTCAGCAAAGATCTCTCACTGGGTAGTACACAGGGCTTTACTGCCATTGTAGCCAAAGAATTTATGTGCTGAAAGTTGCATGATCTGGTGAATCAGCTAATGGTATGAACTGGAGAAGGTGGCTATTGCCTGAGGATTGTTTACCAGCATGAGTTTTAGTTATTAGGGAATATTATTTAGGACAGAAATCTGCCCTCCTCCTGGCACCTGCTTTTCCTCTTCAACTCAGAAGAGACTTCAGAATGTAAGGAGTATCTGTAATTAGGCCTTCAAATGCACAGCTGAAAAGAAACAATCTTAGCACAACATAAAGACAATAGCACTTCCCTGGTTTTACTAAAATTTCTAAATGTCTTAATCTCCTTAATTTGCATCCATAATGATGCTGTTTGCAAATTTCCTAAATAGAAACTGAGTTACTAGGCAGACTGACAATGCCCTTATTGATAATCTGTATTGTATTTATTTATTTTTACTACTTTAAGCATAGCCAGGAAAGCTTTAATCCATATTTAATTTTGGAATAGCAGTTATGTGAGAGGCTTTCTATGTAATCTCTGGAATAAAAACAAATACAACATTGGGGGGGAAAGATAGGACCAGTGACCATTTAGAGGGATGATTTGTGTATCCCTAGTGCAGAGGTGTAGTTGTCCAAAACAAGGTATCCCTGGACATTTTATTGGCAGTTCTCAAGTTAAGATCAGGTGATAATATTGCTTGTGAGTTTGTCCAGTGCTGTTCGTTTTACATAAGGCGATAAATATTGATTTTTCATTTTAAATGTTGTATCATTACTAGACATGCAGGTAGCAGGATAATTTTCTGATGGCTAAAGGTTGCACAGATAAAAGGAAAAACAAGGCATATTTATAACAAGTACATTTTTAGATCAAAATATTAAAAGTAATTTTAAATAATAAATTGCCAATGAAAAAGGAAAAAATAAAATTATTTCTCCTTGCAAAGATTTATAAGATACTGCCTGAAGTTACTTGTTTGAACGAATGACCTTTACTTTCCTTGCCTAAAACTCGTGTAGAGGACCTCAATGTTTGTAGGTATGGGTTCTTCCCTTCTGTTTTTTTTTTTTTTTTTTAAATCTCCCTTTGCTACTCAGGCCTGATATGCTCCCTACTTGAAATTTCCTTCATTAATATGGTAAACATGTGTAGTGTGGTTATAATTATGTTTAGTGTGGTTATAATTAAACTCCTGCTATTCAAGAATTGTAGATGCTGAAGCTTAGGATCAACCACAAGGCCACCTTTCTATGATGGCCATGCATACCATCAGTCTGTCAACTTTAAACCAACTAAACTGGCTTAGCTTGTGAAATCAGCAAAAATATGTTGTGATCTCTTCAGATAAAAGAAAGGGGTGGAAGCGATAAAAAGAGAGGTGAAAATTGAGTGATCTGTCCATGTGGTATGGCAAGTAATTCTTGGAGATGAGAACAAAATATTGTCAAGGGAGTAACAGAATTAGGAGGTGGAAATTTTGAAAAGGAGGGAGTCAATAAGTAGGTACTTGGCTGTCTGCTTATGTTTATCTGCAACATAGAAATATCAAAGTACTAATGCAGATTTCAGGCCCCTAGGAAAGGGCCAGAGCCTGCTCCCATGAAAGCCTTACCACTTAGTCTGTTTAAAAGACTTTATTAGACTACCCAGAAAAACAGCACACTATCAAATTCGCTAATAGACCATCTGTGAACAAGTGCAGCAAGTTCTGCAACAGCTAAAAGGTTTCTTCTCAGCTTCTGTTTGCAAAACATGTGAGAGTTAATGGAGTATCACATTCACATGGTGCTGGGGCATTGACCTGGAGTCTCTTCAGGAAATAGATCCAGGTTTTGTCCAGATGTACTGTGCTTTACAATGGGAACGGCCCACATTTTCTAATAAGACAATATTTTTATTTGTTATACTTACTATGTTTGTTAAGTTACATGTTACTATGCTGCTCCTTCTTGGAGGGCAGTTATCTTTCAAATAAGTCTCATTTCTGTGTTTTCCAGCTTAAGTATCAAGTAAACCAGGGCCAGAGCAGCTCAAAATTTGGAGTAATGATCCCAGGTTTTGTGACTAGGGAAAAGAAAATAATCTGATTTGTTTCCAAAGAGTGCAGTGTCATTTGGGAAGGAATTTAGGGATTGGTTTAGAAATGTCTAGACAGAAGAGCACTTCCAAGGCCACACTCCTTCTGAGATTAGTCACACAGATAGTGAAGAAACAGAAGTATTTCTAATGTTGCTGTAAATTTATCTGTAATATTTTAACTGTTGAGCGTAGAACATGCTTATGGATTGTCAGGATTTCCTGTTAATGCCTTCATTTCTTCTTAGGTAAGATATGAAGAAAGGATGAAAACAGGTTTAGCAATTATAATTCGGTAGCTAAATAAACGTGGTCTGAAAATTACTATCCCCTACCCTATCCACTATCAAAAAAGACAATTGTGAATTGTATATCCATTCTCTGAACAACAGGGCTTCCTTTCAACTCTGCATCTGCTTCAGCCTTTCTGAAATTAGACTAAAAACACTTTGCTGAAAAGAAAATTTGTAGTCAGATTTTCCAGAGCTGTGCTGCATTGTCATGTTTTAACCAAATATATAATTCTCTCTAGTCACATAGAAAGACTTCTTACAGATTATTCACAAAGGGATGAATACACAGAAGATCATTTTCACAGCATGATGGAGATGGAAATCATAGATGTTAAATGAGAATGTGAATCATATATCTCTAAATCTTTGAACCACAAGGATGCTAACTTTAAAACAGTTTAATCTAGCCAGGTCTTGACAGTTCTTTTGTATATAAAAGTATCTCAGGCATATTTTTTCACCCCGTTTATTGTCATTCTACTATTTATATTTTCTCTTACCGTTTAAAAATAATCTAAATCGAAATTACTTAATTAAAGTCAACTTCTCTGTGAAATAAAAAAAAAATCTTATAATGTTCGTATAGTTATAGAGGTGATGAAGAAACTGATGCACTGAAGGCAATCTGACTTGCCTCATGTCACAAAATTTGGTAGTGATAAAATTGCAAATGCAAGAAGAGCTGGGTCTAGCACATTTTCTCAGGCTTTATATATACACCCCCACTTTCTTTATGTAAATACCATAAAATTTTTAAAGACATAGCTTTTCTTAATTTTCATTGATCTAAGCTTTTACTGTAAGCAAACATTCCTTTTATTTTCTCTCATAGGTTTGATTTTCTTTCATAGGCACGATTTATTGCTCTTTAGTAAACTCCTTTAAGTTCAGATTTTTGCTGTAGAAATGTCCAGGCCTATACACAATATTCAGTGAGTGCACCATGTTGCCATAAAAGAGGTTTCTCATGTACAATATCCTTTACTTTATGAAATGAAACTGATTTTTTTTCTATGCTGCAACACTATGTTACACATTCACATTACATTTACTACCCTCAGGTAATTTTCCCCCAGGTATTCCTGTTGATTTTTTTCTTATTAGTCTTTAATGCATTCTCTTGCATTTTTCCAGATAGCACTTACTTCACTAGTGATTGCCAATTTTTACTTTCAGTCATTACAGGCTTTTTGTCTTCCCTTTGTATAAGTTGTAACACCTCCCATTTTGAAATAATCTACAATTTTAATTACTGTGCTCTTTAGTCCTTCATCCAGGTGATTATTAGATGATTCATTTGCAAAAAAAAACCAACCCCATCCTTTATCTGACACAAGCTCTTTGGGATATACAACTAACATCACTAATTAGACGGCTGAAATTCTGCCATAACCTCCTCTCATCATCGGTCTTTCAAAACAACATTGCTCTCATATCAAATTTCTGCTCTGTAACTTCATGACAGCTTCCCACAGCTGAAGTGGATCATTGAATCCCAGTTATTTATCAAACAAAGCAAGCCTTTTTCTTCAGATCTGTTACCAAATTGCAGTAGAGTTGTGGCCTTCGTAGATTCAGTTCTCATGAAAACATTTCAGGTTGTCTGGCACCAAGGTTGTTTCCATGAGTACCATTACTGCATTGTCCATTGACTATTCTATTTTCTGCATCTCATTGGTTATTAAGGTGCCAAATATATCTCTACAACAATAAAAGACTACTCATACTTTATTTCCTCAGGCTTTGTCCAAAATGAACAAATATATTATTTCACTAGGATTGGCTGGGTTTTGAGTTTAGCCAGTAAATTCGGCTCTAGGAGCCAAGACACCATTCTGTAGTGAACTAACTGTGAATTCGGAATATTAAAAGTTCAGCATATTTTTCAGCACTTCTTATCTGCTAGGCAGAAGCTTGTAACTATAGGTTCTTTAGGTAAGGACTTCAAATACAGTTTCTCATTTAGAAATTTTGTTTACTTGCCAAATGCTTTATATTTACCATATTTCTATACAGAACTGAAAAACCGATGTCATATCTAACGACAGTGAAAAGTTCAGATCAGTGGTACCTAATTATTATCCCTTTTGAGATTATGCTTTTTTCATAAAGGCAAGACAGAGCTTCCTTTTAAGCTGGAGAGAGATTTTATGCTCCTATCTTCTGGTATGTGCATGATTTCCAAGATCTAGCTTTGCCCATAAATTTCAGAAGTGGAAGGAAGGTGTTGCTTATCAACATATGCACTTAGTAAAGAGCAGATTCTGGCTTTTATTCTTTCTCCCTCCTCTCCAACTATGACGTTATTCGTCCTCTAAGAATGTGTTCCGATATCACAGGTACTGAAACCTGGCAGCTGTTGCTAAATAATGTTTTTTGAATGATAAGGACACTATCTGAGAGAATTAACTATTGCATTCCTTGTTTTCTTGATATGGTATACATAGTTGGGACTACATACCTAGGTTGTCTGCATACCTGTATAAAACACATAGACAAAGCAATAAACAAAAATATTTACAGAAAGAAAGAACAGAAAAGGAAAAACTAACTATATCATCTCCTTAGGACCACAAGTGAGTCCAGAGGCAAAAGCACAGGTCTACCTAGCAAAGCACAGGTGACCTACACCTATGGTCAGAAATAGTTAGGAAAAAAAAATAAACAAACAGATGGAAAAATATATGTATTCTATGTCTTCAATAGATGAAGATAACAGGAAATTTGTTTGCAGATACTACAAATACACTTAAATGTCCATTTCTTCAATAGGCAGCATAAAATACATGCTATTAGTTTGCTGGCTGGCGTAACACCTGCCTGTTACAACACTTTGCTCTGAGCTATCCAGCATCCTAAAGCCCTGTTCTCAGAGGACTGATGGGAATCAGATGTCATTTTGACCCTTTTCTCTTGAAATGTCTGTGCAGAGAATAAGAAGCTAAATGCTCTTCTATTCCTTTTACAGCTTTAAGATGGCTTATTAGTGAAATGATTGATTTATGCTTTGACCTTTAGCATTCAGTAACTGATCTGTTTCTCTTTGCCTCTGAAAGACAGAAATGCATGTCTTATAAGGTAGCCCTGCCACAATTTCAAAACGTGCTATTTTAAATGGAAACAGTGAGACCTGGTATTTGAAAATGCTCCATGAAGAACACCTTAACAAAAGTGATGGCATTGACACAAATACCAACAGTACTTATTTAAATATACCTTTATGTGAACTGGAAACCTGTCCCAGATGTACGTGTATTGTGTATAGCTGTATAGTCTTGCAAACATGAACAGATGTTATCATTTATTCACCGAAAATTGCAGTAGGATATGTTTTTAATCAGACATCTCATAACTAATATTTAGAATATCTGAATGACTCTAAAAACACTTTCTGTCTTTATTACTCAGTAGTCTCAAGTCAGTTTTATTTAGGTTTAAGTTTTGATTTTGGAAATAAAAAGACACTCCCAAAGAATGAGATTTGGAGGTATTCAGGAATTTAGTACTTCTGTTGCTGCTTGTTAATTTGCAAGTATGATCTTCAGAGTCTGTTGCTATCCTTAGAAACAGCACTCTGAAAAAAAAAAGAATACAAATTTAGGATGTCCTGAAGTGCAGCAGGTGTTGGCTGTGTCATTTCAACATCAGTTTGGGGTTCAACAGCCTTGCAGGACTGAGATTGTCAGTTTGCAGGTGTTAAATTTAAAAGACTGTGAGGCCAGCTGCATTCAGGCACTGCGAGTGTTCACGGCAGGCATTCAAGGGCAAATCATGCTTGAACAACCTGATTGCCTCTACAACTAAATGACTGGCTCTGCAGATGAGAAAAGAGCCTTGGAGGTAATATACCTTGACTTTGGTAAGGTTTTTGACACTATCTCCCACAGTGTTCTCATTTGATAGCTGAGGAGACCCCGGCTGCCTAATCTGACTGCTACATAGGTAGAAAATCATCTGGGCTATCAGGCTCAAAGGGCAGTGATCAGTGGCTCGGTGCCCAGCAGGCAGCTGCTGAAGAAAGGGTACCCAACACGCTAGGGCATGAGTGCTGGGAGCCTTGGTGTTTATCTGCAACCTCAGTGGTGACACAGAACAAACTTTTTCATGGCACAAAGTTAAGGGAAATGGCTGTCATTAGGAATTTGAGCTTTGGTCCAAAGGTTTAACATGGCAAATCAGTCCATACTTTTCCCGGAAGCAGTTCAAACACTGGCCTATCACTTTCTATTAGTTAAGGTATTTATGTTGGTTGTTGTTCCCACATCCTGATGGTTCTCTTTCTTCTTTACATGAGACTTAAATATTAAAGATTAGTTTTAAGAGCCAATTATTAAAATTATTAGAGAGATGTCTCTGCCCAAATTAAGGTGCAAATGAGACCATATGCCAAAGTCAATAGTACAGATTTTTATTTAACTGCAAATGTGAGGTAGAGAGGTAGATAGGGAAAAGAGAGACAAGAACAGGGAGAGAAAGCGAGTGACAGAGAAACATTAAGTAGAAAAATACCCCACCACTCCATAAATTCTGACAACATCCCATCAGTCCTTTTCTAGCCTTCTCAGTGGTTGCAGACTGGGCATGAAGTGCTAGAAGAGTCCACCCAACACCAGGTTCATGGGGTTTATAATACTATGCTGAGGGTAGATGGAAGTGCCCCCATGAGTCTTTGACACCTGCTAAGATGGTGCAGCTGTCTCTTAACATCAGTTCGGTAAATCATGGCCCATTATTGCCCTTCAGCTGAGATGAATACCTTCATTCTACGTGTCAATGTCCCTGTACTTCGAAGGGGAGTAACCTGGCTGGTTGCTGTAAGTGATCAGATGTTTGAGTCATTAATCACTAGCAGTCCAGTCTCTCACAGTCACCATCTGACGCTAGATCTTTTCCATTTAGCTTAGTTCCTTGTGCTCTGCATCTCTGGCTCGTCTCCTTCTCTCTCCCTTTGTCCCCTTCTTTCTTTTTCTTTCTCTCTCTCTCTTTTTTTTTTTTTTTTTTTTTTTTTTCCGTTGGGGATATCAACCAGTGTGTGGATGACTTCATCTGAGCAAATTATCTCAACTCCCTTGATAGTCAGCAGAGAGAAATAGGAACGCTCAGGATACAGCATATTTCCTACTTTAGAATAGGTTAGATGAATACATCTTACTAGTGGCTCCTTTTCTCTATTGACTCTACAAGAAATGAAGATGAAGCCTCTCAGATGCATGCCACAGGTATCTAAAGTTAGGTACAGTGATATCACAATACATCAGTGATCACAGCCAGAAAGAATGATTTTGCCACTATCCCATGGTAATAGAACCTATTTCTTCTTTATGTTTCAGGAACAAGTCTTTCCTTCCATGTTCAGGGTCCTCTACCTAAATTTCTGTGCTGGCTTTTGTTTTTCCCTTTTTTTTTT
>VZRN01003026.1:491238-506476 GCA_013397935.1 Dasyornis broadbenti
TTTTTTTTTTTTCATTTTTATTTAAAGAAAGAAATGCTTTGACTTATTGAACCCTAAAGATTACTTATCCAAGAGCAATCAAATGGTAGTGCTCCACTCACTTTCTAATTCCCTTTTGCTATTAAAAAATGATGCTTTAGTAATAGTTTCTGGTATATTAAAATTAGAGTAATGTACCACTTCCAGAACTCTTCTCTTGCATCCAAAGAAGAGCAGTGAAGCTGTTGAAGGGTTTGGAGCACAAGTCTTATGAGGAATGGCTGGGGGAGCTGGGGATGTTTAGCGTGGAAAAAAGGAGACTGGAGAGAGACCCTCCCAATCCCTACAACTACCTAAAAAGAAGGTTATAACAAGGTGGGTTGGTCTCTTCTCCCAGGTAACAAGTGACAGGATAAGAAGAAATTACCTCAAGTTGTGCCACGGTAGGTTTAGATTGGATGTTAAAAAAAATTTCTTCATGGAAGAGGTTGTCAAGGCGTGTTCCCAGTCCGGCCAGGGAAATGCTAGAGTCACCATCCATGGAGGTCTTTATAAGCTGTGCAGATATGGCTCTTAGCAACGTGGCTTTTTGGTGGCCTTGGCAGTGCTGAGTTGAGTTGGTCTCTCTGAAGGATCTTTTCCAACCTAAATGATTCTGTGGTTCTGTTCTTAGTTATGACACACATGTAATGTGCTGTTCACAGTCATACCTGGCGTTTTCTATTTGTCATTTTTAAATTGGGGTAGTATTTAGTAACTTTAATAAACTCATGACACACCTGAGCCGAAAGAGATTGCTAAGTACTGCCGATACCTTTTTTCTGTCTTTAACGATTCAGAAACCTCTTTTTGGTACTAAAAAGAATGGAGTTGCTGAAACTTGATGCTTTACATCTGTAAATAGTAATTAAACATCTGTGAATAATTGTACATTAACAGACTAGCATTGACTTTAAAAAAAACAACTGTGTCATTAAAACACAAACTGTATCAATGCACAACTATAAAATTCTTCACTGATGTATAATAACAATAACAAAAGCCAGCTGCCTTTCAGAGGGATTAGTGTTGCCGTCATTACAGCTTTCTCACTTTCTGTGTTTTGCAGTGACATATGATGGTCTATTCCTGTTAACTCTTCATCTGGCATCAGTACTGGATCTACCATATAGCACACCTCAAAAAAGCACATCCTTTTAATGTAAAATCAATAAATCACCATGTAAACCACCCATTCCTTTGAGTAGAGACACATTTTATTTAGAAAACACAGCTTTCAATAGACGGCTTTAAGAGCCTTCTAAGAGTATCCTCCATTTTTTTTCTGTATTCTTTAAGAATGGGGGGTTCAGCATCTGGCTCTATTAGATAATCGGAGAGGGTCCATCTCTTGAGGATCCTTATGCAAGAAAGATAAATAAATGTCTCATTGGACCATGAGAGAAGTTTTACAAAACAAAACAAAACAAAACAAAACAAAACAAAACAAAACAAAACAAAACAAAACAAAACAAAACAAAACAAAACAAAACAAAACAAAACAAAACAAAACAAAACAAAACAAAACAAAACAAAACAAAACAAAACAAAACAAAACAAAACAAAACAAAACAAAACAAAACAAAACAAAACAAAACAAAACAAAACAAAACAAAACAAAACAAAACAAAACAAAACAAAACAAAACAAAACAAAACAAAACAAAACAAAACAAAACAAAACAAAACAAAACAAAACAAAACAAAACAAAACAAAACAAAACAAAACAAAACAAAACAAAACAAAACAAAACAAAACAAAACAAAACAAAACAAAACAAAACAAAACAAAACAAAACAAAACAAAACAAAACAAAACAAAACAAAACAAAACAAAACAAAACAAAACAAAACAAAACAAAACAAAACAAAACAAAACAAAACAAAACAAAACAAAACAAAACAAAACAAAACAAAACAAAACAAAACAAAACAAAACAAAACAAAACAAAACAAAACAAAACAAAACAAAACAAAACAAAACAAAACAAAACAAAACAAAACAAAACAAAACAAAACAAAACAAAACAAAACAAAAAAGAGTTAAAGCTAGACAAACAATGCCTGTCATAATGAATACTGTGTCACAAATATTCTTCAGTTTACTAACAGTCTTTTGGAGAACTGCAGTCTATATGGTTATCTCCCGTTTGAATGTCATTTTTTCCTTTACCTTTCTCTTGTTCCTTTAGAAAATCTAAATCAGTGTTTGGATCAAAAAATGAATGAATATATTTGAGTGCAGTATTTGCCTGACTACAGTTTTCAAGTGTCAGGTAGTCTTGACACATTACATTGCTTAGAAGCCTATTGCAACAAAAGAAGTAAGCAGAAATAAAGAGAAATTACAATTATGCAGTGAAGAGTTACAAAAACTGGCATTAGTGGATCTCTTTGGGCTAAACAGTCCTTTTTTTGAGAATTTGAAGCCAATATTTTTATAGCCAACAGGAATCTTTACACTGACTTCAGCGAGCTTTAAATTATTTCTTGTTATACAGGTATGAAGAGACAATATTAAGGACACTTGTGTTTAGAAAGGGCCCTTTCAGATCCATGGGTTTTGCTTTCAGTTTATTAGGATAACACAGATTAAAGTTTGAGCCAATTGTAAGCTGCTAACAGCATCTGTATTATAGAAAGTTCTGCAACTTATCGAAAAACTTCAAGCTTCATAAGCTCTACTTAGTGAGCTCCTATTCTCTTATAAATTACCCACTCCAGTATTATTGCAAATCCAAATAAACTCCCTGGTGATTACAGATTACAGACACAAATCCAAAAGGTACAGCACAATATACTTTTCTTAGCTAAATTAATTATTTCAGTTCTGGGCAACTCAATAGTAAGAACTGAACCACCAGCTGGCTAATATGTACAGTCAAAACATTTAGCAGCAGGTTTTTACATTAGTAACAGCAAGAATCCATTTCATGGAAGACAACAGAGAATAAATGATTCTCATTTTAAGAGTCCTTAAGGCTAAAGTGCTTTATCCTCCTTAAATGTTCTGACTAACTAGCACCACATGATGTCATCAAGATTAATTTTATGTAGGTAGTTTCTCCTGCAGAAATACTGTAGAAATGTGCACAAGACTAGGGGAAGTAGGGGAGATGGAGGAGAGCAATTCATGCAAAATAAATTTTTTCAGCTTCATAACCAAGCCTGACAACTCTTGGGTCTCTTTGGAGTGTGAAGAAATCATTTTTTAGTGGCTGATGTTGTGACTGTAAGCTCAAAGATGGAAGGGACTAAACTCTTCCCTATGCTCAGAAGTTTTCTTTTCCATGAGTCAGTATACAGGCTAGACCTTTTTAGAGAGAAATTACCAAGGAAATGATGCAACATTTTTTTGGAAAGCAAAGATTTTTTTGGAAAGCCCAATTTTCTATTCAACTGGGCCATCAAAGATACGTGGCAGGCTGGGTTATGGTGGAGCTTTTTGGTTTTGTCCCATCTCCACACTCCCCTCCTCCCTGGAGACACCTTTTATCATGTAATTTGGGGAAATGAAGTTACTTGTAAAAAATCTTATTCAATGGCACAACCAGTAGTGTTTTTGCTATCTGAACTTCCAATGAAGTCAGAGGCACAAATCTGATGTAAACATCAGTGTCCAGTTTCATTGGGGAAAAAAAAAACCAACCAGAATACCCAAAATGTATCTATCAGACTAGTAGGTATGACGCAAGACTCATCAGAGACATTGATGAGTATGCTTTGTTTCATGTTAGTCTGTTTCTTGAGATCTCTGGTCCAGGCTTGCTGCAATTGACAGGAATTGGTCCATTAATTGTGATGGAAAGATAAGACACAGGACATTTTGGAGACCCACATTCTTCTGATGTGACAGTTTGAGGCTAGGAAGATTACAGTAATGCATTTCAAATGACACTAGTTGCCTGTGATAGAGAAATCAAACTGAATGCCTGCAATTTAGCCAAACCATCAGTGGATGTTGTCATTTCTTCAGCTACTAAGTGGGATAAACTGAGGAGCTCTCCAGATCCACCAATTCGTTCGCCTGAACTTAACTTACCTAAACACACACATACAAATACTGGACAATCATCTCGCTGCTTGTGTCAAATTCTGTGTGAGATGACCTTTATGTTCCAAGATACATTCTCAGGTATCTCAATGGTTTTAGCAATTGGTTTTCAGCAATTATATTGAGACCCATCAGCTTCCCAGATCTTCAGTCAGTATAACAGGATGCTTCCACATTCCCAGATGATGTCACAGATGTGTTGGGATGTTCTGATTTAGACCCTTTATTAGACATTTGTTGTGGAGGCATCTACGCTTATATTTTTCCTGTCTGAAGCTAATGCTTGGTGTGGGCACCAAGAGATGCATTTGGTGATTCAATATGAAACTTTATGCAGGGCTTGATGTTCCCTAAAATTCAGCATAGTCAGTAAGGAAAGTAAGATCTTCCAAAGGGAATTTCAGAGTAAAATACCAAATAGATGCTTTTTGCATGTTATGCAGGTAACCTGCAGTGAGGATGGGCAGAGCCAATTGTCCAGTTGTACCATTTGAAATTCCCTAGATTATCTGTCACATCATTATGGGACTGACAGATAAACCCCAGGGACGCTGGAGATCCACAGGATCCTGACATGGTAGCTGGAAGCCAGGCATGATATTTTGAGGGGTCTCAAGACACCAGAGACACTAGATACACACTGTGTCCAGGCATTTTTTCTTCTTATATGGACAAATTTCCCCTTTCAACCCAAGACTTTCTACAATTCTGTGAAATTCTGGTGTGCCCAGAGAGACACACGAAAGAATGATACACACAATTTAGGAGTGCAAAGCGGTTATTTACTGACTGATACACCCAACTGATAACTGGGACTAATGAGCTACTAGGCTAAACATTGACATGATCCTGCAATGAGATACCCAAAACTGGGTATCTCACCTGGGTGGCCGCTCAACATTTCGCTGAGGGACAGGTTTATGCTCAACATTCCATTTCTGCTTTTTGCCTTTGTGATTTATACCTTCTTATGTCAGACTCAAGTCCTTGATCTGCTGAATAATGGCTTAGCAATTGCTCATCTGTCTCTGGTTTTGCTTTCCTTATATTGCATTCTCTAGCTAATGAGCTTTTCTCCATCAGGCTGAGACAAACTAGTCTTGCCTCTCAGAGACCAAGCTGCCTGGGCTGAGTGTTACAAAAGTGAGATCAGGGTCTCCAGGAGAGTTGCCTTTTTCTGGGAAGGTAGCTGGAAGCCAAGAAGAATACCACACTGCTTGAAATAACGCTGAGTTTGAGCAACTAGGTCCTCCATAGATCAATGTTCCTCCATATGCTAGCTCTTTGATAAGTGCAGTCCTAGTGAAGTCACTAGAACTCTGTCCAGCCTAAAACTGAAACTCTGAAAAATTGAGTTTAAAAATCCTAATTTTGGAACAACATTGATAAATTAGTTGTGCAATTAGGCTTACTGAAAATAGTTGCAGGAATGTTTTTTGGAGAACACTGTATATATTTTAAAACCAAGACATGTCACAGTAAGAAACAGTGACAGAGAAGAAAATGAAAGTGTGTCACATCTCTGTGACATGCATCACACACATCTCTGTGTCACACAAATGTGCAGGCAAATCTAAAAGAATATATTCAAAATACTCTTCTCAGAATGTAACTCGTGCTTGACATAGCTCACATTTCTCTAACTATCCATGAAATATCTCTACAGACATTTTTTTGTAGACAGAAAGTCTCTGCTTTGTCTGTTGAAAGAAGGCTCTAGGAATATGGCACCAAATGCCAGTGATTATGATTACATTCTCACTGGGAATAGCAATAATTAATATATTATCTGTTCATGGTTTTATAAACCTTCCTTATAAACATATCTGAATATGTGCAGATTAAAATATGGCCAAATTAATTTTTTGCCACACTTAAGCCACTGGCTATGAAATTGTGATAAATAAGTGTATTAAACAACTTTCTTACAGAAAAGTAGAAGGCTCAGAATCTGATAGAGGCATTTACTAAAATATTTTTCTGGCTTACTTCTTGAATACTTTGATGGCCTGTGTTTATTTTCATCACAGGGAGGAGATATTCTTCAATTCCATTAAGAGTGGAGTGGAAATTAATATAAATTTCATATTTTGCCATTGTGGGATTATTTTTTATATTGTCATAATGATGTTGATAATATTATGATCTTTCTTCCTTCTGTTTTGTTTTAATCCACAGATGTAGAATATGTTATATAGGCATCCAGGTAGCTTTCAGAGTTGGGGAAATGATGATGCTTAAAGATGTTTTGATTTGTGCTGGGACAAAAAGATCTAGGACAGGATGCTGTGTTGCTTAAGCATGCACTTTTATCTCACAGGAATCAGTGGGATATGGGAATGTGATTAAAATTAAAGTATTACTTGCATTCATTCCTTGAAGATGAAAGGTGTAAGTCTGGCCTATCCTGTCCTGTCCCATCCTAATCACATTTATAGTTTTATATGCAAGCTGATTAGGCAAAGTAGGTGAGGAGAGGATGTGTCAGTTGAACAGTTTATTTTCTTTCTGTAAATTTTTAATGAACCTGAAAATTGATAGCTTTAAAATGAAAATTTTGAATTAAACATTCTGTGGGGAATTTGGGTATTTTAAAATGTTTAAAATAGTAGTTTAATGAAATGACAAAAGCCAAAATATCTCAACTCATAGAAAAAAATCCCACTTTATTTGTTTTTTTCCTTTTCTTTCTGAGTCAACTCATTTACTTTGCCTGAAATTTACAAAATGTTTTTCTTTAGGTAAACTCTATATTTTTCACAAAAGAAAGCTGAATCCAGTGCTTGCATTTTGCCACTTTTAGCATGCTGAAGTTGTTTGCTGATTTGATGTGTGAATGCTTCAAATATGTCAGGTATTGAATCCCAAAGTCAATTTTCCAGATATTTGGGCAATAAGACATTGTGAAGGAAATGCAGAGCTTCTCTGGGAAAGATAAAAAAACCTGAAAATTAGTGTTGTCATTGAATGTAAAATATTTCCAAATATTGAAATAGAAGGCAGATGAACATCAGGTGCAGAAAATCTTAGTAGAAAGATGTTTAGAGCAAGAAAATATGTGAAGGAGTTGAAAAAAAAATTGTGGAAGGATACTCTGTCTATCTCAAAACCTATGCGACCAATATTATTCTTGCAGCCTTTCAGAGAAAGGCAGCTCAAGGCTGATACTCCCTTTAAACAGATGCAGTGTTTCATACAAAATTTTGTTATTGGCAAAACCACACCTTTCATACCAAGCCAAAAATATATTGTGAGTATGGTGTAAAGGTTATTGGTTTAACCAAATAATCATCACTGTTCCAGGTCTAAGTACAGAAAAGAACATGATCATAGAAAAATAGCCCAATACTAATACAATTTAACATGTTACACTTCCAGAATGGGTTCATGTGTAAATGTACCTCTTTTCCCTGGGGTTATGCTCACCCTTCCTCTGCTCCTCTGGTTCAAAGAGCCATCAGCACTAATTTTCCTCAAGAGTGATGTCAACATCACAGCTTTGTATTAGCAGAAGGGCTCTGCTGGTGCTGGGCAATGCTTCCTCCATGCTCCGGGGTTTTCTTGGAAGGATATTTGCTTGGAAATTTTCCTTCATCTTCTGTTGAATCTGCTTGATTTTTCTTCCTGAATTAGCACTCAAGGCAAATCTGTAAGGAAGATTCTACATAGCTATTCCTGACCTTTGCTCATTGTTGCCCTTGAACTGAAGTCAGCTTTACCCAGCACCTGAGACCGGACCCCTGTAATGACCAGGAACAGACCATTGGTGATTTATTTGTAGGTCTGGGACCTCTCTTATCCTCCACTTTATCAGCACCTTCATAGCCTATGCCACCTCCCTATGCTTGCACTGCTCTACATATTGTTTTATTCTAGCACCAAAGATACTTGGTTCTGTGCTATTTATGTTTTAAAACCATGGATAATGCTCATTCAACACAGAAATACTGGTTGCTGTTACTATCCTTTAATCAAATGCGTGTGTGTGCGTGCACACGCATGTGTGTACAAGTCAACATTATGACAAATATTTCTATGCCACCAGAGGTCTAAAGCTACTTAGAGATAAACCAAAACAAGGTTCAGGGCTGGAAAGGTAATGTCACATCAAATAAAATGAGTTTACAATCACTTTGCTAAGTGAAGAAATTAAAATTGTAATCTAATCCCTGGCTTCCAGATAAAAAAGTATTACAGACTATTGTCTAATTTTAACTCCTCTGAAGAATTTATCTAATTTTTGTATTTTTGGGATCAGTACAGAGAGATGGAAAAAGATTTTTTAAAATTTCACTAATAAATGTCAAATTAACAGATGCTCAAAGGGCAACTAACAGCAAATGTTGGAAAAATGCTTTCAGAGATACAGAGAGGACTGTAGATCAAGGAACTGAAGTCAAAGCATGGAGTTAGATTGTTCTAAGAAAGATTTGAAAGAATATAACAATTTGGTACACCCCTTGTCTTACATAAATATTGAAGATTTGTAACGTGGCTTCTTTCTCCTTCATATAATTGGATGTAAATCTGTTACATGATGAATATTTCATATTTTTTATTGTCATATGGGATTATATGACATAGTAAAATGATGATCACTTGGCTTCATACAGAAAGCAAAAAAGAAAATTTCCAGATGTGAAGTTGTTTTAAAAATATCACATTGCTTTATAGAGAAGAGCTTTTCTTAAAAAAAAGAGAGTTTAAGTCAAAATGAAAAAAGCAAAGATTTATGCTATTACATATACAGGATTTTTGTTCTTTTTCCATTGTTTTACTCAAGTTTTTCATTATATAGGTTCATATTTGGACAGTCTTACCTTTGGATAAGAGTAGGAAGAAGGCACGGATTTGATATTGAAGGAAGAAATTTCACAAACATAGAAAGTTTACAAAGTAAAATCCCTTAAGCCATTTCAAAGGGCCATAGTACTTCAAACTCCAAGAAGTTTAAGCTTTCTGATAGTTTTGACCTTTTGGTTGTATTTCTCCAGAGTGCTATCCCACTGTAATTTGTTTTATGAAGGATAAAAAAAAATAAAAAAATAGGAATCACATACAGTTCAACAAACACAGGTGTAAAGCCCTGTGCCTGGGGAAGAACAACACCTTGGACAAGCACAGGCTGAGGAAGGACTGGATGGAAATCGACTTTGCAGAAAAGCACCTGGAGGTGTAAGACATGAGCATACTGGAGCAAGTCCAGTGAAGAATCACTAAGATATTAAAAGTCTGGAGCATTGGAGATATATGAAGAAGCTGAGAGAGCTGGGACTGTTTGGCAGGGAGCAGAGAAGGTTGGGACCAGGAGGAGGATCTTATCAGCTTGTGTAAAGCTGAAGGGAGGGTGCAAAGAGGATGAAGCCAGGTTCCTTTTAGCAACAGGACCAGAGGCAATGGGCACAAACTGAAAGAGATGTTCCCTCTGGATATCAGGAAATACTTTTTGACTGTGAGAGTAACCAAGCATTGCCACTGGGTGCCCATGGAGGTGTTAGAGTCTCCATGATTGGAGATATTTAAAATCTGTTGGGACACAGTCTTTGGCAAACTGCTCTAGACGTCCCCGCTTGAGTAGGGATGTTGGTTGAGTTGGCCATTCAAACCTCAGCCATTCCCTGATGTCGTGATCATGGTGCTTTAATGTTGGTGATTTGTGCAACTGTCTCTTATGTCGTTAGTGAAAAAGCATTACAATTTCTGAAGTGATTTTAAAAGGCTTTGTAAGAAGTCTTTGCCAACTGTAGAAACTTGAATCAAATTTCCACATCATAACAAGAAACTGGAAAGTATTTTACTATGAAGGAACTTTAAATGTACAATACTATTATCTCCACTAATGCTTTTCTTGGCACTTGCTTACTAAAATGTTCTGTGATAGTGAAGGTACAAAATGAGATTGCTATAAGAGATCCAGAATTCCAAGTACAGCTGTACATAGCTGGAAGTGTGTAATCATCTGGTGATCTTTTGGTACTTAGAAGACCGAGTACAACTTTCATCAGCATTTTCAATTTAGACAAACAGCTCCAGAAAATGCAGTTTTATGGACAGCAATGAAGATTTCTTAACAGTATTTTGTAATACAATTGTAATTTTGCACTGTTGTTTTCTATACAGCTGAGATTTTTGTCTGATTAATTTGAATGAAACAGCTGTTGCTAGGTCAGAACAAGCAAAGTCAGAAATTGAACCAGGTCCCTTCCATCACATTGTGAAATACAAATATTCTCTTTCATCTTATAATTTAAATTCTTGTGACAAAACTTCCAGGGAAGTAAGAAATAGATGTACTTCTACAGAAGTACAAAGTAGGTACATTTAACTTTGAATGTCATGCAGCAAAAATGCCTTTCAGTGTGTCTTTCAATTCATGCCAATTTGCATTAGAAAAGTGTCTAAGTAGTTAACTTATTTAAATAAGAGCTTTGAAGAGAAGTTCAAAATTCTGCATAAAAGATAGGTATTCAACAGTGTTTACTGAATTAAAGAAAGTATCTTTTAATAAGAAAATCTATTTCTTCACATATATGCCTGAAGATTTTTTTTTTTTGGAGACAGTGTGCTGAATGGTTGAATTTGAGTTGATAATTTGCAAAGACAAACAGTATGAAAGCAATTTTTAAAAAGGCCGTGTAATTAAGCATGTCAAATGCAACCTCGGTATTATTTGGGTTTACATTTGTAGCTGTGCTTATTCATGGAGATAAAGGTTGCTAAGAAACCTCTAGATTTTAAATTTCGATTTTAAAATCTAAAAAAAAAAAAAAAAAATCGATTTTTAAATTTAATTATTATTAATCTGACCATTGTTGAAAGTGTCTGTCTGAGACACCTACTTGTATTGCAAAAAGATAATTAGCAGAGGGCCACCAATGTATATTAAATATTTGTGTCACAGCATCCACTTCAAATCTAAATACTATTTTGAAGAAAAGCCTGCACTCTGTGAGTAGATGATATACACCTTTGATTGTATCCTGTTGACCCCATTTTGACGGGACATTAACTTCCATTATGCAGTTCACTTGTGTTTCACCTGATATGTCAGCCGCAGTCTATAGTAAAGAGCCAAAGCTTCACAGAGTATTCAGATAATATAGCCAAGATTTGCTGGGAGATCAAGACGAAGTATTTGCTCTGAAGCACAAAACAAAATGCTTTTAGTGTAAATAAAGTTGTGCACACAAGCATGAAATTGAGAAAGTTCTTGAAGCCTCTGGGAACGGAGGGAGCTAGTGCTTCTGCCACATTTGACACCCTTGGTTGGGTGATTTCGCTTCAAAATGGGGTGAAATAGGATAAGAAATCAAGAAGTGCCCATTATGCAGAGCCTTTAATTTCTTAGAAGGTCATACTGTTGAGAGCCGGTAAAATGTATGACCAAGGGAAAAAGTATTCTATCAGTAAAATATTACAGTGATATGAAGTGACTGTATCAAAACCTTTACTGCAGTTTAGTTTTAGCTTGTGGATGTTGTATTGTTTGGGCTTTTTTAATAGAATGTATTTTATTACTAGCAAAATTCTTCATTATTATTAGAGGTCTCTTGCTTTAATTCTCTAAGGCAGGTCGAAAGTAGTACTTATAAATTGTTTCACAGAGCTTTGAATGGGTTCCTTGTCGACTAGGCATGTTGCTGCAGTGGAGCTAGAGCATGCAAGAAATTAATTAACCTGTGTTTTCCAAAAGAGGCAGTTTTAGAGTGTCTGAACAAAACGTGTCTGTGTAAAGTGATACAGGGTAGCAAACGGACAGGGTGTTGGAGAGAGCTCACCCAATTGTAGTTTTAATCTCAAAAGTCTGACTTCGCATCCCAGTCAAAAGACGTCTAGCAAATACAGACAATGGAGTCCAAAAAGATATTTATAGGTATCAATTCAATGTCCATGCTTGACATCTCAGAAGGTAGTAGACACTGCTTTGGTAGCTGCACCAACATCAGGAATTAGCTCTCAAGGCCCTGTCTGAATTGGCCAAGGACACCTGGTCCCTGAACACAGGTGCTTAGTGTTGCTTACATCACTATGGGCTTTCTAGGACATTTCCCCAGAGCTGCCAGATATAAAACAGCACTTATGTCACTTCTGGAGTAGCAGCTGAAGGGCAGGCAGAGAACCTTACCAAATTTCACATGGTGCTCAATACTTATGTTCAGGCAAATTAATTAAAACTTTCATCCCTGATGATGATAGTGGGAGCCAGGGCATGTAAATAAGTGTGGGTGTCTTTAGCTGAGAGTTGAATCTCATCCTTCGTGTCTGGGGTTTTTTGCTCTAATGAAGTTGTCTGTGCCATGTAAGACTCCCCGTCCTTTAGCTGCCAGCCCAGAAAGACCTGAATCTCTCACAGATCTTGCATGGCTTCAACCAGGATCATGCCAATATCTCAGATAAAAGGCCATATTGAAGGGCCCTAGACACTGTAGGCAGCTGTGGGAAATCTTTAAATATGTATGTCAATGAAGTGATAACACTTCAGGAGCTTCAGAATCTGAAAGTGACCCTAAATTGAAGTATACTAGCAAGTAGTTTGCAAATATAAGTAAGTTTGTTAAGACCTCAGGGTATTTAGAAAGAGGAGGGGGAAAAAAATCAGTATTACAGATCTACACCTCAAAAATTATAATTGCAGTTTTTAAAAATGTTATCCTTTCAATAAATTGGATAAGTCAGGTGACCCCTAAGTAGAATTTACTAAGATTTTCACATCAAAAATAGGCAATCCATCATACACAACATATGTGAAACCCACATTTGTTTATAACCCAAGATTCTATGTTATCTGAGAAATAATCAAATCAAAACACTAAAGACCAAAAAGGAAAGAAACTACTATTCGTCACAGAAATTTTATTATTTAAGAAGCTGAGTAATAATCTAGAATGCTGAAAAAGCTCAAGCTGAGGAGTGGAAGGACAGGTAATTGTTTTCCCACCAAATGAGGTGTTCAGTGCTGCCAGCTTCACTCTTGGCTATATTTGCCGTAGCATTCTCTGTCAAAGTACTTAAGCAATGACTTGAATCTTCTCTGGGAACATATGAGAAATGAACTGTGACTTTCTTAGTAGGTAATTGAAAGAAAGAGCATTGATACCAGTGTTTTTATAGAGAGAAGAAAAGAATTTGTGATTGAACAAAATGCTGATACCTGGATACACTTTTTAACATGCATGCTGTTTTTTCCATGTTTCCTGTGATAGAGTAGGACTTTTATAGTAACATTGTCAGTGGTATGGTGTCAGCTAACTGAGAATATTTTTTTCCTAGTCAGAGACTTTAAAAGTTGAAGTACAGATAAAGCATTTGTGCAAGGAGAAAAAAAAAAAAAAAAAAAATCAGATGGTGATATGCATAAAAGTAGATTCAAGTATAAGGACATTGTTGGGTTTTTTTATTCAGAGGTCTATGTCTTTTACTTCACAAATACTTGCTGCCATAAGGAACTGTCAAGATTCCAAGTCTCTGGCAGTATAAATTCCAACCTCAGACATTCTTTTCCTTTTGCTTCTACTTGGAAGCGTCTATGGTTTCATTACATACCAGCACAGAGCTACTGGAATGCTTTTATAACCCATCCATTACTCACCATTTCAAATTGCTGCCTATTTCACTGCAGTTAACCTGGCACAAAGTGCCTTAGGTCCTTGACAGTCCCTTGCCTTTGCCATATTTATTTGCTTTGATTGATTGGCTAAGAGTTTTTCATGCTCCCATGTCCCCGTTGGTTTTGTTCCTTTGAGTCAGTCATGATCTCACAGACCGACTCCGTTGTAATGATTTGGACTTGTTATCTTTCCTGTCTGTTCTGAGGTTTCTGGCACTCAGCGTTTAGCTTGGTGCAAAAGCTTGGTTGCTAACAGCAGCTCCCACTTTTGTCCAGATAGGATTCAGTTGTACTTAGCTGCTTATCTGTAGGTGACTTTAGACTCTGACTGGCATTCATAAAAAACTGCCTGATTTGCAATCTGTCTTTAGACAAAAGTATCATTTTATAATTAGACTACAACTCATATTCATTACTTATAGCAAAGTTTTTGTTGTACAAATGAGGAAAAATAAATGCTCTGTTTGACTACAGAGGGACTAAAATAAATCCACAGTGTTTGGCTCTGATCTGATAATTTTCTGTTTTCATTTTGTTTTGTTTTCACTCCCCTAAATTGGCTCAGTTTAATACTGAATTAATGGGCTGTCTCTCCCTTGGTCCTAATTTCTGCATCAGAAATTCTGGTTCTAATGCAACACATTGTTGCATTTCCAAACTCCTGCTATTCTGGCAGATGTGATTTGATACCATGTGTGAAGGACTTGGATCAAAGTAGAGTTTTATTTATACAAGGCGGGGAGACTATATCCAGTGAGACTCAGAGGCTTGTCCTTATTAATTTCGTTTTAGTTAAATAATTATGCTTTGATACACAGTCTTTGGAACTCTTTATTCTTAAGTGGGAATTCAGAAAACCGAGGCTGAGCGACTTAGCTGCATGTACATTTTCTGCTTTTTCTTTGCCTTGTCTGCTTAGGAACAGCCTATAGCCCAGTAACCTGTGGCTGGAGACTCATTGTTTGGAGACTTCTGCTACATTGCTAGAGAAAGCCTGACTCCTCCGTCAGCTCGCTTTCCTTTACACAGATTCTCAGGAAACACTGATTATACTAAACCTTCTCAATCTCTTTCATAGTAGGGGATGACTAAATAAAAAAGTATGTGAGCACCATGAGATGTCAAAAATATGTAACCACTTCCAGTAGGTTTAACTCTGTGGTAATGCAATAGAGCTGCTGCTGAAGAGAGACTGGGGTGTCCTCTGCAAGCTCTGCAGTGCATGCACTGGTCTTACATCTGTAAGTGCATGGAGATATCTATTGTCAGCTGTAATGAACTTATCATCTCTAATCTTGTGCAATTGTTTTATTCTGCTTTGTGTTGCTTTGCTTTGAACGGTTTTTTTCTAAAGCAACGCAACCTGAATTGCTTTTAAGGTAGAGAGACACAGATGGCTGTGAACTGATCTTGTTAGACATTGTTAAAATAAAATGACAGATGTACCCTAGAAATTGAATACAGGTGCTGCAAAGAGAAAGTTATTACTTTGTATCTGACTTTGCCTGGAGACAGCTGGTGCTACAACTTTTTTTTCTTTTTATTTTTTCTTTCTTTTTT
>VZRN01003026.1:506482-520568 GCA_013397935.1 Dasyornis broadbenti
TTTTTTTTTTTTTTTTTTTTTTTTGATAATGGGGATTCAGGCGTTTTATTTATTTTCTTCTGATATGTCACTTTTAAAACATAGTTAAATGGCTCTGAAGATGCTACCAACTGTAATAAACAAAAAAAGGATTTGATTCTCAAAGTTGACAAGTATTGTAGAGTCACAGAATCATAGAATGGTTTAAGCTGGAAGGAAACTTAAATATCATTAAGTTCTACCCACCCCTGCCATGGATAGGGACACTTTCCATTAGACCAGGTTGCTCAATACCTCATCCAACCTGGCCTTTAACACTTCCACGATTCCTGGTGATTTCAGTATGCTTTCTTTTTTTTTTTAGTACCTCAAAAAAAATAAAGTGAAAGCATTTTGTTCCAAGTATTTTTCTGTATTTTTACCTGTGTCCAGGCTAATCAATATAAACATAGTTAGGCATAATGCTTATATGTTTTGCAAAGAAGATTTTTTTTTTTTTTTGGTATATTAAAATACTGAAAATCAAATACTTCTGTATATCCTTCGTAGTACTTCATATCGTATCTTCAATTTCTAATAACTTTTGACCCTTAACAGACCTAACTGCAAATTAATATCTTTATTAAATCAATCCAGCAAGATTTTGTGGGACTGTGTGCCCATATATTATCACAATTTTAATAAAATTTAAAAAAAAAAATTAGTTTCTTTTGTTAGATTGACTGACAGCTGAAATGAGGCACTAAGATATGTTTAGATGTGGACCAGAAAGAGAAAAGTGAAAAATTAACAACCAGTTAGAAGCAGTCGTGTTTGCTTGTGTCATTCTGCTAATCAGTAAAGCAATTTGATAGAAAAGGGTGTATGGCACTTGGTGAAAGAAAGGGAGGTTAATAAAGCAGAGGTGGGAAGATCATAATTCTGCATGGAGCTGACAGAAGCAGGTGGTGAATGCCTATGCAACGTTCGGGGCTAGTTGACAGGGTGACGCTGGGAAAAAAGGAATGTGCAATATCTTTATTCAGTCCATAACTTTTACTGTCCAGTATAATAATGGGTTTTAGCTTCCAGGTTCATATGTTTAAGGTGTTTTATAGGTCTCACTTTAGGGACAGAGAGTACACTGATAGACTGTTCCATGAAAAAATAGTTTCTGACGACAACTGAATGTTTCTGTCCTCTGCCAGTTGGCTTTTCATTTTCAGATGTGGTGTTCATTTGATTTCAACTGTATGGCCTCTACAATGATGTTCTATGCGTGACTGAAATGCGTTACAGCCTGAGATGAATGACTGTAGAGCATGTAGCTTTTGATGACTCAGTTGTCCATGTATTTCTCATGACACTGATATTTGTTGATTTGGAGCAGTTATCCCTCTAATCCTTTTGAGTAAAGTTAGAAGATGCTTTCTAGCTTAGGAAAAGGCAGAGTGACAGGATATTTTCTTGTGATATTTGAACTTCTTTTCTGGATCAGTTGCTGCAGCTTAATTACTTTCTTAAAATTAGATTTCAGAGAAGAGTGGTAGGTAACACTAAAAATGCTCAGTTAAACAAGGCTGGAAGGTTTTCTCATGGCAGAGGTCAGTAGTATAAGGTTAAATAGAATTAATGTATAATTTAGGTCTGTTCCAAGATACAATCCTGTTTTGCCAGGGGAGTGCTTATTGATTAAGTTGGAAAGGACCTTAATACCATCTAGTTCCAACCCCTGTGCCATAGGCAGGGACCTTCCACTAGATCAGGTTACTCAAAGCCCCATCCAGGCTGGCATTAAACACTTGCAGGGATGGGGTATCCACAGCTTCTCAGAGCAACCTGTTCCAGTGCCTCACCACCCTCACAGAAAAGAATATCTTCCTAATACCTACCTTAACTGTTTAAGCCCTTTCCCTTTGTCCTCTCAGTACATGCACTTGATAAAAGTCCCTCTCCATCTGTCTTGGAGACTCAAGGTACTGGAAGGCCATAATTAGACCACCCCAAAGTCTTCTCTTCTGCAGGTTTTTTGTTAGGTTAGATTTTGTTAGACAGTCCCATTGTCTTAGCCTTTCTTCATAGGAGAAGTGCTCCATTGCTTTGATTACCTTGGCGGCCCTCCTCACCTACCTTGGTGACTCACTCCAACAGGTCCATGTTTCCCCTGTGATGGGATCCCAGAGCTGGATGTAGCACTGGAGGTGGAGTCTCACCAGAGCAGAGCAGAGGTGCAGAATCCCCTCCCTTGCCCTGCTGCCCACGCTGCTTTGGATGCAGCCCAGCATATGTTTAGTTTTTGGGCTGAGAGTGCACACGGCTGGGTCCCATCCACCCTCTCCTCCACCAGCACCCCCAAGTCCTTCTTGGCAGGGCTGCTCTTGATTTGTTCATCCCACAGCCTGTGTTGATACCAGGGGTTGTCCTGACCCAGGTGCAGAACCTTGCATTTGGTCTTGTTAAACCTCATGAGATTTCCATAGACCCACTTCTTGAGCTTGTCCAGGTCCCACTGGATGGCATCCCATCCTTGAGGTATAGCGACTGCATTGCTCAGCTTGGTGTCCTCTGCAAAGCTGCTGAGGGTGCACTTGATCCCTTTGTCTTTGTCATTAATGAAGATATGAAATAACGCTGGTCCCATCATGGACCCCTGAGAGGCACCACTTGTGACCAATGTTCATTGAGACTCTGAGCCATGGACCACTACCCTCTAGATGTGACCGTCAAACCAATTCCTTACCTATCTAAATGTCCACCCATCAAATCCACCTCGCTTCAGTTTAGAGAGAAGGATGTTGTGGGGAACCCTGTCAAAGGTTTTATAGAAATCCAGATAAATGGATTCTGTAGCCCTTCCCTTGTCCACTGATGTGATCACGCCATCATAGAAGGCTATTGGGTTGGTCAGGCAGGACTTGCCCTTGGAGAAGCTGTGCTGGCTGTCTCTAATCACCTGCCTGTCCTCCACGTGCCTCCTAGCTTCTAGGAGGATCTGTTTCGTGAGCTTCTCAAGCAAGTGCAGAAGTGAAGATGACATGTTCTAATAAGGTAGTGTTCTCAGAAAATCAAATGCTCTTATGTCTGAGAACGGCTTTTTCGTCACTTTTTCTTAGTTTTGTGGGTGTGGTTGCTGGTGATATAATTGCATAATACTCCAAGAGAGGCTTACAGGCATTCAGCCAGGCACTGAATTTAAGAAACATCCTGCTAATGCTGCAGAAAGACCTCATGGCAAGTACTTAACTAGGATGTTAAAATTAAGGCACATAAAATGATCAGTCCCATTTGAAACATAACAGCTTGGTAATCATTCATGCACCAAAGCTTATTTAGAAATTAGTATGTAGAAATACAATGTGAAGTTCTTATTTTATGTTCTCAATTTGCCTGTATTTTATCATTTGGTAGAAATCAACATCACTTACATTAAAAAATTAAATACTCTTTGTGTGAAATGCTGAAAGTTTTGAAATAGGTAGTAAAAAATATATTCTGGTTTCTGATATATCTCTGATAATGATGCTGGCACCTCTGGGTAAACTAATACTTTTGGGATAATGCTATGTCTCACTGGGTGTTTTAATTAAGCACTGGAATTAGCACAGTTCTTTGAAGCACCAGTAAGGCAATGCCTATATTCATATAGCACAATAGATAAAAAGATCCCAGAAGTTATCTTCAGTTTTCAACCTAGATTTGGTATAAGAGGAACAGATGAGGAAATATTACAACAGAAGAGCGCTTATCAAAAGCTTAATTTTTTTCTAATTCACAATTATGCATTGATAGTACCTGAAATCTGTAATTGTCAGACATAAATAAATGGGTTGTGACTTATTATTTAGTTTAACTACATTTTCCAATCCTGCTTCATGGTTTTTATGCTGGGAATAATATTTTAAACTAGAATGATAGGCAAAAGTTTACTTTTAAGGCTGTTCATTAGTCATTTTGAATACTCTTTGTTAGTTCCAGTTTCTGAAATTATAGCATAAAATCTGATTCCTGTAAGGCTTATAAGTATAAAGAGGAAAACTCATTTTTCAGTAATCTCACACAGCACTTAATATGTGTCTGAATTGCACTCTAACCATCAGCTGAAGGATTGCTCTGCTTTTGGAGTTGTTGGTTACTTTCCCATTGTCCACAATTACTTTAAAGGATTTAAGGGAATGAATATTGGTAACAAAAGCATGAAAAGTAGTATATTTTTTATAATGATAATTGAAAAATTCACCATTCATTTGAACCCTAAAATTAATATTTTGATTACCAAAATTACCAAATTACCACAATTAATATTTTGATATGACAAATCTACTGAGGTGAAGGTTCTGGAAATTAAGAGAGGCAATGCAGTGCTCAAAAGTAGCTGAATGAATGAGGAGCTGCAAAGCAAGCTCAAGGAGGTTACAGAGAGATGCATGTTCAGTAACTAAACCAGGACACTTCAAACTCTGGATCTCTGTAAATTATTAAAATGGTGAATAAAGGCCTAATATAGGCCTTTGAAATTATAATGATAATAATCTTTTAAATGTCATAGGTAAATGGCTAGAGAAAAGGCAGGAAAAAAGTACCTTGTATCTCTGAGTTTCTTCATTGCATTCATATATATGTATATCTGATGGTTGTGAAAAATTTTTAGCAGTTAAACTGAAGGTCAACAGCACTGATTCACTCATTCTTGTCCCAGAAAAGCTTAGCCAACTGGACAGGATTCACACCTCTTCCGTCTTATTTGTTCTAGTACAAGGACGAGTTTAACACTGCATGCTTGCCACATGAACTGCATTAAAAAATAAAAGAGATTCTGATACCTTAATAGAGTTCATAGAGTGCATAGCATTGAGATTATGCCAGTATCATTGTAAAAGTTTATATCTGTATCTTCTTTTGCATGAACACAACTCTCCTTGCTGGGAAAGTCCCTTAAGTTCCTTAAAAATGAAGGTTTTCTGAGACTGTGGTTTCAGGGCTCACAAGGATGCTCTTTCATACACTTTGATTGGAAGTCCTTTGGAGTTACTGGAAGCTCTTTGCTTTAGTGTAATTTCCATCTGACTCATATGCTGTTATGACCCCTTGTGTAAAGAAGTTAGTACAAACAGTTATTTGCCATTTTTTCAAGTGTGATGACTGTTGGCAAATTCAGTTTCACTGAAAAAGAAGACTGCTTTGCGAGAGAGATTTGAGACAGCCAGATGGACTCAGGTATTGGCAAGGAGAAGTGGTCCTGAATCTTATTCTTTTCCTTCTTTAACTCAGCCAGGATCATTTATCATCTGCCGCTCTTGCCTCTCTAGAATACGATACCATGACCAATATGCCAAAAGGCTGTATGCATACTGTTCCAGACCATGACTGTTGGAAAATCTCTCTTGCTTTTGTGGAATTTGAAGATTACTTTGGAGGCAAATGCGTCTTCGGTCATATTTTTCAAAGGGTTTTCCTATTTCTTTTTTTTCCCCCCTTTTCCATTTACCTTTTTCTTCCTCTGCTCTGTTATGCAGAGCCAGAAAATTTTCTTTGGTCCCTTCATATTTCATTAATTGTGACAGTGTGCCTCGGGAGACTGTGTCACTCCAGGTAATTTCATCAGTGTCAAAATGGATGTTAGCCAGTGGCCTTGACACTGCAAGTTAATCTTTTATGAAAGATTTAAACAGACAACAATGAGGCGTGGGGTGGTACCTTTATATTAGACTGGGGAGAATTCAAATGTCAAAAGCATACAGCATTCTCTTTAGTGTTTTTCAAATATTCTTGAATTTCATTTGCAACAAGACACATACTTTGAAAAATCAAAGCAGTAGTGGTAATTTTGAATGAGTTGTCAAATTTACATTTCAAAATCTCTCTTTCTCTCCTCTTGCTTGGATGTAATAAAATGCCATAAAGTCTGACAGTCACCCATACATACTAATATATTATGTCCCTGAGAAATAAAACCACAAACTTTAAAGTGCTGACTTTTAGCTTCTACAAGAGCTGTGTAGTAATCACACAAATATAGTATTTTATTTATACAGTAAAAAACTTAACTTAGTATATGAAATGTGGCAATACTGAAAACAATTCTGAGTCTTTACAATATTTAAAATGAGATGTCATTAAGTATTACTTGGCTTATGTCATTAATACAAAAGATAGATAGACTTTTACAACTGAGATGCTTGTGATATGTGTTGTTGGAATTTTGTATGTTATTTTCCCCATTTTGTAATAAAAATGCATCCAAAATGTGTCTTATAATGTAACATTCTGGAATATTTTCAGTAGTAATTTGATTTTTTTGCTTGTACTGATAATTCTTTGGATAAGCAAAGAAACAAGTGATCTCAAGTTGCATAAAAATATCAGATTTTTACCTACACTTGAGTAATTTTGGTTCATTTATTAAGTTGTTTTTCTGTAATAATTTCCACAAAGTCCATTAATGATAAATGACCTGAGTGTGTGAATAAAGAGTTACACAATTTTATGTGGTTACAGAATGAAACTAAAATTGTATTTTACAAGAAACTCACTGTAGGTTAGTTTGCTTCTTTTTCAGCATTGGTAAGTAATGGGGATGCAGCCTTACCTGATTAGGGCTGCAGATGAAAAAAGAAAAAAAAAAGAATGTAGGTTCAAGATAAGATTTTGTTTAAGAAACAGATGTGGGGTTTCGGTCTCCAGGCTAGGTTCTGTTCATATAACTTAACATTATATCAAGAACAGTCTAAAGTTTAAAATAATAATTACAAACTATCTAATAAGAGAAAAGCAGTCCTGATAAACATTAGCTGTGTTACTTAGACAAATGGCTTCCAGGGAGACATCAGAAGACGAGACAGAATGGTGATTGGAGGGACACTTTATCCAAAGCATCATCTTTTGTATCTGCTATCTTACTTTATGTTTTGCAAACTTGATTTGCATACCTGAAAAATAATTTTCTTTTTATCAGTTTTGATGATGAGACTAACTTTAATCTGGGTGCCTGTTTATGATGAGTTAATAAGACTCCATCTGTTAGAACTATTACTGTTACATTAGTTGGTTGCCATGGAAAAATTATCCACAGTCTATCTAGGGCTAAAGAGTGGTATGTACCCATTGTTGATGTGAACAGATCCCTTCTTTTATTCATTACCCATAGCATTCAATAGCAAGAGTGGTCTCATCTTGTATTTAAATCATGGTTTTGGTTATTTATCCAGTAATTCTGTAGCCCCATGTTACACCTTCATGCATGTCATGCTACACTTATATTTCTATTATTATTACTGTAACATAATCTTTAGATAATTATATCAGTGTTAAGTGCATCAGTGTACAGTAATGACCACCTCTTGTAAAAGAACAGGTTTTTGGTTTGATGGTCACAAAACCAGCAAGAGAGCTTTAAAGCATGCCATATCTACTTTGAAAAGCAGTATATATTTGTAGTTAGTCCTTCCAACAAAGTGGCGTGTACCGGAAGTGTGCAAGGATGCACAAAACATGACAATTCACACTGAAGCCCGTATCCACCTAATTCAATGAGCTGTAGAGCCTTTTGACTGGCAGAGTGACAGCAGTGAACTGAGAGCTTTTGTGTAATCAAGCCATTGCTGGGGCATTCTTTTCCTTTGTGAGTCTGTTTTAATACTAGAATGGCAAAAGACGGGACAAAAGAATATGCTATCACAAATCTTTCTTCCTTGGAATTATCTACTTCCAGCCATAGGCAGAGGAACATTACTTGTTAGTATGTGATATGTGTACATTTGCAGGCTGTTTGGTAGTTTTCAGGATGGAAGTCATCCCAGGTAAATATTTATCTATACAAGTTATAATAACAGTATCAAGGATATATTAAAAATTACTAACAAATAATAAAAAACAAGAGAAAAATAATAATTTCAAACTGTATGGAGATAACCCCTCAGTATGAAGCTTCTGATTCAGTTATTGCTGATGCCATATAAATCAGAAATTATTCTGCCTTCCCATGAACAGTTCCAGGCTCATCAAGAGACAGCTGTAAAAGAAGGTTTCTCTCTCCAATCCTCTGCTTTTGTGTATTTCTTATATTGAGCTCTTAAATTTTCATTGTTATGGTTTATCCTTTCGACATATTTATGTGTGAAAATAGTACTGTATTCTCTCAGCTACTGGAATTATATTTACAATTTATATATATTGTAATGATGGAAAGAAAGACACAACAAAACAGTGATTTGACAAAGAACAGGAAAAATAAATGAGCATTTCACTTATTTATAACTTTTCTAAGGGTGCATAGAATTTAGTAGCAAGAATGCAAATGCTTCCATGTTTTAAACACAAAGTCAGAAGAAAAAAAAAAAAAAACAAAAACAAGAAAACAGAAAACTTTAAAAGAGAAATTAATCTGCCCAACCTTGACAACATCCAAAGCATAGATGTGTAAATCTCAGCCAGTTCCCATGGTTTCTTTTAAAGTCACAGAGATAAACATTCCAGAGAGTAATTTATCTTACTCTTCTTAGATACCTTTCTTAACATGAGATTAATTTCCCTTTGTTGATTGTAAAGTGGGACCAGAATGACTTGTTGAGACTTAAATGCCCTATCTGGAGATGTCTAAACTAGGCCTAACTAATCTGTCCTATCATGTAAAACAGAACTACTGTTGGACAATTTAGACTGAATTTCTACATATCGCATTTCACTCAGTAACTGAATCCAGCCATTTCAGCTGAGCATAAAGCTGACATAAAGCTGATCCAATTTTAAGGTCAGCTTCAGCCCATTTATTGCAAAGGGTCTTGCTATCATGTACCAATCTGAATTCCAAAATCTTATGTTATAATATGTGCCTCCTCAGGAAATGCATGAGTGAGCTCTTAGCCTTCTATTTCTCTATCTCGAATCCTGAACTATGACATGATCTGTCTCCTATGCAAGTGATACAGGTTTTCTGATTGTAAGTGATGAATGAAGCTTTTTGTCCATTGCATATGCAGCAAGCTTGTTCTTTCCCAGCCAATAGCTTTCAATATCTTCTCAATATACCATTTCCATATATTAGATGAGAAAAATTCCCACTGAAAGCTATGAGTTTGAATCTATTTTTGAGAATCTAGTGCTTAGTGTATCTTAAGTTTCATTTTCTCACCTTCAAAATATTGCCATATTGAGAGTCAGTTAATAACAAATGAAGCCGCTTAAATCCTATCTTGTTCATCTGTCTCATTACATTACACCTGTTCAAAAATTCTCTGTATTAGCTTTCTATAAAATTTCTTACAGACTTAAAAGTGGCTCTTTTTTCCCTCCTTACAAATGCTTCCACAATAGTGGTCTAGGGACGCTGTGGCTCTTTTACCACCTTTTGTCACATGTGACTAGTTTCCATACAGGCATGTGTGCACCAGACTGTTCTTTGAAAAGTCCTCATTATCAGCTGGATTTAGTTTTTTGCAGCTATAACTCTGACTGTGGAGCTACCCTAGGATCCAAATTTAGCAAACTGACACTATCCTGTCTTTCAAGCCCACATTTACGGAAGGTGTGCTGGAGGTATGCTGGAGATTTTTAATAGGTTTTCAGCCTGTCAAGTACAAAGGGTCTACTGTGAAGAAAGCCCTTGAAGTCTGTGATTTTAGTACTGAGAACAAATAGGATTTAATTTGTGATGTAATAGTTAGCATTAATCAGACAAAATCACATGGGTTGGTTCTTAAAGCATGTAGAGTTTCAGTAAATCCTGGACTTTTGCCTGGTTTCTGAGATGTGGGAAATTGAAAAGATTGACTGATCATCTAATATCATTGTCTCAATATATAGGACAATCTAAAACATGTAAAAATTGCAATGATCTTAAAGTATTTCCCACCGTGACAGTTGACAAGCTTCCTACATCTTTCTTTTTTGCCCTTTTTTTTTGTTGTTTTGTTGTTGTTGTTGTTATGGTTGTTTTTTTGGTTGTTTTCTTTTTGTTTCTCTCATTGTCTGTCATGTTTCCATAGTGGCCTGCAAGTATGGCAACCCGCTTTCTTTCCTATCAAACAAATTCAGTCAAATTTTGACTCTTCCAACCAAAGTTTCACCACCAGAATGGGCAAAAGTTGCCTACAGACATCGATGCAAATCTCAAACATGGCATTCTGGCTTTGCTTAACTAGGATTTCTTTGCCTTTGTTCAATCAACCTCATTCTCCTCCTCTGGCTTGCTCACCTTTCATGAGCAGCATGATCTTTCCCAGCCTCATCAACCATCACTGCCACATGTATGCAAAATAATGCAGCCTTTTACAGCCTTTTCAACCCTGGTTGCTATCCCACTTGATAAATATCAGCAACTATACACGCTTGGAGTCATGGGGTTCATCAGGGCTCAGATTTCTGCCAAACTTGAGCACTGTAGATGGTATTTATGTGAATATTGCAGGACACAGGAGGGAAACATTTAATGCAAAAAATCTCCTCCTTTTCAACCTTTACCATGTCTTAGTGATTGTTTTCCCCTCTTTCCCTTTTACTCAAGCTCTGATCTATTTATTCTGACATAAACTAAGAATTACATCTGTCAAAAAACAGTCATGTTAGTAGCCTGTGACATGGAGGGAGAGGAGATTTCCTGTGGCACCTGGCAGTAGACAGCACTCATTTAGAAGAGAGCAGCTTGTCCTTGCCAAAGGCAGAGGCTGTGGCATTGATGGGAAAAGTAGATGCATAGTTATGGAGAAGAAACAAGGATCTACAAATGAATAAATGAGAAATATTGAAGTTTGAATCTACCAGGTATGTCTACTTTCAGAAGTCTAAGAAGTCCAGACAGCCACATACAAAGCAAAATCACAAATATGTGGGGAAAGATGGTGGCGGGCAATAACGGGTGGTGGGTAGCAAATAACATATAAATTCAGGGAAGAGTTAACAGGAGGTTGGCTGTCAGCTGGTCTGGTTAGTTCTTATTTAGCTGGAATACAAGTACCTGCTACAAGTACAAAGTTAAATTGTTTTCTTTGTCACAGCAGTTCCCTCTTTCTACCTGTCAGTGTATGCTGACTTCCTTTATAAATTAATTCATTTGCTATTTATTTATTAATTCAAAAGACAACGTGTTTCATACTAACCAATAAGATTGACAATACTAAAATATCTATTTAAATATACTTCCAGATGATTTGGTGAGATTTGTTTATGTTCATAGCTAACCAATATAAATATACAAATGAGAGTATAGATGTATTTATACTTCATGATATGTATGTTTTACATGTAAATATGTAAACACTTTAATAAATCTGTAACAGTGGACATTACTGAAATTTTTATTTAGAATTAGGTTTTAGAATACCTAGCATTAAGGAATAATAAAATTAATGTCTGCACACATGAGTGATAATATAGTCTTTGCTTTTATGATCACATATATTTTTAACAGAAGCCTTTGTCCAATGCCTTGTTCTCTCAGACTGCATTGAAAGAAAATGCTGTAGGATGTCTGATTAATTTATCTGTGGTTAGAAGATATGTAACACTAGAGATGGAACTGATGACTGTGGAACAGGATGATACCATCATTAATGTAGTTGTGTTAAAAGTAGTATTTAACAAGTGAGAAAATGAGACGATTGCCCAGACATATGCCTTTTTCCCATTCTTAAATTGAAGCAGAAGATTTTAAAGTTGAATATCCCTATTGAATACAATTTCTCAGTTAAACCATCTCTATAGGAAGAGGAGGCCTACAGAGCAGGCAGCCACAAGAGAAGAAAGTAGGAGGTGGTACACTATTTCTCTCCTAGAGGAAAGAGAGAAACAAAGATGTAAAGCACGACAGAGTCTGGAGGAAAGAAAAAAGGAAATTCCTGGAATCTACAACTAAATTTCAAAAAGATCTCTTTCATCTAAAGGATGAAATATTCTTGTATGTTTCCGTCTTTCTGGGTACACCATGAAACATATGGGGTCAGATTTGAAGAACTGTTGTATTTCCAATTGTAAATAAAATCAATTAGGACTGCTCAGAATGATGACAATGTTATAAATTAGTGTATGAAGAAGTCAGGTCTCAAGTGATCAAAGTGGTATACCCAAACCCAGTAGGCATCTTGGTAAAACTGATTAATTTTCAAGCTGAAAAATGGCTGTAATAAATGGAATCTTATGAATTCATAGTTATAGAGTATTCATTCAACATTCATTCACTACAGCAAACCCACCATGGAAGCAGGGCTAAAAAAAATAAAAAAAATTTACTTTCAATGCAATCTTTGAATAATGTGTGCTAAATAAGGTAGGGGGTCAAACAAACACTGAATAAAGAAAAGAATAAAAAATACTACCTTGAATAGCAATAAATACAACTAGAGGGTTAGAGGAAAAAATATAATGAGTCGTGTAACTAAACTATTATGATGGATGTGTCAAAGAGGCTACAAAGTTACATATGCATAGGCAATTTTTCTGACAAACTTCTGAGTGCTTGAATACATAACCATGACATTCTGCTCACAAAAGGGTGTGCATACTCCAGATTAATATTTCTGCATATTTCTAACTTCTTAGGAAACAATCTGCCATCTGATCAGCTATAACTGTGTTGGTAATGAATTAGGATCATCAGCATTTTTCCAATCAGTGCCACAAACTGCTTCAGCTTCAGGCAGTAGAGTAAGACGTAGCAGCAGTACACAATGCATCATCTTTATACCAGCTGTATGGATAATGTGACATAAGGAATCCAAAGCATAAAGATATTAATGATCTTTGAAGTTCAGTTACAATTTCCTTAAGGAAATGTACCTTACTGATTAGAGGCATGTCTGCCAATATAATGTTGGCCAATCTGGTCCTCTGTTTCTGTATACCTTCATACCATTTTTTTGCTATCACAACTCCTGTTTCTCACGCTTCTGCAGAATATTCAGGCAATTATATCTATTCTCATTTTACGTTTATGCCAGGGAGAAATAACACATATTTTTAGGTTAATGGCAGAGCTCCCAGCCATAGCCAGTCCTTTCATCATGGAACAGTCAGGTTGGTCAGATGCAACTCATCCTTGGTGACACCAAGCTAGCTGTTACCAGACCCCTTCTTGTTCTTTGTACACTTAGAAATGTTTTCAGAAGGATTTGATCTATAACTTTTCCCAAATACTAAATTATTTGGACCAGCCTATAGTTTTCCTGATCCTTATTGCCCTCTTGGAAGCTAGCAGTTGTACTTTCTGCCCTGTGGGCTACTGCTTCACTCACAGAATGGGACACCTGAGAGCAAACCTGGACAGAGGAATCTGAGAAGCCATTGAGTACCTGGACCTTTTCCACATCTCTCATCAGTAATTTTCCTGCTTTGTTGGGTTGTGGACCTCCACTTGCCTCAGCTGCCAATACATATATATGTGCAGACACTCTTATTGTTGATCTTCACCTCCCTAGTTTGTTTCAGCTCCAGCTGAGCTCTGCCTTTCTAACAGCATCTATTCATGCTTGAGCAGTGCCCTTGCATTCTTCCTGGATAACCTATCTGCACTTCCACCTTCTCTGTAACTTTTTTTTGCTCTTGAACTTGTTCAGGTATTCCCCAACCATCAATGTCATCCTTTTGTCTTATTTGATTGACTTCTGCACATTGGAATGGACCATTCTTGTCCTCTGAGGAAGTTGTCCTCAAAGAGACATGGTTTAGAGGCAGACTTGGCAATGTTAGGCAGGGTTTAGTCTTGATCTTAGAGGTCTTTTCAAACTTAAATTATTCTATGATTCTATGAAGATGAACCAGCTGTCCTGAGCACTTGCTCAGATCACCAAAAAAGACAAACGGTTTTGAAGTTCAGTGTTGTAATTATTTGACTTGGTCACTTCTGTGAGCATTTTAAGCCCCACAATTTCACAGATCCTGTAATCAAGGTTACCTTTGCCCATCCTATCTCCAAATATTTCTTGTTTGCTTTTGAGTAGCAATTCCAGTATACCAACTTCCCTAGTCAGGTTGTCCATCACCTGTGTCAGGAAATTGTAATCAGGACACTTCAGCAGTCTTGAGGTTTTACTTATTGCACACAACTATTCTATTCTATTCTATTCTATTCTATTCTATTCTATTCTATTCTATTCTATTCTATTCTATTCTATTCTATTCTATTCTATTCTATTCTATTCTA
>VZRN01003026.1:524865-659545 GCA_013397935.1 Dasyornis broadbenti
TTTTTTTTTTTTTTTTTTTTCCCCCTACTTATTTCTACAGACCATGAAAACTCAAAGTCTTAGTTTTGCTTTTGGATATGAAGCATATGACAAGTCAGTGCAGCTGAAGCTATACCTTGGCTGTCTGAGCCTGTAATGTTAGTAAATTTCCTGGGGTTTAGGATAGAAATGGCTTAGAGTTTTACTGCTCATCCTTGTTCCTAATAAAGCTAAAGCTCTTCTTTTGTTTAAACACTCCTTCACACAAAATACTCTTCTGTCCATATGACTTCGCTAGCTGAACTGTCTTAACTGCTGTTCACATAAAATAATACAAATAAATCAGGAAAAATAATTATTTTACAGTGTTTCACAACTGAAAATCTCTCTGAAGAGGCCAGATGGATCTATATAAACTTTTAATTGATAAAAAAACATTATATCTGATTCAGAAAGATTCCTCATGAAATAATGGTGAAAATTGATACTTTCTGAAAAATAATAATGATTTCTGAAAGCAAGTTATACAGCAGAGTAGGGAAAAATAGAATGGACTAAACTGTTCTTGCAGATTTCTACTTTTACTGAACAATGCTGAACATAAAAACAAATTCAGATTGACTGTGGGAACTGTGGATTATGACTTGGTCTCTAGGTGTTCATAAAAAGTGTTTTAAGAGAGCAGTTTATTTTAAAGGCATTTCATTCTTAGCATATCTCCTTGCAAGGTAGTTTTTACTTAAATGAGAACTGTCCATTTTATTTTATTGTACATGCAGTTAAGAAAAAGGTAGCATTTTAATGCTGTATGACAAATAATGGTATTGAGAAGCTGAACATATACTTGAAAAAACTATAAAAATCTAGTTACTGAAGCATAATCATTTTGCCTCTTGGCTTGGCTTTTACTGGAATGTGGAGAAACCAGCAGTGCATCTTAAACACTGTGGAGCTGTAAGGGATATCTTGGAAGCTACTCTTCTCTACGGAATCCCACTCTTTGCCAGAACTTATATAACATTAATGTAAACATTTTCCTGGCTACATGATTCAGTTCCTTCTGGGTAATTCAAGTTACAGACTGTAGAAATCAACTTGGTCAGCAGTATGGCCACTGTGGAAAAGAGTAGACCACAGCAAAGAAGAAACATATTCTTTCTGTTGAAGAAAGATACTCAATTGCATGGTTTAGTATCCATGGTAATGAATATTTAAAGAATCTTTCAGAAGTTTCAGAAAGAAAAAAATCAACACAGTATTTTTAAAATGTTCTTTGTTTATTTCTTCAATACAAAACATTTGCTTTTAACTTATGCATTATACCGTGGAAGGAAATTCACTCGTCAATCCTTTATTGAAGTTGATCCAAATTGCTTGATTTGTGGAATGGCTTGGAGAGGAAAATCTACCTGACATTTGTCTCTGCAAATTAATGCAAGCTTTTGTGTAGTTAGATAAAATCCAGTTTCCTTATATGCCTTATTAAACTGAGAGGAACTGTAGAACTGTATTTTCACAAGTGTAAAAATGTCAAAGCAAAAGTGTGGAATCATTTGGAGGAGAGGAATATATAGGTCTATCATCCATGAGAAATATCTGGGGTAAGAATATTATATTGACTTTCCTTCTCTATTAGGATTTAGCACCACAGACTTTGAGCTGACATTTCCTTGTATTTCTTGTATTTTAAGCTCTTGCTATTAACTCAAGACCTCTTAGGAATAAGGCTGTGAGGGTCATTGAATCTTCCATTTTGGGCACAACAGCTACAGATGTATGTTTACTCTTGCAGTCTTTCCTCCATTGCATAAGCCCACTTCTTTTATTAGTCATATTTATTTTCCAGCAAGTAGCAATGACAAAGACTAATGGGAAATTCATTCAGAGATATGTGCTAGGCTGCCTGAATAGTTGCAAGAAAGGCTTCGGAACCAGAGCTGAATTTCCTATTATGCTTGAATTTTGATTTATATTGTGAAGTAAATTTTGCCACTGAGCTTTGAAAGTGAAGTCGCACAAGAAAATATTTGCCAAGATATATGTCTATTTTCACTATCACTGAGAGCAAAATAAAGGTAAAAACCATTCTCTGTGTCTATCTAGCACTGACCAGTCCAAATGTGTTTGCAATTTACAAAGCTGTGACACTGAGGAATAATGAAATATAAAATGCCTTATCACAAACCAAATGGAGTTCATCAAAGGGAGGACAGACTCCACGGTATTTTGTGACTTTACAGGGTGGAAAGACAAAGACTAGGTGACAGTTTCTTATCTGTAAGGTTATAGATATTATTCAGTAAGCCAGATCAGAATTGTACTCTTCAAATTGTGCTGAATATCTAGTGTGTAGCTTATGAAGAGCAAAATGCCCCACAGTCAGGTTTCTTGCAAATAATTTAAGGTTATTGTTGAATTGCCTAATTTCCAGTAGTGAAGCAATTTAAAAGGGAGTATATTAGCAACAATATTCTCTTGACATGTTCTTTCTCCTTGATTCTGTCCTTATAATGCTGCTGTTGATGTTCCTTCTCTGACATTTATTTTATCCCCTTTGGTAGTTTTATAATTCTGTGAAGAAATTAGCAGGTTAACAGATTGCCCCTCTTAGTTTCATGTAGTATTTTGTTTTATTAGCAGTACTGCTTATTATTTGATGAAAGAAGTTTATCTTGCTTCCTGCCCAGAAAATAAGTGCTAGTTAAATGATAGAAACCCAGTGGGATAAGATAGTCTAATTCTCAAATGTTTATATTAATCCAAACAGGTAAATTTGCTTAACCACAGTGATGCATCCACAGCCTCAAGTTAGGAAGAACTGGGACCTTTCTCTAATTAACAATGACCTTAAAAGTCTTTATGTTTAAAAATGGGTTAAAGATAATGCACCACTACAGTCAGTAAGACAGATTCTGTTCACGGCAATTCAGAATAAAAATGGGGGTGATATATAATATATTTTTCTTTAGTTGTTTTAATAACATGGAACATACAGCTTTCAAAACTTAATTAGGAGATCTGGAGGAACACAAGGACATTTTTATTTCCACAAGTTTGACTGAATTGGATTACCTTCTTTTTTCCTGCTTTAAATTATCTATGTGATGCCATATAGACTGCCTTGTGAGCTTTGGATTTTTAAAAAAACATTTTATTTTCTCTATTTAATTTTGCTATGATTTAATCTTAATGCTGATATTTGGAAATTATAATTTTGACTTACAAACCTCAGAAGATATAATTGTCTATTGAAATATTGTCTTTTCCCAGGCATCTTATGTAGTTTGATTTTTCAAAGCTTTTTTAGCTCCTTGAGTTCTTTTGCTTGTGAGAGCAATGAAATACCTGTTTTCTTCTAGACACAACAAGGAGAGGGAAGAGGAAAGGGATGAGAAAAGGGAAGAGGAAGGGGAAAGGGAAGGGGAAGGGATGGGAAAGGGAAAGGAAGGCAAGGCAAGGGCAAGGGCAAGGGAATTTTCAAAGAAAAGTATGTCACTATTTTATGTGCTTGGCATCTCATTTCTTTTTCCAAAGACTATAAAATATTTGGAAACTCTCACCATTCCTTTCATAAAAACTACTAGTGGTACCTCTGTGTATTTTATTTTACAGTTAAATGGCATCTTAACTCAAAGATAAAGATTCTAAGTATCATTTTGAGGAATGAGTGTTGATCAGTATCTGCATCCTTCCTATTTATACTTTTCTTCTATTTAAAAGAATAGGCATAGCAGTCCATTTATTAAATTTTTTTGCTCTCTTTAATGTATAGAACCCATTGCTCAACTGCACCATAAATGTTGTATTTGAAACTAGCTCCTGAAATGAACTACTGGGCTTATTGACTGTAACATACAGATTTTCTAGTATTTGAAACAAAGTTCAATAAAATATTTTTTATTTATGTTCTGTTTTCTCTATTTCTTAATACATAAATACATCACTGAAAATATGTAGTTTTCTGCAGTCACCCTTAAGTATAAAAAGTTATGCTTCTTATAATTTCAAAGGAAGATGAGATATTGGAAAATTTTTCTAGTATTTTTCTGAGCTCCAGTTCCCTGAGAGGTTCAGATGTTGTTGGTATTTTAGACACATGGGAGAGCTACCAAGCAAATACAGCGAGTTGTAGGAATCTTGGTGTCAGAGAGCAGAAAGCCTTCTTTCAACTGCCTGCCTAGTCTGAACCTGTTCAGTCTCCTTTAGTTTCTTACAGCCTGTGCAGAGCAGGATCTTTATAGGCACATATCTCCTCCTTATCTACCTAGACCTGCTGCATAAATACACCTCGATGTCTGATCGAAGTCTGAACAAAGTGTTTTCCAGACACTGTATACTCCTCCTACCCTTAGAAATTCTCAGAATGTGTTTCAAACATGGGTAGGTATGATTGGTGATGCATAATGTGTGGCATTATCTTTTATATAACATAGTGAAGCTTAGCAGGAATGAGGGTGTCAGAGGGTGCGCAGAGGAGGGAACAAAAGGAATGTAGGCTGAGTGTGGAAAATTTTCACTCCTTCTTTTAGAGTACTTCCATTGTTAAAAAAATTTCTTCAAGTTCTGTTAAGTTAAAGAAAGAGTGTAAAAAGAAACATGAAGCTGTGACAGTAATTAAGGAACGAACCTATAATAAAGGACTTTTAGTGGTGTCAGATGCAAGGATTAACTTTTGTATATTACATAAGACAGTCATGGAAGAAAATTTAAAAATCAGTAACCTTTTCTAACCAGTTTGAAAGAAAAATAAGTTCTCTGAATGATTTGCCTCGAATATGTTTGTATACTGGTGGTAACAAATGAACAAAGAGTTTTTTCCCAAAGCCCAGAGTATGATGAGTTCCATACAAGAAAGGATGAGAAAGTGTTTCAGAAGTGCCCACTGCACAGTGTTTCCCATAACCTAGCTCAGACTGAGCTTCAGTATGCTGGTTGGCTTGGATCTCTTTGTCTCTTAATATTCTAATAACAGGAATTAAATTTCATAACATTGTCATTTCGAAATAATACATAGTGACATCTAATATATAGGTACCAAAATCTTCTCTTAGACTGTCATCTTATTGCTGTTTGATACCTAACATTTCCTAGAGCAGGTGACGTATCTTAAAAACCTATGTCTACAAACAGGATTACTTCTTTTATTTCCCTTTGTGGAAAGATGGTAAAAAATGTTGAGATCAGAGGATTGGAAAAAAAAAAACCAACAATAAAAAAACAACATTCCACACCGAAGAAAATATAAAAACTAACTAATAAATAGTGGAATTGGACCCTAATACTGCAGTCAAATTTTCATGGCTACATAGATCCTCCTATAGAGATACTTACTGTACAAACAGTGATTCATCATGGTACAACTGTAAAAGGGGTCAGGGTATTTTTTAAAGAAACAAAGTTTCTCCCTACTTAGACAAAGTGATTGAATGTAACAAAATGTGCCATTGACATGACTAATACAAAAATGGAACAAAAATAATAAATGAAGATAGTTATATAGAACTAGAATTGTTACCCAGTTCTTTAAATAACTGAAATCAGTCAGACTGTATGTATATGTGCATAGGCTTTGTTCCTGTAGGAAAAAAATTTTGATATTTCAACCAGATTAATTGCAGACTGATATACTTAGTAATTTACATTCATTTTGATCTGATTGTCATCTATATCTGGTCTCTCAAGTACCTCTCAATCCACCGTGCAGGAAAAATATATTCTTTCCCTGAATTTTGGGGAAAGGGATGTGCTTGTAAACTTGTCTTGCTCAGAGAAGTTTCATATGTGGAACTGGTGAGGATGAAGAATGTGTCAAGCATTGTTTTTCTTTTGAAGTGCCATCCCCAAGTTTATGGGGGATTGAGGTCTCTGTGGCTTGTGGCTTTTCTCCAAGGGAGAAGAAGGTATTGAAGTAGCAGGAGGGTTTCAACATGAAGATGGTTTTCAAAGAAAAGACTATGATGGAGAGTCCTGTCAAAATCCTTCCAAGAAGTGACAAGCAGAAAGGCTATAGTGCTCCTCCTAAAAAGGCAGTTTATTTAAAAAAAATATATTTTTCAGATGTTTCAAGAGTGGTGTATTATAAAATGGGGTATGTGATTCTACATTATTCAGTATCTTTTATAACCTGGAAGAAAATGAAACGGGAAAAAAAAAAAAAAAGAGAGAGAGAGAAATAAAAGATAAATATAGAATAAAGAGAAGAAATACCTGTGGAACAATCAATTACCTTTGGTCTTAGAACTGCAGTTTTATTTGAGGAGTATCTGCTACAGTGCAGATAAGTATATTTAAATAATTAATTAAAATTAACGCTGCATGTTGTACTTGCTAGATGTAGCCTTATATGTAATGACACTGAAAAGGATCTTGAGGTCAGCACTGAAAATTAGTTACCGGTGCAGGACTACAGCAGGAGTATTATCCAGTATTCAGCATCAGTGACATTGTTGCTGAAGTACTACATTCGGCTCTGGTGATGATGCTGTAAAAGCTGTTGATGGAGATGAATTACTAGAGGATTAAAAGAATGGTTAAATTCAGATCTATCTCTCATATTATGAATTTAAAATAACTCTCTAGTTTAACAAATAGAAAGTGAAGGGTGTCTTGTTCTAAGTCTTCCAAAGAACTTCATCCAAATGATTTTGGGCAATAAACAGCTCTATAATACAGCAGAAGTAAAAATAGCCTGTACATGGAAACTGAAACTAGATAAAAGATCAGTCTAGAAAAAGACAATATACTTCCACATGAAATCTCTGGGAAAATGTGTTCAGTGATGTGGTAGTTACCCCATGACTTTAAATTCAAGCCACGACATTTTTCTCAGACACATACAATAACCCTAAGAAATGAAGCCCTTAATTCCTGAATTACTGCATGACTTTTTTATAGCCTGTGTTATGAAAAGACCAGATGATTGTAAGAGTTCCTTCTGGCCTTTAAATCTTAAACCTCTGTGAAGAAGACACTGGAAGAAGAGCTCACAGATCTTGGAACTGACACAGGAATCTAAACCCCATTAAAAAAGTGAATGAAATATTGGTCTGCTGAAGAAGACAAACATTCCCTTATTTCATCCCACATGCTTTTTAATTATAGCCCAAATACATATAAAAAATTATTGCTTTTGCTGATCGTCAGAGCTCAGCAGTATGTAATATTGTCATCTGATTAAATCAGCTTTTAGATCTGCCTTTATTACTTGTGTTACTTAAAGAAAAATGGAATAATATTTGTAAGAAAATATCACAATTATCAGATGTTAGATGAGATTTTTTTTTTTTAGTTTAATTAAGTCATTTCATATTGAAAATTTCCTAGAAAGATGAGCTGAGATGTTTGAAGGTTTTGTTAGGAAGCTGAAGCCATCTGGTCAAACTTACACTTTTCAGATGGTTTTGCTGCTATGTCTAGCCACAGTTTATACAGGAACAATAACTAAATTTTTATTATGTTGTTCATGATCCATCCAATATGAATTTACAGGCTGTGAATTGATAGCATAATTTCTTATGTAAAAACAGACAAGTTCTGTAGTGTTTATTTTCCTAATTTCTATATTTGAATAAACTACATAAATACTTAAAGCATTAAGTGAGCCTTAGAAAGATGAGCTGCAGTTTTTCCAGGATCATCGCAAGTGCTGATGGAAACTAGGAAAGAGACTCCCATTTGATGTTAATTAAAATCACCTTGACAACTGAAGAAATCCCTTTATAGATGTAGAATTCATTTACATGTAATTAATCAAAATGTTATTTGAGAAAACTTAAATTCACTTCAAGGAAATATACAAGTGTTATTTCCTCTTTTGAAAGTATGTTTGAAGCATTGTATAAAATGCAAATTTTTTGCTAGTGACGCAGGTTTCCAAAACTTCTTTGCTGTAAGCAAATGTGAAGGCAGTAAGATGTTTTTGCCAATGATATTTTAAAAATCTTGTTAATTAATAGCTATTTTCTCTCTTATGGAATACTTTTAGCATATTTAATGACAGAACCGGATATATAGGATCATCCTAAAGATCATCATAGTCGTCTGAGCATACTTTAAAGAAATAATTAAAACTTTTTTATTTATTTCCTACAACAGAAATTGCACTCTATGCCACTTATTCACTTTCCACAAGCCCACATTCCACATGATTGGAAAATCTATTGAAAGTCACATGTGAGTGAACTCACTAGCCTTTAAAGTGCAAGGAAACTCACCAATCATTTCTCTATCCTTTCTTTGTTATAGTTTTACTCACTGACTAGGAATGGGTGCTGCATGAGGATTATCATACACAAGATTACCTATTTTAGTGGCTGAGTCCCTCAGAGTTAGCACTGCTATATGAAAGCCGTGCAATGTACACCCTTCTGTAGTTTTGCAGCCTTACATGTTCAAAGTAATGTCTGCCCATCCCAGCTTAATTATTTGTGTGATAATCCAAGAATTTTTCATACAGCCTAATTAATTTTATGGTTGGATATAGAATTAGTCTTTTGTTGTTCTGTAGAAGCAAGACAGGCTTCACAGTATCAAAAACAGTTTGAAAGTGTAAATCAGGTGTAATATAAATAAATGAGTCAAGTAAGTGGAACTAAAGCTTATTATAGAGAATATAATTTCACTTTCTCTTTAATGTGTCAAAAACTTTATTGTGTCAAAAGAAAGAGCTGCATAGCCATCATGAATTGAGCATTCATGGAAGAACATAAGCTGTTTTATACTTTTTAGGTCTACCTTTTACAATACCTCACATTGTTTCCCAACAATCCTCTGATCCATAACCAGGTAATACATAAGAGGAGGGTATTGTCTTTCCATTAAGTGACTTAGTAGACTTTTATTTTCATCCATAGGGTACTTTTTGGTCCCTAGCATATGTAATTTATATCTTCCAGATCATAGAAAGGTATAATTGGTACAGTGGGTTCTAAAGACGATAATGAACAATGGGTAATAGCAAATGAAGGAGAAGGAACTCCCAAGTATAGGAAGCAGAATTTAGGGAAACTGTTTTAAAAGTTTTCCCTTCTGTTTCAACAAAACACTAGTGAGCTTTCAAAATAAGCTAAACATATAAACATGAAAACTAAATATAATCATCTATTGTACCTTCACTGAAATGTGGCTATTCCAGCAGTTCATGTCAAAAAGATTGTACAAAAAGATGTCAGTACAAAAAGATTGACATGAATTCAGCTGGATTCCCCCACTGAGCTGCAACCAAGTATATTTGCAGTTACCAAAGGGTAAATTCCTGTATTTGTCTATGATGCAAGGGTCTGTGCCTTTAAATGAAAACATGCAATAGTTTTACGAAGCAGGCTTGGCCAGGTCTGGGATTGTATTTCACACCTGAAATAAGACGTCCCCCGCATCACCATCCTGATGCTGCTTTCTGCATCTGACAGGTGTTTTATCATAACAGAGGAGCAGCCATACGGCTGAGCACAGAGGTCTGTCTAGCCCAGGATTTGTCTTGACAGTTGCCAGTAATGGATGATTACAAGTGTGGGACAAACAGTGATCACTCACTACCTTGTTTAGGTTTTAGCCCACCCCAGAAAACAGCTGTACTGCAGACTAACATGCTGCATTTTGACATATTTTAAAGCTAGAGCTTTAGAAACCGCAGGTAGCACTTCAGCTGTTTTCTTGAGCTGTAGGAATGCTGACAGCAGCTGTACACTGAAACCTGATCTAACCACTGTACATTCCCCGTGTTTGGCAAAGAGTTAGCTGCTGGTGTTTAGGGACTCCTCATTTCTATTTATTTTTCATTTGGTCTGCTCTTGTAAGTGGGCTAGGCTGTGCGCTGAGTAATTTTCCCCCCACAGCTTCTAGTGATAAACACCAGCTGTCAACGGTGAATGCAGTGACATGAGAAGCATACAATGATTTTCAAGACAAGGTCAAATGACAGGTAGTTAAATAATGTAGAAAGGATAATCTTCTGAACAAGCGAAAATCTGAGGTTGGTGCAGTGTTTTTCACAAAATTTGCAATCACCAGATGGCAATGCAGAGGTCAAGCTCCCAGACAGAATATATCATGTAGCTGAATAAATAATTTGTGTATAAATGATACTCTATGAAAACTAATTTCTGCTGTTGAGATACCTACCTGACCTTGTAATGTTACTGTTAACACTCTTTAAATTATTGTCTCAGTTGCTTTATAAGGTACTACTTGAAATCAAATATTGCTAATAAAGTCAAAAATTATATCGTCATACATGTTTAAAGGTCTCATGATTTTGAAATCTAAGGCTTGGTTTTATAGCTTGGTGTGTATACTTAAAAGTGTCTTATGATGGGAACATGATCGAAACAATATTCTTTAGAACTTAAGCAAAACTTATCTGCTTCTGGGATTTTATCTGGACTATCTAGTGCCTTTACTTGCATATTGCTTTTTCAGTTATGCCTGGCTTCCTGTGTTTCATAGGGTCTCTTGAGATGTATTCCTTTACATTGTCCAAAAGCCTACATTTAACTGAGCAATAAAATTAGCAAATTGTTTTGTACCACTTTGGAGCTTAGTTTCAATTTTCCCTTAAGCATGAGGTTCTTTAAATTTCTTTAAATGAAAAGCATCGCACTTATTATGCAAAAGTTTAATTGAATTCAGTAAATATCTTTTCACTACTCCTTTAGAGCAAAAACAAATTAGTGTTTTTCTAAAATGGACCTCTTATGTATGTTAAAAGAAATGCAGTAATGTGATAATCTAAAATCAGTATGTAACCATAGAACCCACAGTGAGCTGTCACAGACATAATAATATAACACTAGAAGATTTTTTTAATGGAAATGTCAAATACAATTGTATTAATAGGAAGTTAGCTCCCTATACCGTGCAGCTATAATTTCATTGCTGGTTGGAAGCTTAAAAGATTCCTTTCCCTTTATATATTATATTTTAATAAAGGAAATTAAAATATCAATCAAAATCGATGCTGAAATCATGTTAAAGGTTTTGAGGAGCTAGGCAATGTAGGAAAATTCACAGATAAGGCTGCCACAATATTCAGAGATTAAAAGCAGTGAAACAACCCTCAGGAATTGCTTGCCTTCCATGAATTGTCAGTTGATGATGAGAGATGAGGTGATAGTAAAGTGAAATATTTCTTCCCAGTGAGCTGAAGGTGTGATATTGACTTTTGAAGGTGCAAAGATAACTTGATTAGACTGAATTTATTCTGAACTTGCTTTCTAGTTTTAAAGAGACAATCTCCCTTTGAGTTAATGGAATACTAGTAAGTAGAACCTCAAATGTTATGTTGTTTTTAATACCCAGAACATTGTCCAAAAGTAAGGAAGGATTTAAAAATTAGTGCAACTACGCTGATTTCAAAGATCCCAAAAACCTCCTTGACCACCTTGACCACCCGACAGAGAAGATAGTTTTGATGATGGGCTTACTGTTCTAATAATAATCTTATGAACTTGGTTTTGAAAAGGAAGTAAGAAGTAGTGGTGGAATTTTTCTCAGTAGCAAAAAAATAAATGATACTACATTCTTTCTCTGCAGTCTGTTTGTGATAGTCGTATTTCTTCTTTTATCCAGAAAGTCTAAATAAACTATAGGATTCACATCCAGCAAAGCAAGCAAAAAAAAAAAAAAAAAAAAAAAAAAAAAAAAAAAAAAAAAAGAAATTATTGAGATTATTGAATTATTGAAAGCTTGGAAATTATAAAAATTACCGGCTATGAAAGTCACGTATTTAGGTAACTTAGAGGAAACTTTTGCAGAAATGACATTTTACTCCAGTTCTGAAACAACTCTTTTGCAATACCAATGCTAGTAGCTGCAACTTGCTCAAATGCAATTTGTTATTATTTTCCTTTTTGTAGCATTCAAATAAGAAGAGCAAGATCCATTTCACTGAAATAACAAGTATGAATTATATTCTAATGTTATATACACCAAGGGAAGCATAGAAGGTGTCATCAGGGTCTAATACTTTTTCTGGCATTTGAAGATGACCTCTAGTAGTTCAGCATATGATATTTTTATGAGCATTGCTAGCTGGAAGCAGAGAAAATTTTTTAATATATGTCTCCCTCTGCTTAGATGGTTTGAGACTTTGAAGGGGTTTTTATTTTATTATATATACTTTTTTTTGTCATTGAAATTTTTGCACAATTCTTTCAAGCCGAAATTTCAAATAACCTAGCAGTAGAACAAAAATTTGGTACTGGACATACATTTCCATTGCTACCATCAGTACTTTTAAAGGATCTACTTACTAGCATAGATTGGAAATTATAGAAAATCATAGCTGTTTTAGTGAGAAGGGAGTTCTTGTAAGTGATACTTTTCTTTACTTATTTTCTCTTTTGTGATGTTAGTTTCTGGCTGACACAACTTGTGTGCTGCTGACAGTTCTGAGCTGGTAAAAAGCAACTGGGACAGGAACAAAGGGGTTCAAGTTGTCAATTCTGTATCTTGATTTTTTGATTAGAAGACAGATTCTGATTAGAATACAGTTGTCTTAAACAACTGTATTTCCTCCACTGTTACATAAAACACTTGCAGATCAAATTTAAAACTGTAGTAGAGATAAGGAATCATTATATTCGTCTTTATTCTTTTTTAATTGTGTGTCTTCATATCTATTTTCCATCTGAAATTGGAAATTATTATTGAAATAAAAACTAGAGCAGGATGCAATTGTAGATGCATTAGAAGTAAAATTCATTTTTAATTTAATTATTCTCTATTTTTCCCCCATTTACACATTTTGATGAACCTTATGCTCCTGAGACCTCAAATTGTAGTCCTAAAGAATTAAATCTTCTATTTAACTACAAAAGAATTATAATACAGAAGCAAGAAACACAATGATTGAAATGACTTTCCATTCATTGCAGCACCTGCTAAGAGCAGTGAGACAAAGCAATAGAAGGAAGGTTTAACCCAACAGTGTATTGTGCTTAGTGTAGCTGCATATTATTAGAGCCAGATGCAATGCTTGCTTCCAGGAGTTGCAAGCTTTTGCAAACCTTTCGTGTATAGAATTGTAGCTGGGGGGATGCTTACCATCAATTCTGCAGATTATGTTTTATATGAGAAACATTTTAGTATCAGATTGCCATAGACATTTAATCAAGTAAGTCAGCGGGAAACGATCAAGAAAAGATTTTGATCTGAGATGTCAGGGAATTCTTTCAATCCACTGCCTTAGAAACAAACACTAAATATTGTTAAAGCCTTTCTGTTGCTCCAAAGCAGATTGTCTAACGCTGTCAATAGTGTCAAAATTACTCTGGAAGTGTCAGTCTTTCCCTCTTGAGTAAGTGTGGAGCCTACATGATCAGTTTTGGGTGACCAGCACCAGCTACAGGAGAAGTATAATTAGCAAAGATTAACCCAAGTCTGTGGTGTTGATCAATGTGCACCAATCCATTCTTTTAAGACTTGAATCCCACACAGGATTGAACTTTTCAAAGGAGGGATTTATATCTGCATACGACATATAAATATATATATATATATAGCATGAACATATCCATATATGACACCTTTACTTAAAATACTATTAGAATATTTTATGGCACTGTTTTTAAGGGTAATTTAATTATAGAGATTTATCTCCTAAAATTTATGATAATGTTCATATTTGAACCTGACCGATTATCAGACCAATTATCTGACCAATTATAATGTTCACTGAAATTTTTTTCAGATACATTTTTCTCAAGATTTTTTTTCTTTTCATGGAGCCACACATTAACATTAGACATAATGGTTCATTGTCATGCTTGGTATTGAAGAAGCAGCCTTCTAATATTGTAGTAGAGGTTTTATATCTTGCAAAAGAAAAACATGAGAGCAAGAAAAGTTCTTTACTGTCGCATGATCAGTTTAATAGCTATGTGAATTCCTGAATGTTTAAAGAACACAGAAATGTAAGGTCCAACCTGCAATACACAAGATGAAGCTACAAAGAGATAATTATCAGTTCAGAAAGAAAAAAATGAAAAGCAGCTGTGAAATCAGGTTGATTAAAAAGGCTAAGAATAACCAAAATAAAAATAGCAGTTTCATACAAAAAATGCCACATCAATTGTGAGTAGGTAGGCAAAAGTGTTATATTTCTAGATATGCTTATTGAAAAGAAGTATTTTGCAAAATGGAATTTAGGAAGAAAAATCTTTTTATGGCTTTTGTTTCTTTTAATTACCACATATTCAAATGAAACAGAATACAAATTAACTTGAAAGCAAGTGAAAAACAACAAAAAAACCTGCAAACAAACAAAAACTTAGAGATAACAGAATCAAACTGTTTGTAAACAAAATCACAGCATCATTTTGTAATCCTGTAATAAAGCAAAGATGAACAGACCTAGCAGCATCATATTGAAGTTTCAGAAGAATGCTTAGTTCAGACTAGAATACAGTTAAATATATGCTGGGGATTATCAGGGAAGGCCATTCTTTTACCATTTTCAGAATATGGCTTATAAATGCTCCTTTTATGCTGATTGATGGGATAGGATGTTTCAGGAACAGAGTCCTGTCCCACTGACTGTTCATCTGTCAGAAATGTTTGCACTATGTGGTGGAAGCGATGTGGATGCATAGAAATCACACTTTTTCTGTTTCCCACAGAGAAGAAACTGTTCAGTCAAGCTATAGTTTCCATCTTCATTTTTTTCTGTGGTGAAATCCTGACTAAAATGTGGCTAGTATTTTACTTTATCTTTCACTCTGGGACTGCTATCTGGAGCGTAGGAGATAACAAGGGAGGAGAAGTACATAATTTGTGCTGGTTATGATTCTGTATTTCAGGGTAGTCTATAAGGAGACATGAAAGGATGCAAGGAGGAAGTATCAACTCTTTTCATACTCTAAACTCTGTATTCACAATTCTTCTTCAGCAGCAAAAGGTTTTTATCTACTTATCTACCTTTAGCACTAAGTGGTTAAAACAGCTGAAATTTTAACACACGCATGAGCTCACCTCTAAGTGAATATATGCTGTTTGGCAAGCTGCCTTCACATCCCATAGAGTCACATTTTTTCTATGGTTTAAGTGTTTTTAGTTGTGCATGGAGAACTTTAATGTACAAAAATATCCTTGTAAAATGGGTAGTGTTCTATTTTTATTCCTTTAAGACATGCTAAATATAAATACACACAAAAAACAGAAGTAGAAGGGCATAAGGAAATAGAAAGCAAGTTAAAAATATTTTATGAGCAAAGAAGATACTGAGTCAGAAAATTGGAAGTTATACTTCTTGTCATACGTCACTGTGAACCTTTGGAGAATACTTAGATACCATTTTGATGGGCATTAGTGCAAGAACACAAATATAATTGCTATTAAAATCCGTCAGTGTGGGAAGGACTCCACTTCCCTTATGTAAGAAACTCTGGATTAATTTATTAACAGTTTCTGGGGTGATAAGGAGGTAAGAGAAAAGAGAAAACTTTATTTCTTCAGTCAGCATTGTAGTTGTTTTAGAGAACTGGGCAAAGATGGACATTTTCTTTCTATTGTCATTTGTAAATATGTAATTACTAAGTTTTTATATTGTAGTTATTGGTATAGCCAAGCAATTAAATAGTGTTATTATCGCTGAAAATCAGAACATCCAAGGGTGTACTAATTAAACAGTTCAAAGAAGCTTTAAGGGCAAAGATCTAGGACATGATAGAGGTAAAATTCATAATGAAAGCATATAGTCATATGCTCTGGATCAAAAAAAAAAAGGTAATTATCATCACATATGTAGCTTTCTTTATCTGATTTTTTATATGTCTAAATGGACTTCATGCAACTGGTGAAAGCTGTATACTCGTAGGTTTGAAACAATGGGTTATTCTGACACTGAGTCACTGCACCTGGTGCATTTATACTTCCCAAAGCAGCATTTACAGGAAAACCTGCAAACTTTATCTAGGCCACTGTCAGTAAGTGATGAATGAGGTCAGTGGTGGTGTAACCCCAATTCTTTTCCCACGGGTGCAATTGCCTCCCTTGGAAACTTTTGCTAGCTGGTTTCAGAATATGCAAGGGCTCCTACCAAGTATCTGTAGACTAATAGTTTTTACAGGGCTTCTGAAATGTTGTCTTGTCAACATTGAATTGGGAATGTTGGGAACATTGAAGGCAGTAGTGTACTGTTTTCAAGAAGCTATATATATGTCATTAATAGAGGTAGACAGTATCGCTTGTTAATGTAGGAACATGTACAAATTCACTCTCCTATTAACTTTTAAAACTAGCATCTGCATTACTGTAAATCAGAAATTTGACATTTGAATAATTTTAAAGCAGTCTGCTAGCTGTCTCTTATGACTTTTTGAAATACCATCTTTATGCTAGAATCAACAGAGATATGATAAAAATTCCAGAGAGTGACTGATATAGAGAATTTTCCATAACATCAATGAATGTACATTATTCTCAGCTGTGAAAAGTAGCAATTAACTATCCAATTATATATATGATTTGTGAGTTCCCTTTTGGTAGCAAGAAACTGTATTTGTGCAGCAGAATAAATGAAGTACAGGCTAATGCAAAATGAAGGTCTAGTTTGCATTTTGCCTGTAGTCAGATCAGAGTTTAACAGACCTTAAGAGTTCAAAAGATTTTAGCACCTTAGGACCTTAAATATAATGGTCCTTTGTTGTACTGATTTCAGATTAGTATAATTCTATCAGTGAAATGGGTGTTTATCTCCAGAACAAAAGGAGATAAAATACTGAGTTTTCTGAGAAGTCCTATGCTGGAATAATGTATTTCATGGTCATGCAATTTAGTTCCACAGAATGTCTCTCAAACACATCAGCAGTGTATGTTTACACATATGGAAAATAAGCGATATAGATCTGTGTTTACGTATAACAAACACATATAAATTCTTGTGATAATCTACTTTGTATTTACCAATGAATAGCAATGCTCCCTAACTGCACTCTACTGTTAGGAATATTTTTATCGTTGCCAAAACCATAGCTTTACAAGAAGAAAACAAATCAGATGATAAAAAATTAATGCATTCATTATAATGGCCCTTTTTATCCCTACTGAAGAAATCCAGCACCTGTTAATAGTACTTAGACAAAGAGGGAGAGAAAATGTCATTTCACTGCACTATCCATTAACAGGATGGTTAACAGATTGTAAAATCATCAGCAGAAAGATGACAGTATCCTTTGATTTCCTCCATGCCTGTGGAGGAAATAAGGAATTTATATTGAAATCCATATCCCTGATTAAACGGTGATAATACAGTTTTTTTAAAGAATATATCCTTATCATCTTCATTCCAAATAAGAAAAAAAGCAGTCCAAATAAAACCCAATCAAACAAAATGTATGTCAAAAGAAAAAAAACAAGGTCTGATTTTTAACAAGTTGATGAGAATATGAGTAAGTTGCTCTAAAGTTATTTCAAAAGGCACATGACATTTTAACTCCCACCCTCTGTTTTGTAAGATTGCTGACTTCTAGAAAAGAAAGAAAAAATAAGAAAGAGAAGAAGGTAGAGATGACTGAATGGAGATCTGGGCTAAGTACTGTGTTTCTGAAACTCTTCTGACTGATTCTGCCAGTTAATGAGATGCACTCTATCCAGATAACAGCTGATCTGCAGCAGTTACCAAAATCTCATACTCCGGCAGTCTTGTGCTCTGTAATGCATAAGGGCAAGTGTGATTATGTTGTTATCAGTATCAGCAGATTTAGATGTTAAGTGAAAGAAATACAGCGAAACATTACTTTCCATGGCAAAATAACAACAGGTAGAAGCATCCTTTAGTGATGCTGAAAATTACATCTTTCCACTAACCTTTAATAGATGAAAAATCATTGACACCTTTTTTTTGCCAAACTTGCCTTCTGTTGCTCTTATTTTCTTCTGTGAAAATGTAATAACACACCCCACACTCTTTTTACGGGAAGTTTTTATGTTTGGCAATGTAAAAACCCTTTTTCTTCCTCCCCTACCCCAAAATGGCATAGGACTTTGCTTTATCATCCAGACTCTTCCAAATAGTGTCACTGGGAAATGTTTGACTTAGTTTTTGGCTTCCTCACTTTTAACCCAGTTCTGAGTAGTAGTAAATATTGATGGCAAAGAGATTCACTTTCCACTCAATAAAATTAAAGCTCATGTTCTCAGTTTATCTGCTGTTTCACCTAAAAGTATGCCCACACTTTTGTGCTGTTTGTATGGATGTATTCATATATGAAATGTACAGTCAGACAGAAAGTCCTTGTTCAATGAAATAATGCTGAAGATTAATGAAGAGTTCACTGTTCATGTTCATTTGTGTTATAAAAGATCTTAAAATTACATATTCTGACATCTAGGAAGATTTTTAGTTCTATTTTTTTTATTAAAGATGAAACCTCATAATTTTTAAATCATCCTTACCATTTTTTCTTCTGTCTTAACCTGCTCTTTTGAATGCATCTCTTTCTTCCTGCACTCAGCCCTTTTGTACCAATAGTCCCCTGAGTCAGAAAGAACCAACATGACCTTGAACATACATCAAAGCAGATGTAGTAAATTTACATAGTATCATGCAGTTTTGCTTGAAAATATATCACCTAGTAGAAAATGGGGACATACTTATGCCCAGACAACATGAAATGAAGGATAGCTTTGGCTGGAGGTCTTTGACATATTAAACTGTTCTTCATGAGAAATTACAAACTTGTGCAACTTTTTTTTCCCTCTGAAGCTAAAGTCAGTGGGTTGGTGTACTGAAAATGTGGTGTTGTGTGAGACTTATTCACATGAGGAGGAATCACACAATTTTTGCAAATCTATGTGTTATTTGACCTCAAATTTTAAAAATCAAGTGACTTAAAGCAGTGGCTTTTTCCAATTACTGCCCCTTTGCCCTTACTACAACATGAACACATCAGTATCCAAAATTGGTGTTTTACATTTATTTTCATGTTCTCTGTAATTAAATGCAACTGTAAGCTTATATTTCTTTTTTTTTTCCCCACTGACAGAGAACAGCAGCAGCAGACTTGCATCATCATGTGTGCTGGTGTATACCAGCAGGATGATAACAGACCTTGTGAAACAAGTTGGGAAAAAGCCTGCATATTTTCTATGGTAACCCCACTACTCCAGATGCCTTATATACAATAGTCAGTAGCTCTAATCTTTCTGGTGTCAGAAAAATAGGAAGAAAACACATCTCTGTGTATAGTATTCCAGAAGTACCTCTGAAATCCACTTGTGTTTTGAAGGTTCAGAGAGGCTGAGCTCTCTGATGTCTGCTATTAGTATTATTAGTAGCAAGTGATTTCCCACTTGGTCTAGTACCCATAGTTCATTGGACTTTTGAAGAGAAGAAAATCTGCAGATTTGTATTGGAAGATCTCACAGCTGGTTGAACAGGATTAGATGCAGTCAAATCAATTCAATGAAGAATGGTGGTTTTGACACAGTGCAGTTGTGTATTACATCAGCAATGCCTCAGTCAGTGAAAGCATAGTTGACAGAAGACAACAGAACTGAATGTCTGCACCAGGTTTTTTATTTATGTGCTTTAGCTATAATGATGAGAAAACAGAAATAGGCAATATTCAGTAGCTGAATTTTGTGCATGCAAAGCTACAGAGTTAAGCACTGACCTTCAATTTGGGTAACTGTCATTATTTCCCCTGTGGGCTGACTAGAACTTATCATTTTGCAAAACAGAGTGTGGAAACTGCTCTTTACACTTCAGGTCTTAAAAAGTGAAAAGCTGATATATTAATGCTATAGGTCAGTGGAAGCTGTCAAGATTGTGACAGCCAGTACCATTTACAGATGTCTTGCTTCTGTCTTTGCTATTGTTTTATACTATATTCCTGGAATAGCAGGCAACCAAACATAGTAGAGAGCTCAGACTTTTGGCCAGCTGAGTTGTATTTGTCTAGCAAGTACATTGAGCTTTAGCAGGGTATTCCTGCAGGATGTAAGAGAGATTAAATTAGTGTTCCTCTTGAAACAGAGTGGTACAGATGTTTCTGTGTTATAGCTCCTTTCAAACACCAAATGCCAAACTCCTTTAAAACCAAAAACGCTTGTTGTTGAAATTGTACATCAAGCAAATTGTGTACTGATAATAGGAACACAACAAGATTCTAAGGATTATTAGCGTATCCTAACAAGTTATCTCATGTTTCAACATATTTAACTATGATATGGTGTTTTCCTGGGCGATTTCTGAGGTAGGTTAACACAGATAGGGACTTGAAAAATACATTTAAAATTTTATGCAGATTAACATTGACAGGCAATTTGAAACAGAATAAATTGGTGCTGACTAATCAGGTATGGTCTATATATCTGGCATATGTTTCTTTTAAATATGTAATCCTGCTTTCTTTTTTAATCTGGTACTTTAAAATGGGTAATTCTGGTGATTGTATTGGATTGTCTTTATTCTTTAAGGATCTAATCCAATACCCATTAAAGAGTAGGATGAGGTACTAACAGAAAACTGGCTAGTTTCCCCAGGACTCAATTTCTCTAAGTAGCATCTGAAGAAATGAACCAGAGTTTATACTCATTATTTTGAAGGGGGAAAGAAGTGCTTGGGAATTAAAAAAGAAGTAAAAAAAGGAATCTGTAATTTGTGTCTTATTTGAATTTTCTTATAGAAAAAACTTAGGAATTCTGACCAATTGAAAGATTTAGTAACCTCATAGAGTTATTGGAAATTACTTCTCTTTAGCAGTGTCACAAACTTTTCATGTTAATTAGTGCCTGTGATGGATGCCTTTTCTGATGAGTTACTCTTTGCATAACTATTTTTCTAATTTATTTATCTGCCAGCTGTTATTTTTATTATGGTCAAAGTCTTCCAAGTTTCTGAACTTCTATGGTAAACCAGGCTGTCATAGAGACAATATACTTTTATATTTATCTTTTTTTTTAAAATATTATTTCATCTATGTAATGCAATTTTACCCCTGGCATAAGGGTTCTCCACTCTTAACTGAAGAAACCTTTAAAACAGGTTGGGCTGGCCAGAGAGTTCTGGTTGTTCTTGGCTTAAAAGAAGAGCGGTCATTTAGACAAAAATCCTTGGGAGAGGCATGAAGACAGAGCTGATACATTGCTTACTGCTGGGAATGAATGTGTGAAAAACTCTGAACTTCATTGCTGCTAATGGGAGAGAGGAGGAGGAGGAAGAGCAATTTCAGCACCCTTATTCATTGATTTCCAGCATTAAATCATGCACTCCCTCACAAGCTGTTTAGAACCTTAGGTAATCCTGCACTGATGTCTTCTTAAAACTGCAAAATGACAATCCTATGAGCAGTTGGTCAACATTCAAAGTCACACCGAGGCCCTTCTTTATCAGGTTTATGGACACGGCAACATCAGGGCCAGAGCTTGACTAGTGGTGCACTGGTGAGAAGTGACAGGGATCCTGTGCCACCCTGACCTGGGGAAGAGCTGGGCTGGGCCTTACAGGCAGACCAAGAAGGCTGAATCAAAGTGCACCACATCTTGGCCCTGAGAACCAGTGGCGTGGACTGCCTCACAGCTGTGCTGCCTATGACTTCACTACCTCCCACATCATTCCGTTCTTGCAAAAAGCTCTTTGGAACAGTCCAAAATGGAATCAGAAAGTAGACTAACAGCAACAAGACAATCTGGTGTCTGATGACATGGCTTGCTTGACCCTTTATTTATGCCCTTAAGCCGAGCTGCAGAGGGACGTCAATGAGCAGCTGCAGCTGGCTTATGTTTTCAGGCCTTCCCAGAACCACCTCTCCTTCCCAGGTACTCTCTTTGCCAGTCACACCACTTCACAGTGCACATCCCTACCTCAAGGACTTAGACACATCTCGACAGAAATTTGGCTGTTCCTACCACAACCGTTTGACTCCATACCAGCTGTGACTTCATTTTGTGAGGCTCCACAGTGTGTGAGTGTATTTCACCCTGTGTGCTTGCTATTCATTTGTGTGCTGGTGTGCAATTCCATCTTACGTGTACGCTTTTGACTATGATGTCTTAAGATGTCTCTTTATAGAACCTGGAGTATATTTCATCACATTAGAAGAACTACCTGGATTTGGTAACTTATTAAGCCTTTCCCATCTCTAAGACTGAAGTTTCAGGACCTTGTAGGTACTGTTTGTTTTGCAAAGACTCATAAGGGTTAAAACAATCTGTAGAGCAGAGTGTATCCATTCTGCTGTTAACAATTTGGAAATAGAAACTCTTCATTTTTCAAACATTTACATGGATAAGACATGATAACTTGGAATAAAAATGAGGAAACAACTCAATGGAAAAATAAAAGGCCCCGTGAAACAGACTGACTAATTTTGTTTAAAAGAGAAATAAAAATCTGATTATTAAAAAGCAAATAATCACCATTTTCTGCAGCTACAAGTCTGTGTTCTCCTCTGTTGAGAATGGAGACCTGTATGAGCACCCTTCTTTGTCTTGTAAGGGTTTCTCAGTCACCAGTGAGAAATATATTGTAATAAAATGTCAGGGCAGAATCAGGTGTTTGCAGTTGGAAGAAATCTTGTTATGTAGCTCTTCCTGCAAAAGGATGTTCTACATCTTCAATAACAGCACTAGCTTCATAACCTGCAGCTACACTAATATAAAGGAAAATTCCTTCCTCTACTAAATCTCTTCCTTTGCTACAGGAAATTTACTTTTAAGCTTTAAACATTGACATTCCCTTTACTCTTTTGTGTTCCGAACGGACTCATCATAACAAGTGCCATGCCCTGTGCTTGGAACAGCACATACTCTTGGAAATTTTCTTCCAGGTAGCATCACTGTTCCTGACCTGTCCTCTCTAGCCCAGGACAAAAATGCTGTGGTGCAGTTGATTAATCTGCAGGGTTTAGAGCATCTCTTATGCACAGCTTTGTAGCCCTGAATGACAGTAAGAGCTGCTAGACCTGGCCAACGAAGAGCTTCTATGGGAAATCACAGCTGTGCACTCAGAAAACTGGCCAGCACTGCTCCTGCCTATGGGGTAGTGGTGCCATGTAGAGCATTTTGTATAACCAAAGACAGCCAAATTTCAGAGTCTTCCTCTAAAAAGCCATCAGTTTCATGAGGATTTCCGAGACTCAAGGATTTGGGGAACACTGCATTACTTTTATGGGTACTGTAGCCAATTTATGCCAGCCAATAAATCAAGAAACCCAGCAGTTCTATCTTATTTCCACTCACATTATTTCCAGCATTGACTTCCTGTACTAGTAAAATCTCTTGCTCACCAAATCTGAAAAGTACAGTTGTTTGCTTGTGGTTTTTTTTGAAAGAACTCAGTGAAAGCATACTGAATGTTTTTAGACACACATAATAACGAGTATATGTAGAAATTAATTAAATGAACGTTCTGAATAGGATACTAGCAGATTAAAACATAATTATGAAGTCAAATATAATTTTCAGTATATAGATCAATTTTTAATTGCTAGACTAATTACAGAAAGACAAGAGACCTTTGAAATCATTTGATTGAACAATTAATCAAATGCAGAGTTTGCATTTTTCCACTCCTGTCCCTGTTCCTTTGCAATTAATACCAGTCTTCCCATAATCATATAATAAAAGCTTCTTATTTAGTCATTTAGAAGTTTAACTTCTTGAATAAGACCAATGAACCATTGCATTAATATGCTAATTGATACTGTAAGGGGTCTGGAAATTATTAAAGTCTTAAAATATTTATTGCTGTTTTGCTTTCAGCTAATGCAGGAAGGGAGCACAGAATCTAAGTTTGAAGATTTGTTTTTGAAAAGATTTTAAAATGGGAAGAACTTTTAATAGTATTACAAGAAATATTTCTGACTTGGATATTTCAACCACTTGAATATTTTTGACTGAAATAAGACATTTCCCGTTGGGTATAATTTCATTCTTTTGGGATATTTTTGCTAATTAAGCCAGCTGAAATGTGAGACAGTGTCATGCAGCAACTCAGACTTTTTCTCTGACTATGAAAAATAACATAGAATGTTAAGGAATTACAAGATCTATTCCAATGATAGGCTTTTTCATCAGTCCATAAATGAGAGTCTATGGGGCTCTGCTGCAACTCATGAACATCATAGAGTATCAAACATGAAACATTTTACAGGCTATAAATAGATCACAGAGATAAGTCGAACATAAAATATTTTACAGCTACAGGAAAAATAGCTGCTGCATGAAAATCAGGATTAGATTGAGTTTTAAATTTCTTTTAAAATGTGAAAATAGGATTCTATTTTCTGATAATATATTTTCAATAATCTGTGATTTAATAGTAAGTTCTCTAAAACAGCAAATAAGTACTTAAAATAGGCACTGTAGGATTCATTTTCATTAAAAGGTACAGTGTAATGTCCCTTAATCTGGTTACATAATACCATCCTTGCAGAACTATGTCCTTTCTGAACCTGTTTGAAATCGTACACTTAATATACAAGGAGCATGCTGCAGCTCTTGGTGAAGGTGGTTTGTGAGAGGTGGTGTCTTTTTTTGGAGGGAGATACAGGTGATTTTCAGACTACAGAGGGGGAAATACAAGAGAGATATGTTGTCTATGATAAGGAGATGAGGATGTATATATGATTAATATATCACTAAGTATGTTTTGGGACAATCTCTGTGACCTCTTCATTCAGATTAAAAGCATGTGCTCTAAATAACAGTAGGCTTTTAATTTAATCAGTGTTTGTCTTTATACTGCCAGTCTGAAATGAAAATGTCACGGGCATTTAGGCTGATAGGACCTTACAGCTACTATATCATTCTTGGTATGCACAGTAAATGGCTACATATTTGACCTTTCCAGCTATATCCAGTTACAGTGTAGATAGAAAAATTATGGGAGTGTAAATGTTGTCATTATGTTCTTTGATAATACAAATCAAGTCCTATTTTGTGGATATCAACTTCATTGTTATTCTTGAACACTATCATTTGTGGTTCACATGAAATCACAGTCCACCCTCCTTTCATGAGACTAAATTTAAATGTATATGAAGAATATGCTGTTTAACATAAATGCTGCGTGTCAGTTATGAGTGAAGCTATGTATTAGAAGTTTGATCTCCTAATACCACATTGCTTATAAAACCAGCAGAAATTCCTTGCCTTGGAAATGAAATTCCATGCCTATAAATTAAATTCTTGACTTTTGTTGAAACACAATATAAAAAGAAATCACAAATATAAGACCTAGTCTTACCTCAAAACGTATATAAGAGCATGTTGTACATGACAAAATTTTGTGATTTTTTTTTTTTTTTTTTAAATTCCATCATTCAAAATCTGTTATGATAAACAGGAAAACCGCAGTCAGCCTTGTTATATATTCTGTGAGTTATATCATGATATATACACAGTGGGTAACATACATGACAAACATACACAGGCACCTACATTCTGGACAGACAAATTTTGAGGAGGTATAACCCATCACTTTTGTTTTTTTTCTCTGCTTCTAACAGTAAACAATACATCATTAATCTAATAATTTGTTTTCCATCCCAAATTATAGACAACATTATGATTCTTGAAAGAATTGTCTTCGTACTGAGTGAGGTTTTGCACAATGGAATTTTTTTTCTATACCATCAAATTCCTTTGAAAGAAAGAAAGATGCTTATGCAAATCACTTTTACTTTATATCAGCTTTCATCTGCATGGCTTTCATTTGAAACCCTGATGCAGATAAAGAAATATTTCAATCATTATGCGCTGTGTGAAGTTTCAATAAGAAAAAGAAGTCAAAGGGAATTTAAAATTGGACCACCAATTGTAAGACATTTAGCTACTGAGAATACAAACATAGTGATCACAGAGAGTGAGAATGGGACAAATCACTTTTCTGAGCTTAGAGTTCTCAGAGGTAAAAACAGAGGGGAGGTTTTTCCTGGCCTTTCTGCAGATAAAGGGGGTTTTTTAATATAAAACATGCAATTTTAACACTCAGTCCATTTTTCCAAAATAGGGTCTCCTGAAAGACTTCCAGGTTTCCTTTTATCTTGAGATGATGTACAAAGTCACTGAGGGTAAAAGGACTTTCAAGTGACTGTGTATGACAGAAATATAGGAAAAGAGACTAAATCATGAAATGTCTGAATACATTTAATAAAGTTTTCAAGAGCCCAGAAAATATACTAGAAGTAATTGAAGTCTTTCAACACTCTTATAATGAAGTTCATGGAGGCTTTAATTATACAATCCTTCTGTGAGCATTTTCAGGCTAAGTACTACAGGAAGAGGTGGATTTGGGATCTGGGTTGTTTTTTGTTTTAGTTTTTTGTTTTTGGGTTGTTTTTTTTTTTTTACTGTAATCTCATATGAAAGAGAAATCTATTTAATAAAATATAAAAGCCTGAGTTTATGAATTTCAATTCATTTCTACTTGACAAAATTGTTTTATGCTATTTATTCTGAGAAAATAGTCTTCCTAATTGCTCAGATGGATAGACTTTATGGTAAGTTTTAAGAGCACAGACCTCTGTAAATCTGCTTATATGGATTTCTCTCTTCAAATTAAATTTGGACTTGTATAATATAGAAAAAACTTCAAAAGGTCTTGTCAAAATACTATGGAACAGATCCAAGTTAGATACAGATCTACTGAAAATCATGAAAATACTCTCCAAAAAGAAAAAGAATACCATATATCTGTATCAGCAGTTTGAACTGAAGCTATTCCTTTTAAAAGTTCTCATTATAACAATATCTTTAATTTTATTACTGTATACAAAGTTTAGTTTTTCATTTACTGAGGGGAATCTCATATTTCCTTTCCTCCCATGCTTTTGAGTTGTGATAAAAATGAGCAGGAGTATACGTCTGTCTTGGTTTAGGGGAATTTAAGGAGGTGCACACTCTAAAATGAGCTATCTCCCTTCAGTTTCAACCACTCCCTGTACACTAATAATGAATACAAGCAGACATAAGTGAAAAAATAATACTTTCCCAAGATGCAAAACAGCAACAGGCTAAAAAAATAGCAACAAATAATTGCTAGATATGAAATTGCTAAGTCTCACAAACTCCATGGGAACAGAGACACCCAGAATGACAGAAACACCCTTTCCAAGAAGACGGCCCCCACTGCCGACTGTGTGTAGGGACACAAAGAGAACATGGCATCAGAAGAAGAGATAGGTCAGACTATCATAATGATGTCTGGCTCTCGCATTTTTTAGCCATATAAATGCAGAGTGCATACCTACCTTCATAATGAAGTGAAGAGTAGATCAGAGAAGCTACTTCCTTTCCTATTACCCAAACCATTCGCTTTCCCCCTTCTGTGGCATCATCCTTTCTGACCCTCTATCCTCCATCTATCCAGAGTTAAGCTCTCTAGAGCTATGCTAAGACTATACCAATTGATGGCTTCATAATAACAGAGGACTAATTTCTCTCCCTTTTGGTTAACTTTCTTCAGATAGATCTTGACTTGCAGCAATATGAATTTTCCAGCTGAAGAACTTCCAGTTGAAAATGCATTCTCTCTGTGTTTTCCAAGATGAAATAAATATGGAAGAAATAAAAGTAGAGGTATAGAATGCCCAAGTTTTTAGTTTAAGAGTGTAGAAAGGTTTGATGAACACAGACTATCATCTGAAATATTTGTCTGCTGCCAGGTTTGGGTGCAGAGGGCTGTTTGGCTGTCACTAAGCTTTCTTCTGCCATACAATTAATTACGGAGCAGGGCACTGCAAAGTAGAACTGACTTAACTTGATCCACAGCTGGAAGCAACACAGTTATGCTGGCATAGAACTTAATCCAAACTCATCAAAACTCCTTCTAGACAGCAAAGTTAACTGGGACCATGCTAATGAATTTCGAGTGCTTTTGGGACCTCAGGTGTTCAGATTTTCTTTTCATATGGTGCTGCACCAACTTTATTTAGTCTGTCTTCTTTAGGGATGTTTTGTATGCTTCTGTGCCATGCTCCACTTAAAAATACAGATATGCTAAAGGAAATGGGATGAATTGAGTGCTCACAAATATGTTTGTCATAGATTAGAATATCAATGTGTGATGAAATATTGCTGTAAGAAAAGGGCTTCCTCTGTTCATTAATTAAGACATGAAATGTTTTTGGTTGATTTATGCAGCTCTGGAATAACACCCAGATGTGTAGGTGTGTATGTGTGCCACTTGTGGGTGAATGCGTGTAACTGAACACAGATGTCTAAAGTATAGAAGTCTACATCTGAGTTAATGATGCTTACTTCCTTTTATAATCTGTGGAGAACAACAGAACTTCTACAGTGTGATTCACTGCATCCTAAAATAGACTTCTAAATCTGACTGTAGGATTATGCTGTCTGTTTCTTCCCGTCAACCATACAAGGATCCTACAGTGACTAGCACAGATAAAAATTACATTGCACATATCTTAGGTCAGAATCCAAATCTCCAAAATAGATTCTCTCTTAGCACATATTATAAGGCTCTGAGTTTCCCTGGAAAATACTGCGATAATGAATTATGAGTGCAGGCATCAAAACAGCTAATTAACTCTATAACAATACCATGACTGCTGAGTGTTTGCCTAAATGCTTATAAAAATGATAAATACTTTTAACATTTTCTTAAAATGCATGTTAGGTTTTCTTCAGATTGTATTAAGAAGCTTTCAAGGCAAAATATCTGTATCACATTGTGTCAATGTGGTATTGCTGTGAAACAATTCAGGTAGGTCAGCTTGAGTGAATCCGAGAGCCTGCAATGATAATAATATAAATAATAGTTCTATTAAAAAAAAAAAATAAAGCTATTAAAAGTAGGAAAATTAGAGGAATTGTAATACAGACATATGGTAATGAACCATGTGATTTTTCTGTTCACCTGCTATCTGGACTAAACGATGACTTCTCTGTTAGCAAAGAGATTTCTTGCTATCTTATTGAAACCTAGGACTAGGCCATTTCCTTTTTTTTTTTTTTTTCTTTTTTTCTCCCCAATTTTTGTCTCTCACATACCTTCCTAGTGTTGAAGTACTTGATTCAGGGGATGGGATCATCTTTAAGAACAGCAGTATGCTTTTATCAGAAAAGACTGAGGAAGACACTTTCCAGATCACCTAATAGTGTTTATGAGTGTACTGATAATGTATTTCCAGTATGCAGAATTATCCAACTTGGAGGTATTATTCAAAATTTATGGAAGAAAGAGGTTTTAGAAAAAAACCTGAGATCTACACTCTTAATGCCAAACACCTATTTCTGACCCTACATATTGTGGGGCAGTGTATATAAATATATAAACACACATGAAGATAAACTCTCCTGTAAGCAATGTGCTGTGTAAGGGTGCTGGAAGGCTGGGCACCTGCGGTACTGGGAACATTTTAAGGAATTGTTTAGGCTTAGTGTTAGCAAACCCCAGCCCTAACAGATGCCTACAAGTTTGAAGTCTGAACTTCAGGTAATGAATGCAAGCTTTAAGGCAGGTATGTTTAAAAGTCTTTCCCTTTTTGAGCCCTTATTTCAGAATAAATTAATTTCCTTTTAGAGCAATCTATTTGTCTGCAGAAACTATGAGAGAAGTTTAGGTTACTAGTTCAGTTTTAAGTAGGTAGCATATAAGTCCCCAGATACTGGAAACAGTATGCCCAAGGCATAATTCAGGTGCCTGAAGGCCACTCAAATGAGTAGGACTCAGCTCCACACTAATTTTCCTATATTTTATCACTTTCCTCTCCAAAACTGAGTTGGACTACCTTGAAAATCATGCCAAGAGCAAAGTGATCAGACTTATAGAAGTTAGGGTAATGAATTAGCCAGAATGGGGTCTGGGCTACCTCTTAAAGCAATTGTTTATATTAGAGAGTTTCTTGTGCTCCTCCATCATAGGATGGAGTCTTTATTCTTTCTTTTTCCGGTACTGTGCCCCTTCCAAGTTTATCTACCTACATCTCACGCTGCTTTGCTTTTGTTGTGCTGAGTGTACTTAACATAATTTCCTGGGATCCTTTTCTATAAAGGAAAACACTGCTATTCTATATACAGTCCAGCAGTGATTTTGTGTGCTTGGATTTGAATATCTCAGTAGCTTACATCACTGTCTGTCATGAGAATCTTTTTTGGCAGAAAAAGCATAAATGGCAATTTTAGATATTGCTTGTCATACTGAAGAAATTAACACTGCAAATACAAGCAAGCTGCCTTTCTGGTGAATGCAAATCTCAGGGGGTTGAACTAAAACTATGATGTGTTATCATAATCCTTGCATAAAAGAGAAATATGATAATGATGATAAAAGAAGCCTCAGGAATAAATGATAGCTAAAATTATTTTAATCTCTAATGTTAAGTATTCTTTCAACACCCCCTTTTAATATTCTTTCTCAAAAATCCTATACGCCAGTCTGGCACAGCGAAGCAAGAACATTTTTAAAACTAAAAAAGTCTTCAGTTGTAACTGGTAATGTAATAAACAATGACAGAGTCTCTTGTCCAATCTTGTCTCTTGTCCAATCTTAAGATCTAATATTTATATTGCTCTGTGCCTTACCAATGAGCATGTCAGTTGAGTGAATCTTCAGCATAAATCAATAGCTGCTTTGTATACAGAGGTAAATATAAAAAGGTTTACAAATAAATAAAGTGAGTACTAGAAATTATATGGTTTCTGGCTGCATTTATTGTGGTCAGAGCTGACAGTGTGCTAAACCGTTAAGTTCAGTAGCTGGGAAACATCGACCATTAATTTCTGCTAAAGGCAGATGATTAGTCTTTAAAAAGTTTAAAATAGTAGCCTTTAAAAAGTTTTTTTAAGCTTTATTTATGGCCCTTTCCATGCCTTACATTCTTAAATTTGAAGTATTACTCTCCTTATGAGAATGATGAAGGTTTTCTTATTTTCCTATCTTAATAGTAGAAAAGTTCAACAAGTGGGAAAACACCTTATTACAGATAACAATCAAAATATGTTCAGTGTTTCCTATGCACTTTCCTACTGAAATACCTGAGAAACATGCACATTTGATTTCAAAGGAAAAAAAAAGTAAAAATGTTGTTATGAAGAAATTTATAGAGTTAGAATATTTTGCTGGATTCTTTCCTGAAGATTTGTAACCTAATTTACCCACTGAACCAAATTTTCACTTTTCTTACTGAAATCAATAACTACACTTTGCTCCTCTCTAGCATTCTCTCTTTAAATACTTATCTTGAGTAAATAGATTCCATAGAGCCACTTAATTTTGCCTCTGTTTATCAGGCTCTATCCTTGCAGCTTGAAAGGATGACGTTGCAAGTGCTGTTGTGCATTCCTTCTGCTACTCACAGCTTTGGAAACCTTCTCTAATAAAGAGGTTCCATTATTTATTGTAGCTGATACATCACTGCATAATGTTGCAGTAATAGAAACGCATAAATAGGAAGATCTCTTTGCCTAGTAGGAGGTGGAAGCATTAAAAGTCAGGCTTGCCTTTTGTATTAAAATAAAACACTTTACTGCTTCAGGAAAGCTCCTGTAATTGTCATATGTGGTATCATTTGAAGGATGAGAAGACATTTCATCTGGATACGCCATCAAAGGGACTTTACTGATACTGTAAGTGAAAAGGAAGGGAAAAATATGGTGAAGTATTAAAAATACTGGATTTCTTCTGAGAAATCAGCTTACTCATCTAATGATACTTGTGGTTAACCTTGGAAAGAGAAATTAACAAATACCAAATTATTCTGTAAACTGAAGTGACTGAGAAATAAATGTTTTCATGTGGATAGATCTCATTTAATAAGGAGGGAGAAACAGCTAATTCTCTGGTATAAAGATGCATTTTCTGCCAAAGTGGTCAGTGTTGTGTTCCTCTCATTAACTCTTGCCGCTGTTCAGGCATACTGTCTGCACAAGGCACAGAACATCAGGTAACCTGTTTTCCAAATTTCATTTGTTATTTTGTTGCTGTTGTGATATCTCACCTGATTTCAATAGTCATGGTAAATACTGAGTTTTTTTAGGGAATGAAGGAAAAATTCAACAGATTATCTTCTTATACCAGCCACAGGCAAGCCAGACTAAAATATGAAGTGTTTTATGGAGCACTAAATTGAAACTGTCTTGGCTAAAATACAATCATATGACAGTACACAGGCATACTTTATTTTAGTTCATTTCCAGGCTGTCAGAAAAAATTGGGGATATCAGTCCTCCTCTCTGTTTGATTATTCCATTATCAAAAGAATGGGGAGTGCCAGAAACATACATGTTGATTTAGTGTTGCACTGATGAAACCATTCTGTTCGTGTGATGTGTCATTTTTCATTGCTTTCTTATCAAGGTGTTTCAGCTGCACCCATCCCAGGTCTTGTAATTGCTTCAGTTGCTTGTGGCAAAGTTATATCAATGTCAATTGCTAAATAACTTTTGACTGCTCCATGTTGCATCTGTTAAAAGAGAAAGACAGTGTGGGATGGACTTTTACATACTGATGATGTCACTAGATTGCAAAAGAATGTTTTCTACCAAAGAACGTGACTGCTAGTAAACATGTTAATTATAAAGTATTAAACATGAAACCCTGGTTGAACTCTTATTGGAATGAAAAAATACATTTGTGTTAAAAAGGACTATAAAGTCACATGGGGGTCAGATGACACATCTGTAGAATAGCAAGCAGAAATCTGAAGGCAAATCTTGCTATCCATACTAGGTAAAACTCCTGAATTTCAGCAAAAGACATGTCCCCATTTGAGACTCAGTGGACACATAATACTCCCCCAAAGGCAGAGATAACACCCATTTGGGTCCTGTTCACAGCCATTCCTGCATTGCTTTGAAATGAGGTGGCAGTGCCATAGGATGGTGCTGTGCATCAGTGGTAATTACCAGTCACTGAAATGTGTAAGCTTGTTCCTCCTGCTGGGTAGACAGCTGCTGAAGCAGATTTAGGAAGATACCACAATTTTTCCTGAAGCCCATTAGGTGCAGATTTCAGACTATTGTATGAGCTAAACATTATTTTAATATCATATATGAAAATTAAAATGAAGAAAGTCTGAAAACTAAATGTGTCGTGTGTCAGACAAATTAACACAATATAGCATTTCTTTCTTAAAATACTCCTGTTAAGTATTTAACATACCAAAATACAGGGTCATGTGTGTACTTGTAAAATATAAAAAGGAGACAAGTACAACCAACTGGTTTGCTGTGTGACAAGTTTAGAACTAACTAGTTGAGCATCAGTTCTCAAGTTACATTTTTCAGTGACTTTGTGTCAGAAAACCAACTGGAACATATTTCCAAAAATACCATTTTTTTACCAAAATGAATTTTTCATATCTATGACATTCACAAATTGCTATAGCTCAGGTAAGACCAAGTTCTGCTTAAAGTGATTGTGTTTAGAAACCAAGAAGTTGTGACATGCCAAGAACTGGGGTCCCAAGCTGTTGTGAAAACATGTAGCAGAGGCAGATATGGGAAAGCTAGGGGAAAAGGCAGAAAAAAAAAGTGAGGGGCAATTTCAGACTGGTTTTCAATAAATGGCGTTACTTTGGAGGTGTGCTTTGGAAGTACATTGGGTGCTCTGAAGTCAGAAAGAGAAACAGATTTATTGACATTATCATTGGTGTGACCATCTAGCACCAGTCCGTGACCTTTGCCAGTAACAGTTCAGATTTTCTCTGCATTCTGGGTTTGGCATAGCTTAGCACTGAAAGCTGCTCAGTCTCTGCTTCAGAGAGCCTGAAGACCATGAAAAATGAACTGCCAAATTGCCAGGCTGATTGCAAAATAGAAATAATAAACATATACTACCACAGAATTCCAGCTGTCTGCACTCTTGTTTGAGCAGGAGTGAACTCCTGTGTGATGGAACCTACAGGGCTTGCTGAATACTACTCTTCCTTGTTTTCTTCATATCGAGTGGGAGATACTACATTTACAAAATAGCTCTTGTGTCCTTTCACTTACTGTGAAACTTGGGACTGGTTAAAAATTACGCTCTCAGGCCATCCAGGGGCTCTGTAATATGACAGCATTTGCCTTCTGCGTCTGTATTTAGCAACCCAGTTCTGCTGCACAGAGCAAAGACAAATGATCTGATTTCAATTCCCTGGTGACACCAGAAACATATTCTTCTTAATTTCTCCAAAACCGTTAAGCATCTTCCAGAATCCACTGGAAGCTTTTATGTAAGCCACTCAGAGACCCATTGGAGCTTTTATTGTTGTAAATTATTATTGCATATATGTGAGGCATATGCTATCCCCTAAAGTAAAATCAGTAGGGCCACTGAAGATACTAACATGAAGATGTAGGCTGTTTTTAAGACCCCATGAGTAAGGATCCATGTGCTCTTTTGAAACAAAAAGGAACCATTCCAATTTTTCCACGTTGGAACAACATTCAAGATCCAGTTGTCGTAATAAACAGTGCCATTTCCTACTTAGATGATTTATATTTCCCAAATTAACATGAAAAAGGCCAATAGTTTCTGTTGCCAACTTGGCAGAAAGTTAATTCAAATTTTAATTACAGGAAGACATTTTAAAATTCCTTTATTTTTTTTTTTTTTTAAATTGTTCTGAATTACAGGCTTGTCATTTCATTCCAGACATGTGGTTTTAGAAAGGATATTCTTCAGGTTTTAACTGAATAGAAAATAAGTATTTCAGTCCGTCTTCTTTGGTAGGATTTCATTTTTGTTTGTACATTTAGCACTTAAGTTTTCAAAAGTGTGCCATTTCTGGTCCATGAGATTCTTACAGAAATAAAGCAAGCTATGTCAGTTGGATCAATGCAACACAGTATTTCTTTTGTTGTTGTGTTATTTGTTTTCAATTTTTCCTTAAATAACTATATTCTTCTAGTCCCAGAGTTTCATGAAACTGTACTTTTCAAATCTTAGCACACTTAACTTTCCCATGCATTGGTAGTCTGTGTATGCTTCAGTGACTTCAAGACTAATTTTGTGTGCTCTATTTTCTTTTGATTGCTTTTGATACCTTTTTATTCACTTAAATCCAGTTAATAGTATTGATTTTTTTGAGTCAATAATTTTAGCAGGACACATTTTCAGTTCTCTGCTTGAATAAACTTTTTTTTTTTTTTTCCCCTGGTGATTTTTAAATGTCACGTTTATTTTGATGTGCAAAGATTTGCACATGCTCCAAGATGTCTATAAAGATGTTGGAGACCAAGGGAAAATGAGAGGTGTAAAAATTTCTTTCTAATCGGCATCTGCTTTCAAGCTAAAGAAGCTGCCAGGACAAATAATCTTATGTTTTGTTTCTTAGACGCATTTCATTCTGCATTATCAATAGTTTACACACAAGCAGTGAAAACTCTTCAAAATTCCAAGAATGTTGAAAATATTTCATTTTAGTTGCCAGTCTTTTACTTAATATGAGCTACTCAACTCTTCAGAATGGTTGATAGGTATTTCTACACTGGAGGACTGAATTCCTCTTTCCTTTTAATGGTTACCCCAGAGGTGCAGTTTGCCATTATCCTGTCTCTGAGGGAAGCATTTGAAAAAGTGTAAAATGCCAACAGATGTTACATTTATGTGCTTTCATTAACCATAACTGAATGAATAAAACTTTGCTATAAATTAAATATTAACCCTCACGTATAAGATTAATAAATATAAAATATTGTTATAACTTTATTTATAACACCATATTTTTAAAAGAGGGGTAGCAAATTTGTAGATAGTGTATATCACTGTAGATTACATAGGAGAAGATCTTGTAATTGTTCCAAACAGCAAGACAATTATAGAAAAATACATATTTTAATGCATCTTCTAATGAAGTCTTGAGGAGGACTTTATAGGATCTTAATTCTGATTGGAGTCACACATTCTAGCCTTCCTTCAAGATCAGGCAGGAGGGATGTGCAATGAGAGGAATCAATTATGCCAGTGCTATGGATTTATGCTGCTGTCATAGAAGCTGCATCTACCCTGTCAGTTTGAATCATACAGTTTTTCAAACCAGAAACCTGTTCCTCCTGGTTATTCACACTTCCTGTGTGCAGAATCACTCCTGGAATCCCTTCTGGAGAGGACCAGCTGTGTCTGTCTGCAGATAAGCGTCAGCAAGGTCTCTCTGCAGGCTGGCCCAAGGATGGCTCCAGCAGGCCGAGTGGGTTGGTATACAGCACATATTTTCAGCTTCCAGACATCAAATCAAAAACTTGACAGGTACCGAGGAAGCCATTTAGCATATCCATTCCATATAGAAATATTAATTTTTTAAAAATTGTAAAAATGCTGCTACAATGTCCCATACCCTAAAATTAAATTGACCTCGGATAAGTCCTTTATGAGAGCTGGTGTCACATGGCAAGCAAAATGCTCTTCATGGTGTGCTGAGTATGTTGAAAAGCCTTGTGAAATACCTATTACAGCCAAGTTATATATAGCCTGAAGATGCATGCAGACTTACTCAGAAAGAGCAGGATGGGTTTGAATCATTCAGGACTCATTTAGTTAAGGGAAGGGTCACTCCCTGGAGCATATCACAGAAACCACATGGCCTAAATGTGTACTTACATCTATATATATATGTTTATGCTTATAGACAGAAAGGCAAAGCTTGGTTTTAAAATTCTAAAAATGTGGTGGGCATGAAGAACTGAATGGTTCTTTTTCTTACAGTGAGACTGAAGTGCCAGTTTTAGACATTTAAAAAACTCATAATAATGTAAATGTGACTTGCATTTTTAGACAACTTTTAGGTGTTTTCCCTTCCACCTGTGATTTTGCTGTTAGTGGTGTTCATTTGCTTATCAAAGGTAGCAATGAAAGTTTCACCAGATTCATTACTTTATGATGATACACTCATTTTATCTATGGAAGTTGGACCAGAATCAACCCCCAGACATCTAGAGAGAAAATCATCTCTCTGGAAATAAGAACACTGGAGCCATGACTGGATCAGGAGTGACAGGTTTTTGGCAAAAACTTCAAAATTTGTTTAAAAATATACACTTCTTTTTAAATACGTAAGTCTAACATTAGCGTTCCACTGAATCTTAGCAGACTATTAATATTGCTCTTTAAAGCACAGTGCTAAGCAACAGCACTATATATCACCACTGATTACCATAAAACTGCTTTAATATTCTGTACTCACAATTAAAAAACATTATAGTTAAAAATGTTAAAAAAAAGAAAAATTCTAATTAGAAGGCAAACAATGAGGGGAAGGCAGCATAGACTTTCCTTAAAATATGTCTAGGACAGTAGCTGCCTTGCTCTGATTGCTAAGGTGATATTATTTTCAGGTGTCACTCTTTTGCTTCATAACTTTATGTTATTGCATATGTACTTATGCATAGCTTAGCACTCTGACTTACTTATTTATCTTTAAATTTCACTAGACAAAGCATGAGCTCACATAATAAACAACTTCCTGAGCTGACTTAACCATAATACAATGTATTATTTTTTTCTGTTTTACATGTATGCAGACTTTATCTATGGCAAAAAAAATTATTTCATAAAATATTATATATGAAACTTGTAATTTTTTTTTAAACAGATTAGTGAATTCTAATTCAGCACTACTCAAATGGTTGAAGTGTTAATGAAGAGTGAAATTATGAAAAGTATAAGCATTATACTGCAGAGTGTTATCAGTATTGTCTGGAGAAAAACAAAACCAATAATTCTCTCATTGCTTGTTTATAAACATTTAATAGATTAAAGTGATGGATGAACAGAAACTTGATGGCATATTCCATTTTCACTTTGAAAGAGACTCCAATGAGATCCTTCACAAGTGGCTGTTAGCAGTAGGATGTCAAGCACAAGATTCAGAAATAACCTCAGTGATGTCTGAGTAGTAATTCAGAAGAAAGATTTCCGTATTTGAAGGTGATACAGAATTATTCAGGCTATTCAGGAAAAAAAAAGAAATGAGTAGAACCTGAAAGAAAGCTAGAGAGATTAAGAAAATGGGATCATGGTTTCAGATAAGTTCACTGCTGAGAAATACTAGGAAATGTATTTAAAGAATGTGTGAGGTGTTTAACCAGCTCAAACTTAATTGCATAGACTCAGGAAAAAGAGGAGACCAAAAAGATCTAATAACTTCTGTTGAAGAAATCAGAGAGAATAATGGAATGGGCTAGAGCTGATAAAGATACTAAAAAAAAAAAAAATTAAAAGAGGGCTACTCACTTGAAACATACAAATGAAAAGATTTAAACTCTGCAAAGGGAAGGGAAGAAATTATAAAGACAGGTAAAATACAGAAATACAGAAAGTTGATCAGAAACTGTGGACAAGACACAATGATCTGCCCTATACTTTAGAAATTGCAAGCTTAAAAAATAGTAACATTTGGTAGAAGCAATAATATTCTACCAACATGTAAAGTATATAGGTATATTTTCTTTTGAGTTGTCACAGGGAAATTGAATTTAGAACTGCAAAAAATGTGTGTAGAAAGAAATCTTCACACCCTCACCCCTTCACGTTTGTTTAACCCAAATTATCTCTGTCTCTTTTGCTTACCAGCCTGGTAACTGTAGGCTGGGAATCTTTTTTTCCCATTGTCTTGTGGTGTTCATCATCACACAAGTAGAAAGAACAGGACACTTTTGTTGCATGCCACAGAGTAAAGGTCATAATGTAACAGGCAGATATTTTTTTTTCCATAAATGTCCACACATATGTCAGCTTAAAACAATGAACTTTATTTGCAGATAAATACAAAGGGAAAGAGAAGTTAATTTTATTCAATAAATTGTTTATTTTAAATGAAAATGCTTTAAGAGTAGATCACCTTTATTCACTGAAATTGTACATGAACTGAAAATACTTTATGACAGTGGGAAATTGGCAAAATTTCGTGCTTCATAGTTGCAGTTTTTATGTCTGTGCATTTACATATTATTTTCCCATTCTCTTTCTGTCTTCTCATGTCCACAATAGAAAAATGCTTGGATCCACCATCAAGAGATGTGGAATGTTGCAATATTTTCCTTATTTCAATAACTCTCAAAAAAAAAAAAAAAAAAAAAAAAAAAAAAAAAAAAAAAAAAAAAAAAAAAAAAAAAAAAAAAAAACCAAACAAAAAAAGCCCAAACCCAAATCCTGATTTCTGGTTCTTTGAATTGTCCTTGGATTTTTTTTTAATCTTAAGAAAAAACCTTAAGTATGTGCATGAGCACAATGTATTACAAATACGTAAAAGAATAAAAACGGCATTTGCCTAAATCTTTATATCAGTTTGCATTCATTGATTTCTTTTTATGTTTCCACAGGGGCTTTAACAATATTCAGAATAATAAAGAAAGGTAAATAGCTGACTCCCCAGCTTTGCTTTTTACTTCTACTTCAGTCATGCCTGAGTTAAATTGCTTTCTTATCTCTTTTTTAGGAAGATTTTTCTGGTTTCTTTGTGATAGGTGAAGAAAAAGAGATCTTATTTTTGAAAGTTTGAGTTAAGAGTTAGTTTAAAATTAGGTTTATTCTGTCTATGAAACCAAAGATATTTATAGCTATAAATATCTTCATCAGGTTGTGTTGTAAGTTATTTGTTCCCATTTCTTTTACACATAAACATGAAAACTGTTGCCACGATGTACTCATTCTTCCTGTTGTCTTCACTGTGAATGACCACGGACTAGGTATGAGAATGTGCTCATGAAGAAATATCCTCTCCATCATTCATTCTTTATATGGAAGCATAGATTAACTTTTCTGCTAAACACTTTGGAGCCTGAAGAGAAGGCCTGGGATTCAGTTTGCCCTGGTAGCCTCAGGACCAGACCCCCTCATCTTTGCATTAGAAAGTGGCATTGGCCGCCTTTGCTCCTCCTTGACACACACCTTGCACAAGTGCAGAGCCAGTGGCCAGGGCACCCTGCATCCACCTTGCAGCTGCATCTCACAGGGCCTCAGCCTCAACTTTCACCACCAGGGAAAACACTTGAAGAAATCAGTTTTGTGTGCAAGAATGGACTGCAAGGCCATAGACCAACTGCAGAGACATTGGAAAGAGAGCCTTTTGTGTGTCTTCTTCATTATCTCTAAAAATACAACTCTGGGACCAGATTCCTTTAGATATTCCACTTAAAAATCTTTTTTATTATTATTATTTACTGGGTTAGTCATCTGTATGCACACTACAACACAAAGTTCTTTTTATATTCATTACACAATTATTTTTCTTTATGCTGTAAATATTGGTGGGTTTGGGAACTATTTTACTTAAAAAGGGCAAGTTTAAGGAAAAAGCCTTATTATTAAAATTTATATTAAAAATGTTAATCTTATGCTGTTAATATTCTAATAGCTGAGGCTGAGGCATTTTTGTCCATGGAAATGTATTCAAAAGCATGCAGCAGTTTGCTGCTAGGCTTAAAGTATAAGAGTTTCTGAACAGTCTGTAATGAAAATGTAATCCAGGGAAATTACTCATTCTTAAGCACAGGTTCTTTAATACAGTTTTGTAACCTCCTGAATATGGTGAGTGTACTTGAAAGGACAGAAATCATTATTTCCCAGAGACATAAATGTTTCTCTCACTGAGGCTTGGAAAACTTTGAATAATTGGGGATTAATGGAATAGATGGGAAAGTCATAAACTCTTCTTTTACACACAGCTTAACTCATCGAATATGTTTAATAACTACCTGGAATGACTTTGTGGAAAGGACACATTTTAAGAAGTTACAAATTTAAATTAGCAGATGACCGTTTAACATATGAGCTTGAAACACAATATTTATAAATATTCTGATTTTAAAAGATATTTCTACTGAAGAAAACATATACAAAGGTGCATATGTAAAGTAAAGCTGACTCTGAAAGCCAACTCTGAAATTCAGCTAGAAGTAACTTAAGTGAAAGCATGCCAGTAAATTCCTCTCTGGTTTAGGGAAACTTGTACACCTCTGCTTTACACACAAGTACACAATGAAGTTTTTTTTTCCCAAATAGGATATGTGAATCACCAAGTGTATAAAACAGGGACTGCTGTCCATACTACACCATTGTTTATGGCATTATACACATAAATAAACGATATTTATTTTCTTGCTTTTTTTAGGGACTGAAGCCATGCATGAAAATGAACCAACTTTCCAAAAAGTATAAAGCTCTCAGATGTGACTTTCAACAGTGTAGCACTAAACTCAATTCCAAACCATGCTATGCCTTCAGAGGCCATTTCATGATTTAAGAAGAGTTTTTCTTTTCCTTGACAAAACTTGTTCCGTTTCCCTTTCCTGTCCTAACGCTTAGCAAATGCTTCATATTGGATTAGGCAATCCTACAAAAAGGATGTTACTATCTTATGAATTCTGCAGGGTCATTTGACTTTCATAAATTTTTATACCTGTCAATATTACTCCCAAATAGTAGCTGTCCTGAGAGCCATGAAATTTTTTTTTATAAATATGATGGGACAAGTAATCCCCAGGTAAAGAGAAGATTTCTTTTTCTTAGACCAACTTTGAAGGATACTAAATAAACAAATTTTTGAAAGGTGAAAGCTGTACTTATCAAGACAGCATGTTCTGACTGTGACATTTTATGTAACTGGTATCACATACATTGCTTTTGACTGTGCCCATCAGATGGTTTATCCCTTTGCTGCTGCATCAATATAGAGAGGCATTTGGGAGGCTTCTGGATCCATTCCTCCTTTGTCATTTCAAACTTGAATTGAATTAAACTATGCATTGTTTTGGAAACAGCAATCAAGACTTCAAGTATGAAGACATAGTAAAAGGGGGTTGTTAACATTTAGCAGAGAGTATTTAAGGTCTCTGAAGTGCCACTACAAAATCTTCTAAAAATGGATCTACCCACCATCTATGGCACCAGCACTATAAAAATAATAAATAAAAACAAAATTTAAGGCATGATTGGGGAGAATTGAGCAAGACTGGAGATGGATAGATGACAGATAGAGAGGCAGAAAGATGTGTATACATGTGCATACACATATAAGCCCATGAATTCTGCTAGGTGTACCCTTGTGCATTTCACTCTAGCAGTTTGTGCATATCTCTCACCCCTTGTCTTTCTGACAGGAGCTTTTGAAGAGATTAACTGCATGGAGACTACAGAAGTATCAATATTTCCTGATAAAAAAAAATACAAAAAAGCAAACCACCAAGTTTTTAAGCTGCTTCTCTTTTGATAATTTGCACTTTATAATTTTTATTGCAATTTAATTGCAAAGGGGACTGGTCTATGATGGCAATAGAGAAGAAATGTTAAGAAAATAGTCAGCAATGCTTAAAACTGAATATAAAAATAACCCATAATTTTTTATTTATTTGCCTATTTCGGATTTTGTCTTGTTTCTTCATATTTGAAAATGCATAATCAGTTGTGTTCCAACTACAAGATTCTCATTACTATTTGAACCAGAAAAAAATAAAATGAACCCAAATTAAAAAAAAAGTATTCTATCTACTAGGATTTCCTTTTAATCAAAAAGAGGCAATAGTCTATAATCTCTTATCAGTTTTCAGACTGTAGAACAGGAAAACACTGATATCAGACGCTTAACTAGTGTCAAACAACTGAGGATAAGACAGACTCAGTATGTATTAAAAAATAACAAGGTCTGATCCAAATAATTGTCTGCATTTCTAAACATTACAAATGCTAGTGATGCTGCATATGTGGACCTTGTGTCATTTTCAAGTAAATGGCTTAGTTGCACCCCTTTTTATTATGTATTGCACATGTGAGACATAAATTGATTTGGAGAGTCTGATTAATGTTGGGAGTTGATTTATTGGCTTTGCATATGTTCTCCTAACTGTCTGTGTCTTTTTATTTCACTCTTTTTCTTCAAGCATCCCATATGTACTTCTTTCTTAGAGAAGTTCTAACTTCTTCCTGCTTCTTTTTTCATTGAGCCACCAGATTCACCCAGGTGTCTACTTTCGACCAGTAACTATGTCTGCACTGTATAAAGCATAGCCTGACAATGGGTGTGAGAGCTGGAGTGCAGCTCATCTTTACCACACAATCCTGGCATGGTTTGGGCCCATACCACCTAATCCTTTCTTTGCAAGAACGCCCCAGAGCTGCTTGTGGAGAATGCCTGGGGGACAGTTCCCAAGGCACAGTATGAGCAGGACTGCGCCAGTGCTGACTTTCCATAGCCTACACAGTTCACGAGTCCCATGACAACATCAGTAATGTCCCATCTGCCCTCACGCTGCCTTATGGCGCTTGGAACACAAATCATAGAATCGTTGAATGGTTGGGTTGCAAGGGACATTAAAGATCATCTAGTAACCACCCTCCTGACGTGGGCCAGAACACCTTCGCTAGACAGTCCTCAGTTTCATTCTTTGCTGAAAAGTGTCACTCTGGCTGGTGGAATGTCAGTGCCATATCACACCGTTTGAAATGAAAAAACCCCACACCTAAAAATAGCAGTAATGTAAAAGAACCAGCAGCAAGACAACAAACAGTAGGTGTGTTATGTCAGTTTATGCTGCTTGTCCTTAAGGGCGGAGGACCCTCTGTGACCTTGTTTTATTCAGCAGTGTAGGTATTGTGTCTTTGCACTCACTGGAATTAATCCTATTGTACTGTAAAAGTCTAGTTTGGATTAGCTGAATTCTACTGTAGGGACGGCTATTAGTTGTGTTTAGTTGAGGTCAGTCCCACTCCAGATGCTCCAGTTCTCTTGCTATATGTTTTTGTGTGTTTTTTGTTTTGTTTGGAGGTGGGATCCTAAAGGGCTTTTACACAGTCCTTTACAATAGCTACTCGGATTTCTCCTGTTGGGAGGACTGTGCTGTTTCAGAGGTGTTCCTTTAGAAGGTACATTATATACTGAGAATCTGCTGGTAACTGCTGTGTTGCTGTGTTTGTGCAGAAGAGAGTTTGCCCTCGCTTGAGAAAGGGAAATTCAAAAAACAAATTTCCAATTGCACTGTCACAGGTGTTGAATCTTATCTTATTGGAACAAATGTACAGATAAACCCCTATGGTGTGGTCTCAGGTTCAATAAACAGCTTAGTTATTAAGGTTAAACAGTGCTGCTGAGAGATATGCTAATGTCCACCTCATTTTTAACAAACGTAGTTTGAACGGTTTTGCAGTCTGAAGGGACATTAGGTTAGAACGGCTCTCACAGGGTTGATTAAGAATTGGATCTAGCGCTTGAAAGTACAAAGTTCTTTTGAAATACTATTTTAAAAAAGTTTATGTAACATATATCCTTTAAGCAAAAATGTTAAAAATCATCAGTTTTACTTAGTATATATCTCTATATACATATATTATTTTTACTATATTTTTCTTAGTATACTTTACTTTTGCAGATGATGTATATTTTTACTTCTAAGCATTTGACTTAGTAATTAAAATATCCTGTGCTCTTTTCGTAGTCCAAATAAATACTGAAAAATGTACACCTTCATTATGAAATTTAAATAATGCATCAATTTAAAATTGGAGTTTCAATACTGAATCTGGTGCAAAAAGTGAAAGATTTTCTGAGACTTGTGCTGTCAGTGTTGGTATGTAAGTCCGGAGCAAAACTATTGCAGCAGGTTTTTAAACTTGCAGACAAGTTTTTAAACTTTTAACATAATCTTGTGTGCCGTATTATAGAAAACATAACTAAACTCTAACAAATATTGATAACCTCAATTCTTAAATAGCATTCTTTCGAGTTGTAAATCTTTCTTTTAAGTATTATTGGCTAAGGGGAATTATGTGGCAAATTTCTAATGTCTAATGAAGCAAGACATCCTTCTAGCCTGAAGAAATGACAGTGTAAATCACTGAAGAGCAACCAAATCTTCACTTGTCTAAAGACTGTGTATAGACTGAATAGTGGTTTGCAAACACAGATGCATGAGGGGATTCAGCAGTTATCATATCTTATTGGGTTTTTTTTAGACAAGCTGGTCTTTTGCATAAAAATAAGGTGATTTTGTAATTGTCAAACCTGCAGAATAACGTCAGTGTCTGGTCATCAAAATAAATTGTCTTCCTGCCATGCACCTGTTGCCAGAAGGTAGCTGAGGAGTTGCACAAGTTTTAGTTTTCAACCTCTACAACTTCTGTACATCAGGATTATATATCAGTAATGTATATTATCACTCTACTGCAACACAGCAACATAAATTTTGTAAGCATGGCCTACCACTTCTTTATTCTTGATGGATTTGCTTTAGGGACAGAGGCTTCTTGTCTACGAAAATGTTCCTGTATCACAGTGGAGAGATGATCTTAGAACAATCAGGTAATGTTAAGTCATCATCTACAAAGAACAGAATAGATTCTTCTCATCAGTGTAGAAGATAATTTCATTTATGTATGAAATCTTTTTACCAATGAGCAGCCTGAGTTTTCCTAAACTGTAGATCCAACTAAGCAGTTTTGGATATGTGCTTTAAAAGAAAGGCAATAATTCTGCATCTATTTTTTCCCTGCATCTTTCCTTAGAACGTTCCCCACAGTATGTATACCATTCTTTTCATGTTAACATGATCTTATTTGGGGCGTTATTTATTTATTTATTTCAGTTTCATACAAAAGGGGGCATGGGCTTGTGGAAGAAGGCTTTAAACTAAAAGTATAAGTGTTTTCTTCCCTGAAGAAGTATATGACTGCTTAATCCTATAAATTATTTATCTATGTGCTTAGCTGTGCACTAAACAAACCATCCATTTTATTGATGCACCTTTAAAGAATGTTTAAGAACAGCTACCGTATATTTGTAGGAGTACACAAGTTTCAGAACAATATCTTAATATTGTATGCCTTGGGATGCTGAAAAAGACACTTGAGTGATAACAGCAGTCAGCTTCTTCAAGGAGGCAGCCATATTTCCTCCAGGTTTATTCTATCAAAGGAGAACACTCGTGCAGGCAAAACTTAGAAGAACCATTTGTAGAAGATCAGTCAATAGCACTAATTGGAATTTAAAAGAATGAACAGATGGTCTTTATGTGACTGGAAGAAGCAGGATAAAAATTAGCTCTTGTTTGCTAAGACAGCTCAGATTCAAGAAAACACACCTGTTTACTTTTCTGGTAACAAAAATATTGTTCATACAATTTTTATTTACAGTTACCTTTGCAGTTAAATTACTCTGCAATGTTTTAGTCCCTTTTGTAATCAGACAGATAATCAGTTTTAAACTACTTAATATTATTCATATAAGTGTTTTTCCCCATGGGTCCAATAACATAAATCATAAAATCAGAATAGCAAGGTGATCTTTCCAGTTTCCTTAATCCTATTTACACCATATGGCAAACACAGACTGAGTAGAAAGACAACAAATGTTCTATCTTCACAATTGGAAAATAGAGTTTCTTCCAAACAATAGCAAATGAAATTCCAGTTTTCTCTGGAGCATATTGATGGTAGATCCTCATATTGTTTATCTCCCTAATAAAAATTGCCTAAAAAAAAAGAGTGGGCATTAAATAGCTTTTCCCCCCTTAGCCAGTACACAAGTGGTGCCAAAAGGATTCACCATGTATCGCCCTCTGACTGCCCCTTCCTAAAAGGCATCCACCATCAAGGGATTTGCTATGGCAAGGCCTCAAACCAATTCTTGGATTTTAGTGGAAAGCAAAACCCAGTTCCAAGGATTCCTAAGCTCATTTTGAGTTTCAGAAACCCAGGAAGTGTGGCTGCAACGTGGCTTTATTTGGAAACAGATTGCCTTGTATATTTGATGGCCTTGTGTGCTAAAGTGAGGAAAAACAACTTAAGTATACAACAAATGCCATAGTATTTAACTTCCAACTTTGAAACACAATTTTAAAGAGGAAGATAAAATAAGATGAATTTCTGTGTGCCTTGCTGAACTCATTGAAAGTCTTCCTTTCTTGCTTTCACAATTCTGGAAACTTTGAGAAAATTGAAATTGTTATTACAGAGTTTTCTAAAAATGCACTTTCTTACTAAAATTGTTCAGAATATAAAACTCCTTTACTACCTTACTCATGGCCTTTAAGAAATTTAATCTTTTTCATGTTTATTCTATAATTCAATCAGAATTCAACATTACTAAACCACACTTTTTAAGTAAGTGTAAGTCAAAGCTTTCCTCATCTCCGGGTTCTTTTGGCATTTGTCTCTAAGAGGAAAAATACACGTGTCATCCCTCTTTGTCTAGGGAACTTCCTTGAATATACCTTTAATCATATTTCTTAGTTAGCCTTTGCATACTTAACTTTGTTCATACTACTCAAGGCATTTTCAAATGTAATAAGCAGCAAATAATAGTAAATATGATGTAACAATAATACAAATTAATAAATAAATTTTATATTTTCATGTGAGTTGCCTGCCATACTTCATAATAAAATAAATCTCTTGTCATTAATGACTGCATTTAGATGAAGATTAAATCTGTTAGCCATAGAACTAATCAATTAGGCATGAGAGCATGCTTTTCCTTTACATGTTTTCCTACATTTCTTTCAGCAGTGTTGTGGTCTAACTCCAGCTGTTTTAGGTCTTAGTCATATACATTTCATTGAATGGGAAAAACTTGATTTTTAATACAAATATTGTTTATAAGCTGCTGTACATTTTTTAAAAATTATGAAAACTCAGTACTTTCCAGCTTATAGAAATTCCTCAGTTATAAAACAGTTAAAGTTAATTTAAAATTAGATTGGTGGAAGTTAACATGGCAAAACTTCGTGGTTCCTTAAATAGTTGGTCCCATTTCAGGCAAACAGTTCAGAAATCAGGTCAGGAGCAAATCGAAAATACACATCATGCCTTCAAGCCAGGAAATATGTTTGCTATATCATTTATTGAACTTCATTAAGTTACAACTGTGGGTAGGAAGTTATAGCAAAAAAAGAAAAAAAGGAAAATAGAACAAAAGTAATTAGAAGACACTTTAGCCCCGCATATGCTCCACAGAGCTTAGCAGTTGGAGACCAGCCCACACTGTGAGTGAATCTCATTTAAGCTTCCTTATCTTGTTTTGGAAATTAGAGAGTGAAAAAGAATACACCTTGTTAATAGACATCAGACTACATTTCACCCCACTGTAAATTTTCCTTATCATATGTTAAATCTTATTATCCATATGGTTGTCATTTAGGCCACAGCTAACCGTTTTATCTTTTATTGTTCTTTAATTTTATCCATACATAACAGAATTTCAGGAAACTTAATTCTTGTCATCTATCACTACAAGTAACGAGCATAAAATTAACTAAAGAAAACCATAGCTTTGCACAGATGGCCAAACGTTGTCGGATAATGGCTCACATGTTGTCTTTCATCACCACCTGGATATATATTGCCTCTTAAGTAAAATATAAATACGCACGTATAAATACATAAATACTGAAATGCTCTCAAATGCCTGGCATGACACCTGATTGTTATATCCAGATCAGCTTCTCTTTTTTTTTATCCACCCTAGCTACAGTTCTACAAAACACTTAAGTCAGGGGATAAAATTAAGAATGACTCTGTGGCGTTACACATAGGATACAGGCAAAATGTATTCCAGATTGGAAGCTTTCCTTGGAAAGTGTTTGGATCTTAATGTTAAAAATGCCTTAAGTGTTTTATTGAATCAGAACTGCTAGAGAGAAGTTCAGAGGATAAAGAAATTATCTCCTTCTTCTACATTTTATACTCCACCATTCGGTTCTACAGAGAAATCATGATGGCTTGCAGGAATTTTTGACAGATAGATAACCCATTCATTCAATTAAGTAGTTATCATCTTATCACTCTTTGTTTCACTTATAGCTCATTTTCAAAAAGAAGTTTATATTTTTGGTCTCTTTAAATGCTTTTACAAGTGCTCAAAAGATGTTCTTTAGCAATTGCCCATGGGATTAATATGTGCTTTATGTATTATTTCCATGGTAACTTGAGACAACAGGAACAGGGTTGTATGCTATGTTACATCCATCTTAATTTAGTTTAGGACATGTTGTTTTTTGGGTTTTTTTCCCTAAGGTCAGTTTTCATTTAACAAAATATTCAACAGCTTGTAAAACGAAGATTGAAAAGGCAAATGTCCTTTAGTAGAATACTGTACTGAAATCCTTTCTTCACAGTACATTTGCTTTGATCTTACTGTAAAATAAAATTAATTTATTATTATTATTATTATTTCTAGCAAAGCAGAAACTGTTATCTTTTGTAAGTGTTCTGTGATGATTTGTAATTTATCCTGAATATCTTGGAAACTTGCTCCTTGACCTTTTGCCTGTGCTATTCATCATTAATGAAAGTACAAGTCATGGACAGTGGCAACTTTTTCCAAGTGAATCCAAGCGGCTGATTGGGCAGATAGATTTTCAGGAGACGTCTTCAGGAGCTCCTGTGTTTTTTTCTTTTGAAATCACAGTATTGAAGCACTTTTCTCTTTCCTACCTGGCTATTTTTTGGTTCCCAATTCTACATATAATTACACATCTATTTGTATATACATAAAACTACTAAATGAGACTCCCTATTCAACTACTGTTGTTACATAGTATTTTTGCACAGGCAATTTAATTTTTTGCAGAGTCAGACTTTTCATTGGTTGCTTCATATTTATATCCTTTGGTCAAATATGTATTAATTTCTAAGTAGATTACATATGAAGTGTTGAGATAATTCAGAATCTGTAAAGAATGAAGCTACAAGAAATGAAATCAGCAAGTACTACTGCTGGAGATAGTGGCATACTAGCAAGAGACATTCATTAAAAGATTACGCTTCATTTCGCTGTTTGCGCATGTCGCCTCATAAACATGAAGAAATACTATGTCAGACACCACACAACTTCATCATGCAGCTGTCAGGTGAGAAAGCACGCTTTGCAGATCCAGAAATACAGTGGGTGGAAGGCATTTTTACAAAATATCAATAGGAAATATACTTCAGGGAACAGTTGTGCTGTAGAGACAGGATTACATTAGAGTCGTCTCCATTAAGTTGTCAGCTGTCACCAATTGATTCCATGAAGTCATTTCCTGTTTGCAATGGGGGGAATAGCAAACAGCTGTGTGATGGAAACAACTGCATTTAGTTATACATAATGTTAACTTATCAGCAGTTTAATGCCAATCGCCATATCTCAAGTACAATTGTAGAATATTTGCATGTTTACTTCACAGTGGGGCCAGTGTTCACTGGAAAGCCTTGGCGGGTATAATATAAAATAACTCTTCATGTTGAAATTTTAAGTGATTTAGGCTGGAAGTTTTCAAGAAGGGTATGTGAGTTAAAATTGAAACAATATTTTAACAAAGCATTTCAAACCTGAACATTTCTATTTCACTTCTCTTATTTCTCTAATTTCTGTAAGGGGAATACACTTGGAATTCCTGGTTTGTTAATTCTTTTTTTTCCATCTTTGAAATGTTTCTATATGTTTCTTACTCACTACTGTTATAGAATGCAATGATTTTGGTACATGGTTTCAAGTCTGTGAAAAGTAAATGTGGCTTTGGCTGAAACAGAGAAACGTGAAGATAGCACTTTGTAGGAAGTGTTTTCTGTAGCAAGTGACACCTTCATCTGTAAAGATACTTCTGGCTTTCCTCATCTCCCTTCTCTTACTCCTTGTATCCTCTTCTCAGTTCTTGCTCACACTGTTTGCTCAACTTGGTGCCTAGGAGGGGGCTATGAAAAGGCTTGAGTATATTTTTTCTCATCGTATGCCCTTTATTGTGTATTTCCTTCTTATGCTGTATTTGGGGTTAAATAACAGACAGAAAAACACAGCTGACGTACAGGCTCACTTTCCTATGGAAAAATGACCTCTTGTGAGCCGCTTTTAAAGAGGGCAAAGTCAGGAGCTGAACTTCAATGATCCTTAAGGATCACTTCCCACTCAGGATATTCCAGGACATTGAAAGCAGAGTTTTTACCTATGAGTGTGGTTTTGGAAAAGTAAAGAATCAAGATAATTGGTTACAAGTGGAGGCATCACGTTCATATATTGCAAATCCCACAGGACCGGTAAGGTTTGGATATCACGGTAAAGCAAAAATATTAGTATCAAACACTGTAACAGAATATTAGGGATTTCCATTTCTTTTCCAAGTCCTTGTGAATAGGTTTACTGCCTATCCAGAAATAATGTCTTCATTTATCAAAAGAAAACTTCAACATGAGACTGAAATTAACAGAAAGGTAATATTTTTCCCTTTATTTATAATGTTTGATTTAACTATTTCTTGGAAATTCATGTTTTCTTGTTCAAGTGCAGGCAGACTGAGAATATAAGTTAACTTTCCTCAGTTCTGTGATATGCAATTTTTGTTTGTCCTGAGTTTTTTTTATAAAATCATAGCTAGATGATAATTATTAACTGCTAACCAAGGTGGCATTAAAACAACACATAGGATCACATTTTCTTTGAAGTGCATGCAAACTGTCTACAGACATCTTCCAAAGATCACAGACTTGAAATCATTTGATTTGACATAATCTATGCCTTTCAAAATTACTGCTTCACTCTTTTCTTTGAAAAAGCTGTTATGTAAGAGGAGGAATCTGATGGCTTTTATTATAGAATCATAGGAATGTTTAGGGTGAAAAAAATCCTTAAGATCATTAAGTCCAAAAATCTAGCATTTAAGATGTGTCATGGAAAGTGGCAAACCTAGATCCTCTTACCTGCATATTCTATGAGAATTTAGTTTCATATCTCCCAGGTCTGGAGTAAATTTTTCTTGAAGCTGAGTCTTGTATTACCAGAAATGTAAAGCATATGGGATCATGAAGTGAAGTCTCAGGAAGTCTGACTTGGTAGCACTTGCAGGCAGATAACAAGATTGCCTTTCAGTTCCTGAGCCCTCACAATAAAGTGCAATGGATATCTGCAGTGCAGATCATAATACAGCATGGCATTTCTCCATGGGACCCTTTCACTCTCATAGCTTATCCTTTTTGGTGCAAGGATTGCATGAAATACAGTGTGTTTGCACATTTAATGATTATTGTACCATGTAAAGAGACAAACCTTAACCAACTTGCTACTGCCTGCTGGAGAGCATTGCACAGAGGAGACCTCCAAAGTGACCCTGACCTACCCACAGCAACCCTGAACTTCAGCGGGAGGTTGAAGAATACCTGAGGAACTCTGCATTGTGCCATGGCCATACAGATTAAATCACGTCAGAATTTAGGAGTCAAGAATCTAAGCATCATAATTTTTCAGAACCCTGTAATTTTGCCTGAATGTGGACAGATCTGTATTAGGAGTGACAGAAATTCCTCATTGGCACAGAGGCTACACAGATGCCACTCCATGTCCTCACACTAGGCTGGAAGTGAGATCAGTGTTTTCAGTTTCAACTTTCCTTCTAACTTCTAAAAATGTTTCTGCTCTTTAATATTTTGCCTTCTATATCATCTTTTGGGGCCACTCTTACCTGCAGTGCAGGGTCTGTCTGCCAACCCTCATTAAGGCATATTTACTGTCATTTGCAAAAGTAAAACTGTGCCATTAATCCTCCCTTATAATGTGACCTCATTTGTATATTGAGATGGTGCTGCTGCTGCTGTTGCCAGTGCCAGTGCTTTCCTCCTGAAGGTGACAAAATGCCTTGAAGATGCTAATGAAGTACAAGTCCCAGTACCCCTCCATGATAATTAGATAACTTTATTCTGCAGTATAGATGGAAGAAATTCAGGTGGAGAGAGGACTGAGGATTGCCTCCAAAGGGCATAATATTACAGGGAGAGATATCAACTAAAGCTTCTGTATAGTAGTGTTCACTCCTATCATGAAAAGATACTACTGTGTCACATTTTAGATGTGAGAACGTTTGCTTTCTGCTTTTCCAATAATTTTCTGCAAATTCAAACATATTTCAAGATGTTTTGAATTGCCAAAAAATGAAACCTATTTCTATAATTGTTCTTCGGTCTAATTGAAATGAAATTAAATAAATCTTGGTGGCATCTCCATCTGTGGAGATTTTCAAAACCAGACTGGATAAAGCCTAGAGCCCCAAACATTACCTGACCTCATGGCTGACCTTACTTTGAGCAGGAAATTGGACTAGAGACCTCCTGAATTTCACTATGTACCAATGTTTTTGTACTGTTTACTACTGGAATTTGCATGCCTGTGACAATTACATACATGTATTATTAACATAATGTTTTGTGTAGGAACTGAATATTTAAAATAGGGTTAATGGAGAATGCATTCTATTTATTGTAATATCATACGATAACACTAGAACTTCTTTGCATTATTGTAGAGCCTCTCCTGCATTAAATAAGCATATGATTTAATTATAACTAAAATGTGTCCTAATAAAAATAGATAATTGTTATGAAAGCTGAAACTAGAGGATGGCTCAGAAATGATCCTGGGTTCCTGTAGTGCATACTTTCAAGTTGATTTAAAATAGATTAGAAAATGAAAATCAAATTATAATTCATGGATTGCCTCTATAATAATAGTAAAATATGTTTTGTCTGTGAAGTTTCGAGAAGTTATGCATAATATTTTTATAATGAGACGAGTTTACATTGTGTATAAATTTATCATTAGCTTGCATCATCCAAACCCTAGAAGCCTAGAGACTGCAGCCTAAATACCATATCCTTTCTGCAGATTAATGCATTAATTGGCACACAGTGTACATAAGATTATTTATTTAATGAAGTTCATGATGGTCTCTGTGGGTGAATGCACACATTAAAATATTGCAAAACATGCCTAATACTTTTTCTTTCTTTAATTCATGGAACTTTTTTGTGTTAATTCTTGATTATTTTCTGAACTCTTCAAGCTTAAGGCAGAGCTAATCCATAATAAAGGAAATCCAGGGAGCCCCCAGAGTCAAGGTTGTGCTCTCTGTTTTTCAGCCTGACTTGCACTGTGTCAATAGTGAACTGAGAAGAAACTATCGTGACACTCTGTGAAGTTTCAGCAGATCAGGATGCTGCCCTTTGTATTTGAAAGATTATTTCACTTCCTGCCTGCATAAGCAAGCTATCTTTAAAGTTGTCTGTCTGAGGGTGAATAACTAGATCCAGGCTCTTTTGCAAGGTCTTTTCACAGACAGGAAGACAAAGAAAAAGACCTAGTGCCCCCATTTGAATGTGCAGTTCACAGTGCAAAGACTGCAGCCTGTCAATCTAGTGGGGAAATTCTGCCAGTGAAGGTTGCTACAGAAAACAGTACAAAGAGACTGCCAGTACAGTAGCTTACTCCAGAAAGTAAAATTAAAGGAAAAGTTAAAGGAACAAAAATGTTGTGCCAGGACAAGCATATGTTGCCAGTTGCTGTAGCATGTTACTTGTAAAACTTCATCTGGAGTTCAAACTCATTTAGTGGGGCCTACCTGTAGGTAATATCAGGATCTCTTTGTTCTTCAGTGAAGGACTGTAAAGCACAGCATCTAAGATAACTAGGGAAAAATAAGTTGACTTTGATATAGCTGAACTTTATCATCCGTCCTCAGCTGTCCAAGCAAAAGCAGAGAGCATTATCTGATTTTGTTTATCCAAAGACAGTATACTCAGAAGAGCTAAAAGAGAATAATAGAATGCAACACAGTTGCCTACTTTGATTTTACTTACATGAAATATTTATAACTTGCATTCACTTTGTGATTCCCACTCATGTTGAAAGCATACAACTTAATACTTATGTGAAAAGCATAGATCTTAGCATCTGTCATCTTGTGAATGGACCACAGTAGCAATCTGAAATCTGAAGTCATGTCTGCTGTCTGGCTACTTACGTGGAACTGTTGTGGGACAACCCTGCATACAGAAAAATAATTGAAATACTCTAATTTTTTGCTTGTCTTATGTATATTTGATTTCAATATACCGACAGGACTGTAAATAAAAGTGGATAAGCACAGTCCAGATCATAGCCATACAGCTCTAGTCAGCTGGGAGCTTCTTTTTCCTAAAGAGAGGTATTTGAGTTCTGTAGTCAGAGTGTGCCCCACAACAGAAGGCCATGCCATGCTCAGGCAATGTACTCACTGCCCAGCTTGGGTACCCTGTCCTGTTCATTAGATATTCTATGAGTGCATCAGGACAATATGGATATTAGTCTGCAAAGAACACGTGCGTGTTTAACGCTTAACAGACTTTCAGGGTCAAGTCCAATTAACTTAAAACCCTGGCGGCAGCCAGCAAGAAACCTGTGTTGAGGCATTGACCTTGACGAGGTTGACTTCACAGCAAGACTTAACAATTTTTTAATTTTTTTTTCCTCAATGAAGAGCAAGATAACAGAAGGTGAATACAATTAATGACAAAATTAATCTTCAGCACAGGTTCTCTTTAAAGTTTCTTCTGACCCAGCTGCACCAGCTCAAACAAGGTTTTCTCCTGCCATCACTTGTCTTCCTCATTTCCCGTGTACAGCTCTGGTGACTGTGTTCTTCTGCCTTCTCCAGTTTATCTCTTTTGCCTTCCCCTGCACATGGGGAGGAGGCACAATGACTTTCATGGGAAGCCCTCTGGATTTGGAATATGCAGGCTGAGCAGCCCCCAGAGTCCTGGTGGTTTGGTAGGTCTTCAGAGAGCAGACCAAGGAACAACACACAACAGAGACCACTGGTCTTCACACTCCCTTCATGCAAGGCATTTGGTCCCCACCTCAGACTTGGGGATTACAGGGTTTTGTTAGGACAGGGATGACTTGAAAAAATCTCTTCACGGATCTGATGTGAAGGCTGTGCAAGCTACACGTAGAGATTCTCTGGTGGTGCATGAATCTCTCCTGCTTATTTTCTGTAGCAGCCAGCACTTACATTACAGATCAATAAATTTCAATTAGCTACAGGGGCTTAAAATAACCAGGCTTAAAATCTGTAGGGCAGCTTTTAGCACTTCCTTTTGTCATTTTTAATCTTAAAAAAAACTTAGTGAAAGGGAAGTAGACAATATTACTATCATGCATTTAGATGAAAAAGTCTTCATTTGGTTTACTTTCAGTCTTTTCAACTGGTATGGTTTTGATTTAACAAGACACCGCTGAGTTCCTGTGGAAAGCCAGCATGCAACAAGCAAGCTGCTCTTTGCAACCAGTTGGGCTTGGTGGGTGCATTTCTGTTCTCTGATGGGATTTTAACTGGAGATCAGACTACACATGGGCTAAGGTGAGGCTTCATACATGATACTGTTGGACTTTTTTTTTATATCAGATGAAGCTGGTATGAAAAATTTAGCAGTGACATTGTGTGTGTGTGTGTGTTTCTGTGAGAAGAGATTATCAGAGGAAGAGAATATGAGAAATAACCAAAATCCAACATTTACTGAGATAGTGGGTGATATAAACTCAAATTTCTTATTTCATGACTACTGGGACCTTACACTTATATCCTGGTCATACCTCTGACTTTACAGAAATTCTTATGAAAGACTTTAGAACTTACCTTTTGAAAATTAATACATTATTAATACAGTATTAATTTTGTTCTGTTTTTTAGAGCACCAACTTTATAGCTTGGCATCCTGCTCTTCATAAGATTTCCATAACCTCATGCATCTGGCCACCTAGAGACTTTCAAAGGAAATAGGTTTCAGCACAATGGAGAAAGAGAACCAATGGTGTGGGAAGTTGTGTTTTTTCTTTTATAGAATGGAAAAATTGTCCTTCTTAGGATGTATCTTCAGTGGGATCTTTCTCACTGCTGAATATCACACTTGAATTAGAAATGCAGAAACTTAAATAACCTATAGTAGTAACACTTTACTACTTAATGTTTTTGTTTCTATTTTTTCCACTTGAATGTATTTCAAAGTTCACATAAGTTTACCATACATCTAAGTAAACTTTGGCATATAGAACAGTGGATCAGATCCTATCCCTTCCAAGTTCTCATCATGATCCTGTAAATTTAAATGATCCTTGGTTCTTAGTAGGGTTTTTTTGAATACATAAAAAATAGGGAATAATGTGTTGACATGGCAGGAGTACACTGTATTGATGAAATATCCATATTAGCTGGCAAAATTGACATCAGCAAGTCACACATCCATTCTAATCTCAGGTGGTTGTGGCAATAAGGGTGGCATGGTATCCTTTCCTATCCTTACCTGAAATCCGTTCCTCACATATTTTCAGTGGCTGGGTCTATTGACACTTTCTGTTGCTGCACAGTTTCCAAAACACTGGTCTTAATACATTGCTTTCTATTTTTAATAACCCACAGTTAACTGAATCATCAGTCTATCTTCTAATGCTCCCTTATCTTTGTTAAAAACATACACATTGATGTGTTATTTCTAGTACAGGCAAATATGCTGTTTCTGAGATGCTTTGATTGCTGTGCTGGGTGAAGAACCAGTTGCTTAGAAAACAATCTCTGCCTCCTATTGCAAAAAGCCAGTTACACAAAGAACTGCCTGCAATGTATGGGTAGATGGTCAGTGATCAAGCCAAACCATACATCAAATTTATGTCTCAGAAACTTTACTATTAATAATTTTTACTGTCAACTTTTAATACCAAAGAAGAAAGTACAGCACAGTGTTTTAACACACTCCAGAACACTTTATTAAATAGCATGGTAGTATGCTGTTGTAAATTGAGGTCAGGAGGAAGGGTAGCGGTACTTTACAGTCTTAGGAACTTGATATTTCAATATACTGCTGGGATAAGAGTTTCTTTTCCAAGACTGTTTGCAGCTGACAGTGTGTTGCGGCTTAACCCCAGCCTGCAACAAGGCCTCTCAGAGCCAATGCTCTGAGGCAATTGCTCACTCCCCCACCAGTGGGATGGAGGAGAAAATCAGAAGGGTCAAAGTGAGAAAACTCACGGGCTGAGATAAAGACAGTTTATCTCAAAGTTTATCAAAGCAAAAGCTGTGCACGAGCAAAGAAAAGCAATGAATTCTTTCACCACTTCCCATCGGCAGGCAGGTGATCAGCCATGTCCAGGAAAGCAGAGTTCCATTGTAGCTCGTGGTGACTTGGGAAGACAAACTCCATCGCTCCAAACATTCCCCATTCCTTTGTCTTCCCCCAGCTTTATATGCTGAACATGACGTCACATGGTGTGGGATATCCCTTTGGTCATTTGGGGCCACCTGTCCCAGCTGTGTCCCCACCCAAATCCTTGTGCACCCCCAGCCTGCTTGTGGATGGGGTAGGGAGAGAAAAGGCCTTGACTTTGTGCACACACTGCTCAGTAATAAGTAAAACATCCCCCTGTTACCAACAGTTTCCAGCACAAATCCAAAACACAACTCCATACAAGCAACTGTGAAGAAAATCAACCCATTCCCAGCCAAAACCAGCACACACTGCAATCAACTCCAGCTCATTATGAGGATGATGATGATGATGATGATGATAATAATAATAATAAAAGAAAATAAGTGATTATCAGAGATATAGGTAAAAACAATGATTTTGTTTATCTCAAGCAATAAAGGCAGCCAAAAGGGATCCCTGGGACACCTGAGGGAAGAAACTCTAATGCTAATTGGCATGATTTAAAAAGATGACTCTGTTATTGCCAACAGTCTAATTAAGTCATTATCTCCCCAATGCTGAGGCAAACACACCAGTTATAATTTTAATAGATGGATAACAAGGTACGCCTCAGTGTACAGACGTATATACAAGAAGGTAGAAGGCCAGAAGAAAGTGAAAACAGTTTTCTAATAAATTCATTTTGTCTATCTTTTTATGAAACACTACTCCTTAGTGTTATTTGTCTTCAGAATGAGCTTCATTATATTCTATGGAAATATGTAGTCGCAATTTGTCATGAGGCCACAGAAAAGCAGCAAGAGGAAACAAAACTACCTACATCACCTTAATTTCACCTTTCTCAAAATAAAAGGTTTATATTTTTAGACAAAAACAAATATTTGTTAAAGGGAAGTAGTTTTGTGGCTTTTTTCCTCCCTATACTGTATGCTTGCTTTTCAGCAAATGCCCCTATATTAAAGAGCTCTCCCTGGCGTTCACCCAGAAGTTGTCCAGGCTGCAAACATTAAAAAGCGGATGTACTTACTGAAAGATTTGCTGCAATGCTTTCCTTACATCTGCTATGAGCACACTTTCCATGCTGAAAATGTCCTATCAATATCATACATTTCTACTAAACTGTTGGATAGTGTCCTGTAATGTGTTACCTCTGCTTTAACTAGCCTTTTTGCTAAATCATATGTGCTTCAAATGAAGAGTGAAGGAATGGAAAAAATACTATATTTATCTATCTATCTATCTATCTATCTATCTATCTATCTATCTATCTATCTAAATATTTGCTGCAATTCAAAATACCTGTTGTCATAAGGATAGGTTTTGAGAGAGGAGAGAGCCTTTAACTTTCATAAGTCTTTGGAGTGCACCCTGCTCACACACCATTGTGATGCTGAAAGCAGCAGTAACTTTATTCCCATTAAAGAGAGTTACGAACTTGGAACAGGATTTTCTTCTTTTCCACAAGGGTTGTTCATGTCCCATATGGCCCTTCTGCTGCATACGGTGCTTAACATTTGTCAGGAAGGGGTCAAATACAGGCCCCAATATCATTGATATTCTGCTACCCCAAAAGTGAGCATTTCATCATGGTTTCTTTGTTTCTTTGCCAAAAATGTTGATGCTTTGAAATCAAGACTCTGTCTCAGTGACAGGATTGTATCACTCAGGGAACAAATATCTGAATGAGAAGGAGCGTAGCCAAAAGGTCCAGTGGCAAGGTGTTCCTGTAGAGACCAGAGGTTCACTCTTTGACTCAAGCAAGGTATGAACAGAAATGTATACTAATGTCCCTGTTTCCACACTTTGAAATGTAAAATTCTGAAAGGTCAATTTCAAAAGTTCTAAGTGGTCTTACTAAATTAGAGGAAGAAAAAAAGTGACACCCTCAAAAAGACTGAAGTTTCAAATTAAGTGTTTAATTCTAGTACTGAGCTATTTTTGTTTACACTTTGTTTTAGACAGAGCAACATAAAAATAATAAAGATGAGCTTTTGAAAGACATCTCTTGTTTGCTTAGCTGTCAGCTTCCTAGAAATCTAGCAAATTTGATAGAATTAGTTCACTTCCATGACATTACTACAATTTATCCCTGGATGGGATAAATGGGCTTTAGAAAATGATACTGCTAGAATGAATTAAAACAATTAACTTGCATAAGGATCAAATCTCTGACCTCTCCTTTGCTTCACCTCTCCTGAGTGACACAATCCTCAGAAAAGATAGGTAGAAAGATGGAAGTGATAGCCTTCACGAAGTAGAGCAGATGAGTGCTCTTGTACAGAGAACAGCTTTTGAGGAGTTGGATTTCATGCGGGTCGCTCCAGTCACAATTTACTGCTGTCTGCTGCTAGGGCAACTTGCATAGGGGAGATTTTGACACAGCTTGTTAAAACAAGTGTAAGAGAAACACTGCTAGACAGGAGACTACACGATGGGAATGTTAACAAGCCAGTAATCTGTCATTTGCTCTCTGATAAGCTTTCCTGGTAATCTGAAAGCATAAACTAGTCATAACCTACAATGTACCGAATCATCAAGTACCATATGATCCCTCCTTCCACACAAATACCTCCAGCTCTGGAGGAGTAGCACTAGTGCAAAAAGGAGACAGAAAGGCAGAATCCATGCCCATGTACTGGTTCTCCATGCCACTAAAAAATTGCCAGTGTGCTTTTCTGGTGCCTTCAAAACTAGAAGTAGTAAGGACAGGAGGAGAGTTCTGTGACTGCAAACACAATCATAAATCAGAGTTGGATTTCAATGAGGCTCCCAGTTCTGGAAGTGTAAAAACATGCACAATGTGGATGAAATAATAATCATTATAGCAGGAGTTAAAAAAAAAAAAAAAAATCGCAGCTGAATGTAAGCAAAACATTTTTACCCCTTGATGTTAATACTTTTCCTGTAGATAGTGCATGTATAACAGAGGGCTGCAAAAAATTACATGCTTTCTGGAACTGGAACCATGGAATGCTGTGGCTGATCAGGGAAACATGTCTGTACTTCATGTAAAGGGACATTGTCAAGATTTCTCTTTGGCTCTTGGGTAAGTCTGTAATTAATTTCTTTTCAGTTTTGAGAAGGGATTGAGCTACAACTTGAATCTAACAGCTCTGATATTTGTAGTTGTATATCACGACAACTGCTGAATTTTGACTCCAGGAAACAATTTCTCTGTTTATTGGGAACATGTGTCTGTTCTGCTGAGATGAAACATCCATTCTTTGGGCAAAGGCATCCCTTGGCCATGCTGCAAGTTCCCTGTCTAGTGGGCCCTCAGTGGCTCTGCAGCACCCCTATCCTGCTATAGTTTTGCTTATGCAACTGCTCTGTAGTAAAACGTGGTTTCTTTGGTGAGCTTGTTACTTTATTTATCTACTTAGAGGAGAGCAATCCTCCACGTTAGTGCTGTCTCTGCTCACTTGCCCCATGAGTGGTGCTCTCAGTCCTAATCTCCAACTAGTGCAATGCACACCCTGTGCTGTGTTAGCTGCACACCCCTGAACCTATCAGCTACCATGTAGTATGAGTGCCCATAATACAAACACAAAATACTTCCCATCACCAAAGAAAATTTTAGCTTGTCATTCGAAGTTAAACCATGGCTTCTTTCACTTATTTCATGCTAAGTCACATAGATCAAAAATCTTGAACTTGACGAGAAGGGAGGGATATGAGAGCACCTTAATCTGTAACCATGAACAGTTCACTGCAGCTTTCAGCTTTCTGGTGTGGGCAGTACCTGTAGTCTGCAGTTTCACACATCTCATATATCTCCTATATAGCCCACCCACTGCACTGCCTGGGTGCACAGCTGCTTTGTCTTGTCCTAATTGCACTTTGGGATTTAAATATGATGTTCAAACTTGGGGAATGGGCCACTTATTCACTTTTCAGAAGTGCTCTAATCCAATATAGCCACCTTAATGAAATGCCAGGTACCTTGGTCCTGTTATTGTCATAAAGAGTTAGGAGATTATAGGAAAATATGACCTTCCATAAAAAGCCTTTGAAATTATCTTCCTTGAGCTTGTATGGTATTACCAATGATGAAAAAGGCAAAGAAGTGGTTTTGAGGCTTATTTTTTTCATAAAAGTTCTTAATTGGGAAAGAATTAGAGCTTATGCTTATATTATTCTTTGTTCAGTAAATCCTGTAAGAAGTCACACGTATCATAGATGATAATTTTGAAGGACAAAATTTCCACAAAATAAGACTTCAGAAAACAGTTTTTCTGGACTGCTATTAAACAATAAAAATACTTGTTGCATGTTTTTGATAAGGAGACATACTTTAGCCATTACCTAAAAGACATTAGCATAATGCCTTCAAAATATGTGAAGGGCTGTATAGGCATGCAGTAATGATTCTGGCTTGGAAACTTAGAAATCTGCCTGGTTGTCAACAAGCAAGGGTCAGAGCAATACACTGTGCTCAAGGATATTTGTATTTATAGATATAAATTTGCATTTTAAAGTTACAAAATTTTTCATATACTTCAAAGACCCATAATATACCCCTAAAATTATATTTTTTAGAGTATATAAGGTAATGCAATTTAATTGTTACAGTTAAAATACTGGATTTTTTCTGAAAGAAGTCTAGTTATGACAATGACCTACCCCTTAGTTTTTTTATTTTGTCGTCTACTGTCAACATGTTACATCAGGAAAGGTTTAGACTGGATATTAGGAAAAATTTCTTCAAGTAAAGAGTTGTCAAGCACTGGAACAGACTACTCAGGGAACTGATTGAGTCACCATTTCTGGAGGTGTTTAAATGAACATGTGGATGTGGCTTTTATGGACCTGGTTTACTGGTGGACTTGTCAGCCCTAGATTCACAGTTGGACTAAATGATCTTAAAGGTCTTTTCCGACACAAACAGCTCTATGATTTTACTGATATTTCAGTTGTCGCCATTTGTACAGTGCCTACAACAGTCAGGGCCCCTACTCTGTAGGTATTTAAGCTCCAGGAGAATTTATTCAATTAATCATGGTAATTACAGAAGGTGTGTGCTTAAGAAAGCACAGTGCAACAGTTTCACAACACATGACCAAGGCACTGCCGGTGGTAAAACAGTAACAAACAAATGGGGCAACAGCCTTGTTTTAATGTACTACATTATGAGATGCGAAAGATAAGCCTGAGTGCAAGTAGATAAACAATCCAATACTCCACTGGGATGCTGTGCATCAGACAGAATGCAGTGCAGATCCTTCGAGATAAGAGCTGTCTCTCATCATATATCTTGAGTCTCAGCAGAAAATGAAGAGCAGTACATTTAAGTATGCAGATAGATAAGCTGAATTTAGAAACTGTGTTGAATGTCAGCAAGAAATGGGTAAGATAGAAATGTGAAAGCAGGGAGAACATGACATTCTCATGTTCTCCATGCTTTAAAGAAAATCTGACCCTGTGGCTATGTTCATCTGAGAAATGTATTTATTATTATTAAATGCAGTCTTCCATATATGTGGAAACTTGCCAATATTCACAGACCAACTGTGCCATTTTGGTGTATGGTGGATGGAACCATATATTTAGTAATAAAAAAATTCAAACATTTTATTTAAACAATTAATTACAACACATAAATAATTACAACATAATTAAATTATGAGCTATATTTATGAAAAAAAAAAGACCCACCAGTCATACTTTGAATTTTCAGCCTTTGAATTTTCAGCTGATATTTCTGGTAATCCAATACAGCTACAGAATATTTTATGATTTGATGAAATGCAGGGAAAATGAAATCAGAAATTGAATGAATAAGAATAATGACAATTCTTCACATTTTCCATGTCATTTCCTCCATAAGAGGAAATTTGTGACCATTATCTGTTAAAGTGACCTGCATATGATAGAATCATAGAATGGTTTGGGTAAGAAGGGACCTTAAAGATCTTTTTGGATCATCATATCCATAGGACCTGATAGTTATTACCAGTAAGACAGTGCAGATTATTTTCACATAAAAGGTTAAACATGTGCATAACTGTTTCAGGAAGAAGCTATTAAAATGTGCACTGTATGTGCCCCAGTAGCAATCCTTGAAGAAAAATGAGACAGAAAAATTCCATTCTTTAGACCTTGCTGCTTATCTGGCAATTTTTAGCTGTCAGCTCACACAGCCAGAGTCTGGAGAAACACCATCAAACAAAGGGAGAGAAATCAGCATTATAATTATTTGGAATATTTCATATCAAAACATATAAAATTACAAAGAAACAACCAGGACCAACGTCTCACTGCTAACTACATGAATTGGCTCTTCAAGGCTGAATGCACTTTACTCTCAGTGATATCAGAAGAAGGATGCTGAATTACCTGCCTTTTGCAATAAGTTTGGAGAACAGTTGCTCTGCATCAGCTAACACACTGCTGACATTCTTACATGCTAAAGCCTTCAGACACTGTTTTCAACCCAATGCCCAACAGAAGTGATCACTTTCCTCACCTTAATTTCCCTCCTAAAAGGTTTTAGAATCCCCATATTCACTAAGGAAAATATCTTAATTTTTTGTTTTGAAAACAAGTAGAGTATTTCAAGACTGTGTGTGGAAATAAGAGCTGTAAAAGCTCAGCAGATTTCCTCTGATTCTAGAAGATATCATAGAATTTTCTGTAAGTATAAATATTTTCCCTACTTTTCTTAAAATCAGGTCAAAAGTAGAAGATGAATCCTACCTCCTACATTTCTGCTTTTGGAGTTCTCAACTGAAGAACGCCACAACAACAAAGCACAAATGTTTTGTTGACGAAGGCTAAAATGTTTGATTTCTTAATTGCTGTGAAGGACCCGTCGCTCTTGGTACATTGTACAGAAAACATTCCAGCCTTCAAGCATTTGCCATATATCTCAGTTATCTCAGTGTCCTCGTTTTATTGATTTGTTTGATCTGGTTTGGCTTTGAAACCAGTCTTATAGGGGGGTTTTTTGTTTGTTTGTTTGTTTTTTGGGTTTTTTTTTTGGTCCAAGTTAAGCTTTGACTTTCTCCTTATCTACTTGACAAAAGGAGTTGAACACATTATTTCATCTATATAATGAAATATCTAGGCAACACAGTGCCAATCTTTCAAAACACATCTTGAGAATCTGTATTTGCCAGATAAGGTTGGCTTTCCCTTTGGGTGCACTATCTAAACCACCACAAAAACAGGAGCATAACTCCACTGCAGGAATAAACCAGTCTGTGTAAGGCTGCAGGGTCTTAACATAAAAAGACTAAGCCCAGTGCAGCTGGTGGGGATTTTCCTAAGGCATTTATAGCTCTCATCATGCTAATATATTGCAAAACACTTAGCAGCTTTATATGCAGCACACTGGTTAGACATAGAGCAGAAGTCCCCAGTATATGAGAAGATGCCATATAGTTTCTAATGGCAGGAATGGGCTCCACATCAAACCGCTTTTCACACAGCTGTACCCGCACAACTGAGCAGCTACCCCAACTTCAGATTCAAATACCAAGACCCAAGTCTCTGTGACAAGCTATTATCATAGAAACCACCTTTCCCCTTTAATTAAACATGAAAAAAGAAAAAAAAAAATCTCAAGTCTTGCAATTCTAGTGTCCTAGAAAGTTTCTGGAATAAAAAATCCTTTCTACTCCACAGTTTTTAGGTAATAATGCTGATAGTCTTTACTGTAACAGGTTAGCTGAGAAGGACAGCAGCATTCGCTACTCCAGTTCTGTCTACTTTCCTAGAAGACTAAATAAATCAAACAGATGCAGAAGTGAGAGAAACAGATAGGGCAGAAAATACAGCATCAGTGATGAGGGCTGAATTGCTCATCATTGCTTCTGAAAGAAAGGCAGGTATTACACACAATCTAGTCAGCTAGTCTGACACTTGACAAACTTGTGGTAGTGTCAAAATCTTTGAGATATTATCATTAGCTGCCTTTCTAGTGATAAGCTTATTGCAGTCGAACAAAAATAGAACATTTTGAGCAGCTAAGGCTAGCAGACTTGCAATGAAATGGATTAGGACTCATAATCTGCTACACACATCTGTTTTGACATTGCCTGTTTACAAAATGTGACCACTCAACATGTAGTTGTGGTAGCTGAAAAAGAGATATTTCAGCCATTAGCAAGAACCAAAACCCAGTGTGCCAAGTGTTTCCAGCCCCCAAGTCTATGAAGAAAATCCCCACTCTGGGGTATTGTTAATCTCATCAATAAATCACTAAGATGGTGAACACAGCTGTAGAAATGGAGCTCTGGTCAACTCTTTCTGCCTTCCTGTTTTACTTGCACTTAATTTTGCATGTGTTTTCCACAGCAGTATTTTCCATGTTGATGGAATACATATTCAGGGTTGCTGGTGTGGCTCTGCAGCTGGAAAGGTTTCAGGATGAGAAATATGAAGTAAATATGAAAAGGAAACAGGAAAGCAACTGATGTTTGGAACCCAAGTGTCACATTTTGAATAAAGCTGGAGATCTGACTGAGGCAGGGAAAGCAAAACAATCCTCTATCTGCCTTTTTGTTTTTGGTCTGGTCGGGTCATTTCTAAGCACAGAGGTGAGGAAGAGCAACATCAGATTGGTTAGGAGTAAAAAGAGGAGTAGAAACTCCACAAGGTGGCAGGATCTATGGGTAATTCCCATTCTTTTACAGTCAGACTATAAAACCTGATGATTGGTACACTCCCTTCTCCTTTTTATTTTGTTCACTTGTTAGATCCTATATTTTATATCCATTTAAAGTTATTTCTATTCCATAGTACTTATGTTTCATATCTATTTGGTGATAGATGTTAAAAATTTAGCTCTGGTTTCATATTGCAATTACTAACTGACTTTATAAACTACTTCATGCAAGTAGATGAGTTGGGGTTTTTTGTTACTTTGGACAACTAAAATAATAATTTTTCAAAAAATATTGTCTCCTTTAGTTGTCTGCTGTAAATTTCTCTACAGCTTCATTTCAATAAAGTTAGGGTAGTCACAATTTCCTCTGTAGTCTCTCTGAAAGACAGGGAAATAGTCCAACCAAATCCAAGACAAAACTACTGAACAAAAAATAAGCTCACGTTTAGCATTATAATTAGGTGAATGTAAAATTGACACAAACCCAGCATAATGACAGCCCCTAGGTATTGGATTCAAGACTGAGAAGTACGCCAACAGAAGAATGTTTGCTAAAACTGAGAGAGGAGAAGACACCTAGAAGAATATCCTGACTGTACTCTGAAGCACCAAGCCTGCAAGAGGTCTTGTTGCTTTCACAGGTGAAAAGTCCAGCAAAAATTATTGCCATTACAATTCCTCTGCTGAAAATAGCAGCCAATTCTCATCCAATAATATGAGAGAAGCCCCACTGTCAACTGGAGACAGAGGGAGACTGATGAAGTTTTCAGTTACTTTATATAATATACCCCACTAGACCCTGGAGAGATTATTTGCAAGCAAGTCCAGAGTACTTGCTAAAATGCAGAGAAGGGATACAGTATTATTTTCAGAGAAGAAAAAAGTTAATAGAAATCTGGAAGGGTTATAAAGAAACTATCAGAGGGAGAATTGTAATTGTAGTGTAGAAGTGGTTTAATTGTTATTCCCCTCTAACTAACAGTCAGTAAGAGAGTCTGAAATTGAACATCAACATCCTTTATTTATTTTTTTAATTATTATGCCTTTTTTTATTCTTGTTTCTATTACTTGTAAACATTTTATGCAATGGGTCCTGGATATACATAATACTCCTAGTCATTGTGTTAGTGCATATAACATTATAAAAAGAAAATACAAAAAAAAAAAGTCAATTATTTCTGGACAGGATGTTTCATGGCCTTTTTAAGAACCTCTTAAGACCAAGAGTCTGCTGGGATTAAATGTGGCTTTTAGGTTTTCCCCAAACATGCCCTAAGCCTGCTCTGTTTAAAACCCCAAGTGAACACATCCCTCTCTACCCAAACCTGAGACTTGCTTAGGAATACACTTGATCCTTCTGCTCTCCTTGATATTATGTCTCCAACTGCAAGCAGTATTAAATTCCCTTTGGAAAATCAATAATGATAAAGGAAGCATGCAAAGATGCATCATCTATGTTTCACTCCAATGAAGCACCCTGTCCTTCTATTTTCCTGTGCATCACTGCCTTAAATCTCAACAACTTGAAGTGCCTTGTCATTAAGGTATCAATCTGACTCCTTCTTTTTCATGGAGACATGTAAGATTTGTGAACAATAAGGTGAAATCTATAAGCAGAGCTTCATGGTGAAGTCCAAGGATAAATAAAGATTTCTGACCGGGTTTTTAAAAAAATTTGAGAATGCTCAGGATTGAAAATTAAAGAGACATGAGTCAGGCCATAGAGAAAATGTTTATCCTTAAAATAAACAGTAATTCCAAATTTTCTGGTTTCTGAAAAATGAATGAAATAATTGAATCTGTGGCTCACCACTAGATTTATTACCCCAGTAAACATGTGAAAAACAGATTTTGGGGGAAAAAGTAAAAATCACTAATAGCTTATTCCTGTTTCTGGATGAGCCATTGGAAAAGCTGTCGATTCTGCATCCATTAGTGAATGGAATGTATAATTAATTTGCTCTTTTAGCTTGGAAGAGATCACCTCTTTATGTGACAGTTTTGATCGGAACAAACCATCACACCACTAAACCACCTCCTGCTGTGAATGATTAACACTCAGAATTCTAATAAAGCAAAGAAAAGAAAAACAGCATGTTTTTCATAGCTTTAGCTTAGCATAGTAGCCTCAGCTTATGTCTTCTTTCATAGTAGGGTTGTTTTTGTACTTATAAATGTTTCATAATTTTGACAGAATAATAACAACCATAATGAAAAATTTACTTTCCATTATAAATTTTAAAAACTTTTCAAAGGTGTCAAAAACTTTATTAGATGCTTGTTCAGTGGTATAGATGACAGAAAACAAACCTCAACATTTTTAATAATTCTGTTATTTCTTTGAAACAATTGTATTGTGCATGACTGGTGTAGAGCAGTATCTTTTCACACACTTCAGTATAAATGCATGGTAGTTATATAAACGTGCAGCTGCTCATAGCTAAAGTTATAGTTCTTTGCATTTAGTTATTGGTTTGATTTGGTTCTGGTTTGGTTTGGTTTTGGTTTTGTTGAAAGATAATATCTTGGTGTTGACTTCATGTGTACCACAACATCCCAGAGACAGAAATAATGCAAAAAACCCCGATATAAGACTATTGTCTCTGTTGAACACATTAAAAAATAATCTTTCAAATAATACATTTTAGTAGTATTGTGTAATTCATGTATTATGTGTCAGCAATTTATGAACACTCACATATTTGTGAAATATGAAATTATTTTCAGCTAGGAGTTAGAATCATCAGAACTGTGTTATTCTGCATCACTTAAACATCTAGACAAGTATTACCATCTTTAAAATTCAATTAAATGTTTTGGGGCAATAAAAATTGCACACATTTTGCCACTAAGGTAAACCAGGGCAAATAAATGTATAGTAAGAGAAATTGACTCCCAATAGAATCTATCCATATTGTTTCATTAATTGAATAAAATATTAAGCACTGCAAATTGTGATGTATTTTAAAAGCTAACCTAAAATAGCTGTATTATATTGCAAATGGTGACATCTGTCCTTCAGACTTCAATATGTGTAATCTCTAATGCCCAAAAACATTTAATTGAATTCAGCTCAGCAACTCACACATACAAATTCTGTATTGGCTGAAGTGTTTGCTGGATCAAACCATTGTTTGGCTTGAATTACATATCCAAATATTTGTCATTTTGTTGCCAATTTGTTTTCCTCCATTCCTACTAAGATATACCCCAGAAATACTGACCTTATTTACAGGCCTCTTGCCATTTTGTCCATTTCACATAAATTCAAGTGACATTTATGGAAGTTTAAAATATTTACACTTCTTGGAATTGAATTTTACTATATGATATGACTCTGTAGAACCTCATGCAGTGAATAAAATTGCAATGTTCAAAGTTAAGATGGCATACATGAGAGTACTCAGCATCAACTTGGTTTGTTCTTGTGGAGGAATAACAGTAATTCTGTTTCCTAACTGGTGTTTGAGTCACTGCTGTGCCTATCAATAGGAAGCTTGTCTAATTATCCTCTGAATTGATATGAGGCTTGGGTTTCCATTATACAGCTGATAGAAATTCACCACAGCAATATTGTAAAATAGAGGCACTATTTCTAGTAATTATTTCTAATCAAATGGCTGTTCCCTAAACCACATATACCTGCTTCTTACAATCTAGCATTCCAGTTGCCGAAGGACAGAATTCTGTTGGTTTTTTATTTGTTTACCTGGTCCCATCACCCTGATACTTGTAAATATTTGTGAATCAATGGATTCCTTGTTTAGAAGTTCTTCCACAGAGCTTGAGTGTAAATCTTCTTATGCGATTCTTGGGCAAATTATTGCACATTATGATAAGAATAAAGAATTGACTATTGTTCATTTACACTGCAGTCATCTTACATTCTATTGGACATATATTAAAAATCTCACTAGGGTTCTCTTTGAGAAAGTCAAGGTTGTAAGGTCACAGATTTCATGTTGAACAAACCCCACATTAGTTACAAGAGAGAAAATCTGTAGCTGTGCAAGATCTTGCGATTGGAGTTTTTTTGAGGAGACCAGCCATTACCATACAACATCTGCATCTTGAAACTTTATTTTAGTAGTGGTATCTTAAGGTTAATCTGTACAGAAACTGAATTTTCTTCACCTAATTGTTATTCAGTGAATGGTCTGACTTGCACTGCTGAAGAATCCTTAATCAAGTAGGTTTCGCTTCTATTCCAGGTCTTGATGTTGGAAAGAACTGGTCAGTTTTGAAAAGGAATTTTAGATGATTTTTGCTCTCTTCTCAGGACCCAGAATAGGAAGATAGGTTATTCCCAGTCCCATGAAGGACTATGATAATTACTGTTAAGACAGATACTTGCAGTGACACAGTTATTGGGTAATGTTACAGCATGACTGAGCAACGTACCTTCCAAAACTACTACAAAAATTGATGAATTAATGCTCAAATCAATTCAGTAAACTCTTAATACATTAACTTGTATCTGGTCTTAATGTTAAGAGATGGCATTGGTCCTGGAATTGCTTTGTACATATTAGAAGGAGCTTCATGACAAAGTTTTGTTTATTTTAGCTGGAAAATCCAATTAATCGAAACAGAAACTCATTATTGGTTTGTGCCATTATAAAAAGGCTTGTACTGGCAAAGCCTTCTCGGCTCCCCAGTGGAGCTCCTGGTCAAAACCAGTAGTGAGAGAGAAACTGGATTTAATGTGTAGGATTGTGGTCCCCAGCATGAGAAGAGACTGCCATGATGGACAGGTTATTCATTATTCTGGATTAGTTTTTCCAGGTTTCCCTGCTGGAGCTGTTCTACTTCATGGGCCTAATCAGGTATTATTTGATGAATCAGAACCATCAATGTCCCAAGTAAGTCTCCTGCCTACTGAATTTATCCTTAATAAGTTTATCCAGTGCATAAGTTCTTCAAAAATGGACAAATATAATAAATATGATCAATCCTGTCGCGCTGCTACTGACCGCTTCGCTGGCCCGGCGTGGCCAGGCAGGACGACAATCAGTGCCGAAGGTCGCCTGATAGCTCAGTGAGCAAACAGGTGCCTCTGCCTCGCTGCCACCAAGGCAGACCCGACGTGCAGATCCCTCATACAGGGAAAGTAAGGAGCTGCTACCCCCTGTGGAGAGCTGCTCTGCACTCAGGCAAGGCAGCCGATACTGTCGCCGATGTTATTGCCTTGACCCACCCTGTGGGCTAGGCTGCAGCCGGTGTTAAAAGCAGCTCCGACGGAGACAAAAGGCAGAGAGGAGACCTCCTGTGCTGGTGAATTCGAATGTCCTTTATTCCCTCAGGCTCACGGAGAGACGTGGGATCAGGCAACACTCAAGAGAACCAGACACAAAAGGCCAAGAACAAGGGGGTTACACAGCGTTTTAAGGAGGGGAGGAGTTGGGGGGAGATGGGAGGAGATAATTCCCTGGGCCAATGGGGACAAATTACATAACATGAATAAACCAATGAACACTGACCCAGGGCGGACTCAGGGGTGGGTTCGAGGAACGCAACCAATAGGGAACCGAACACAGTGGGAAGTTCTAGGGATAGGGTGGTACAAGGGAGGAGCAAGGGGAAGGGTTTAGGGATTGACAAAACTGATTGATACCTAAATGGAGAAGGTTCGAGAAGAAAGGGAGGAGAGCCCCGGGGATTGACATCCCCAGGGGAGTGGCCAGCCCTCAGACTCCTTCTGCTGAGTTCAAACTCCCAGGGAGATCAGCCCAACCAACCTCTGTATTAATCCACATGCTGAACTCCCCGGGGTCAGTATCAGGAGCCGGGACGGTGGTGTCAGTGGCCACTCCGGCAGTGCCAGATGGAGAGAGGGCAGCTGCCACAGGAGCTGCCCAGCGCACCGCCACATCATCCAAATCCAGCAACTTTTTAAATGGAGAATCTCTGAATGGGGAAACAAAACTGGACTTGAGCCAGCCAGAGGCAACAGGAGACATTGGTATTTTTCAGAGCATATTGATGGCTGGAAATGGCACACCCTGCAGTCATCAGAGCAGTAATGGCAGTAGGACTGAAGCAGAGAAGTTAACTCATGCGGAGATAATACTGTACGACACCTGAGATAGCAAAAATTAAACTCAGCTTAATTTGACACTGTTCAAAATTAGTCCATTTAATCAGGATTCCTATGCACTGCTTTTCCAGCCTTCAGCCATGACTGCTCTAATAAGGATTGCTGCCACATATTATGCCCCCAACTTTATTTCTCCTCCTTCCTTTCTCAACAGTTTGAGGCATTTTTGCTGACACCCATAGATCAAGACTTTTACTCTGTTCTCATGCAACAAAATGGGAAAGAACTTGAATTCTGGAAACTGAAGCTCGAGGTAATCCACTGAATGGGTTTAGCAGAATGACTGCAGGATCCTGGCTGAGCTGCTTCCCCGAATAATGACTATAGATTAGATGTCATAATAACAGCTGTCAACAAGCAGTGTGCAAAAGAGCTTTTTTGAAGCCACAATTACTCAACAACCTCTGCTCCCCTCACGTACCAGCGACGCGTTTGATGTGCCGTCTGTTGCCCTCCCACCCAGCAGTGCCACTGCTCTGGGCATCGCACATGCCTGCTGCTGCTTGCAGGATGAGTCACACAGCTCAGCAAAGCATATCCTTCAGCTGTGGAAATGAATAAAAGTGATATCAGCATGGGATGTACTAAAACTAGAGCCTTTTCTGTTCAGCAGGAAGCTGATTTCCTTTGCATTTGGGATTGGTGTTGGCAGGAGGTTGGAAGTGACCACTCCATGATAGCTTTTGTCTGTAATTGGCCTTTGCTATCCTGACATATTTCATCTCAGTGGGAATAATTAATCTTTCACCCACTTAGGATATTGATTGGGTAGTTGAGCTTAGAAACATCATCTAGAGTTGCTCTGAGTCACAATAAAATTGGCACAGGGAGAGGAGAAATGGGAAAGGATAGAGGTCTTCTACAGTCATCAATGCAAGACCACGCAGGGAAAGAACACAGTGCATTCCTTTGCTTTCCTTACAGACTAGCTGAACAAAGTGTTTTCTAAATAACAGTCTAAAATGCTGGGTTGATTAAGATCTAGTATATGGAGAAAAAAGTATTGTTTGCTCTGTTTAGAAGGCAGATGTCTAAAACTGAAAGGGGAAACATGATTTTCCAGGCTTAAAAAATGATAAGAGAGTTACCTAAAAATAGGTTCTCTGTAAGATGATTTTTAAAGAAATATATACAAAACTTGTTACAGCTCCAGCAATGTATTTTCTTGCTGTTGTGTCTCTCTGCATTTAAATTCCATCATTTCAAGTTTTTAAGCGACAAATAAATCAAGAAATCCAGTGTTCTGAGAATGTCTAACGTGCATGAGGATACATATTTTGACAGTGCAGTAAGCAATATTGATTCAGCCAGTTCTCAAAAAGCAAATGCAAGAGGAAAAGTCTCTCAAGTGTTATGTCTTGTACTCCCCATGTTTCAGTCTTACATGAGGAAATCCATTTGCGGGTGTGGACATTACTGTTTTGGAGCCCTGTTACATTTCCTCAGGTGCTGTAAACAGCCGGAGGTTATTAAAAAGGGAAAAGGTGTATTTTTAAACTTTAGCTATTGCTGAATCCCAAGGATGAGGCAACCCTCCCTCACAGGGAGTGGCAGGTCCTTTCTAGTGTCTGAAAATCTTAAGGGCTCTTCAGAAATCAGAGCCATTTACCTTCATCCTGAGTGGATCAGGACAGACTGTACTCATTGCCTTATGTTAAAATTCTGTTTAACTCTTCATAAGCCAGCAGGATTTCCATACAGATCTAAAAACAAGAAGAAAAATGGAAGAGCTTGAGTCAAGGAAGAGTTTAACTACATTGTACTCTTCTAGAATTTGAATGCATCCAGATATCCTCCTTGTACCTATGGGAATTTTGATGGAAATTTAGTCAAAAATTTTTTAAACCAACCTTCCTGTCTGAGTAAATAGGATTTTCTATACATGGAGTTTAAGGAAAAGCACCTTAACAAATAAAATAAAATAAACCAAAACAAAATAAAACTAAATTTTTAGAAAGAATTGCCATTCAGCTTAAGCATACATGACAGAATGAATTTGACGTAGTTCTCTTCTTGATAGCTAATATACCACTAAGTTGACTTAGAATTTGGTGCTGGTCTTAAATTTTTTGTTTTCAACTGTTTTCAATTTGCATTCCAAGATTATTTTTATTTAAATATCCTTCCTTTTTATTAACTGAAATGTTGAGTTAATTGTTTTTATTAGGTCTTCCTTTCAACATGAAATATATTTTTACTTGATTAAAAAGTAATGAAATATTCAGTACAAATTGATTTTTCATTTTTTATGTGATTTGCCAGCAAAGCACAAAGGTATTTTTTGCCAAACTCCAGTCATGAAATATTTAGTGCATCCTAGAGTAACAGTACAACATGATTTTTACTTTTTCAAAAGTTTGGTACTGAATACGTTAATCTTTATATTTCCAGGAAAGCAGCTCCAAGAGCTTAAGTGCATGCAAAATACTATTATGATTAATAGATATTTTTGTCTTTTATTTCCCTCATTTAAATATCATGGTTCTGATGTCGGTACTAATGCTAAAAAATTACCAGGCACTGACAGGTTTTGCTTGGGCAGGGTCATGGGAAGGAGGAGAGATTTGATTCTCAGACCTTAGTCACTCATTTAATTTTATATTTTTTTAAAATTCTTATTTTAAACAATTAGAGAATTCCATTTAGTGGAATGATGAAATGGTTAAACCTTCTTTCAACTTAGCGTATATGTATAACATATAAGGGTAGTTGCATGGTGGATTCATGTATTTTGTATGTGAAAGCCTTACAGTCTTCATAAAGGAATAGATAATCATGGCAGTAACAACAAATAACTGTAAAAAAATTCAACTACTGCAGTAACGATAAAAGAAAATACAGGGCTATACAGAATTCAGTTATTTCAATTTATAGCATGATCTATTCTACTTCTCTAAGTTCTGATTAATAGAATGCCTAAAAAATGTTAGTCATTTTAAAACTGTCCAGTTAAGGAAAGATATTTTGTTGACAACTCAAGCGTTTGGCCATGTTATCCCAGGTTCAGATGTAGCTCATGAAAATGAAACTTTACCTCTAATATTTTTTTTAAGTTCTTAGTAACATCGATTCTTACCTTTTCGTCTAAACTTCCTTGGAGATCTTGTTAAAGTTTCACAATGTGCTCCTTCCTCCCTGCTGAGGTTTATTGTTTCTCTGTGCTTGTAACAAATAAGGTCTTGAAACGTTGAGGTTTGGGATTTCTCTAGGGTATGAATTAAGGAATTCATGTTTCTTTCCAAAATCTTCTCCATGGATTTCTAGGAACTTGTTGCTATTGCAACTTCACATCTTCTTTTACTTTAAAAAGCAAAAATTTGCTTTTATACTTACACACTATTAAAGTAAAGAAAAAAACGTGTCGGAAGATGAAAGTTAGAAATCAGGTGTGCCCTATGGCCATGACAAATCTATTAAATCTCCATCGTAAAACTAATCTTTTGCTATTTTTCCCCTGAAGCAATAGACTGTGATCTCACTGTATTTTATAAACTAAGAAAGGTCAGGCCAGCCTCCCCAGTCTTTGGATGAATGAAATCCTTAGAACTCATCTGTGCTTGGGATGATGCTGATTAAGTTAGTGCAGAAACAAACAAGATCTAGCTAGAACAGTTTGAATTTACTTTTCACAGCTGTTTATTGCTGCTTCTCTAGGTAATCATTACAGCCCCCGCAGCTGAGGCCCAATAACAGCTTGTGGGAGTCCTCCCACTCTGTTTCAGGGCAAACCAGCTGTATTAATTTAAGTCACTGTGGAAGATGGCTCAGGCTAACCCAAACGGTGACTCATTAGTACAGCTCAATATGGGGATAATGAGGAGCGACTGTTAATCCTGAGAGCTAAAGCTCCTGCTGCCGCCTTCGAAGGGAGCGCTTTATGGTTCTTGAAGCTGCACTGCTACTGAAAAGTAATGGCTGGAAGAAGTCTTTGAACATCCCAGGTTGTACTGGGAGATATGATTCTTATTTTTGAGAGCTTTGGCCCTATAAACAGGAAAGTGAAGACTTCTGTGTAGTTAATAGGGTTCGATGCTACAGTGGTTCAGATAGTGTGAGGTTTTTCTTTTGGTTAAAAGCATGGGCCCTCTCCTTCTCTCAACTTCAAAAAAATAATTGAAAGAGAAAATACTTTTACATAAAATTAAAATTTCTTAATTGATATTACTTTGGTTTTATTATTATTTCTCTCCATGCATATGAAAATTAATGCTGTTTAACAAAAAGAATAAATTGAGCTAATTTCTTTAAAAATAATAAAGTTTATTTTACGTATTATTTGTCTGTGGCTAATGCTAATTTTCTGATCAAATTTGGACTGAAATACGGCTAATTTTTTGTTTTGTTTGGGCAATATCTAACTTTACATAAATGGAAAAATACATTTATTTTTTCTTCTTCACAATACTGCATACTGTTGTTGAATGCTGTTAGACATAGCCTTCATGATCAAAGACATCTATGTTGCTAAATAAGAGAGACCCAGGAAATCAACTTGAGTATCCAGCCCCTGTTGATCCCCACCATTTATGTTTTCAGGTAGTCTTCAGATCTCTTTAGGACCTTTTTAACTTGCTCTCTCCGGTAATCTTGGGTGTTGTGAACACAAGACTTAAGAACAGCAACCGGTTTCTTTTCCTTTCCTTGTTAAACGCTGGTATTTCAGGATAATTAACTGACAGAAGCTATGCAATCATTTTATTACACTACTTGTGCATCTGCTTATTGAAGTTCTGCTATGCCCTGTCATACAGTGTCTAATCATCCTTTTTATTGAAGTTTCCTGAAAATCATCTCTTTCTTGTGACATCCATTGCCTCTCTACATATGAAATTATTATTTACAGAGAACAAAAAGGAGGAGGTGAAGGTCTTAGATCACTTGTGTAGAGCCAGGGACAAATGATAGCTCTTTTGACTCTCACAGATGAAGAAGTATATGCAATCTTTGCAGTAATATCATTACTTATTGTTTATTATCTGAGAGAGACACCACCCCTCTGGCAAATGACAGATTGAGTTGCTGCCAGTACTGTCTTTCTTCTGGCCATTGCTGAAAGGCACAAATTTATTTCCTCCCAGGCTCTTTTTGTCCCTGCTTTCTATGCAAGGAAACTAGAAAAAGATATCTGATAAATTTCTCCCATATGATTTCAAAGAACACTACAAGGAGGGATTCTTAATTCCGTTTATAATGACTGAATTGCAATTTCTTAATTATTAAATGGTGCTTATACGTACATATTTGTGTGTAGATATATATGCATGCACATATAAATATCCATGCATATATCTGAGAAGCTATGTTGATATCAGGGAAACAAACGTTTAGTAATAGGAACTGTCCCTTTCCTTCTAAACAATTTTCTAAAAATAACTATCAACAGTAGCATGTGGTTAATGCTGACATTCAATTAATGATGTAGTTTAGAGTCTAGGTTTCAACTAAAATTCTGGTAATTTATTTTTATTCTCTCAGACTAGGGAGAGGGCCTGCAATACTCTGTGGATCATTTTGTTCCTTTATTTTGTGGCACTGATGAACAGCAGCTCCATGATCCACCTGTGTGGAAGAGTTCATACTAATTGTGATTCATAAATGTTATCCTCCGTTGTGCTATTTTAGAGCAATACTCAATCCAGGTAATTATGCTCCGTTGCCTCTGCTGCAAGCAGACACTCTATAAATCCTTCAGCCGAGGTGGGCTTGTCAGGCTGAGAATAATGTGCAGGTCCTCAGAAAGGATTTATATTCAAGGTCCATTTGATAGGTGTGTTTTCCAGTTTTTCATTTCTCAGAACTGATGACAAACTGAACTAGTTGGTTATTCCCTCCTGATGCTGCTCCAGTGATAGGATGATCAAAAATCTGTGATTAATTTAGAGTCACTTGTATGCTAGTATTAGGCAGTTTTGACAGACCTACTTTTGGTATCGATTTCTTGTATAATTTACAAAAGGGAGGCATACCAGAGACGATGATGCTTTGAAAGTTGTTTGCATTCTTCTTGTAGGCACACACCTCCCCACTGCATCAGAAAAATCCCCGTGATATAAAACTCATTTGAATCAAATAGTCTTACCCCTGCTCCTCTGTCTTTCATTGATGACAGATTTAAGTTAAATTTAAAAATAAATGAAACAATCTTTCAGCTATGTATTAACAAGAGTCAGTCCCAGCAACTTAATGTATTAGTGGTACTATAGTTTTATAAGGCCTCACAGTCTCAAATCTGAGAGATCAAAGCATATTTTTCTTTTTTATATATTCAAACAAAAGTCCTTTTTGGTCAGCATAACTAAGGAAGAACATAATGCCATTTAACAAATAAATGCATGTTATGGTCATCTTTTAAAAGTAGCAATTTTAGCAATTTTTTCTTTCCTAGAAAAACATGTAGTGTTTAATTCAGTTTTCTGTTTTAAAAAGTGCAGTTTCTATTAAAAACCATGGCATTACTATGGTGAGAAAAAGGTATATTAGTAATATATGAGAGTGTATTGTTGGAACACATAAAAATTCATATGATAGGAATGAAGGATAGTAAAAATTGTAGTGGAGAATACAGGATATAATTTTAGATAATACCTTCTATTTGGAAGTACCAGAAAAACAGCTTGGAAGGTTTAGTGAGGCCTGAGGAGAACAGCCTTCAGTATATGGAAAAAAATAGTGAGTCAGTTATAGCAAGGAAATGTTCCTCTCTGATAATTGTGATAAATGGGGTGGGTAAATCTTCCCTGACATCTTCAAAACTGTGGTATATTTTTTTAAAGCAAATAGAAAAGATTAGTGCTGAAAATGAAAATAATTCATTTCCCTTTCTTATTACTGAAATCATCAAGGTATGTAGTATATGATATGTAAGATATGTTAATCATTTTGCAAAATAATTCCCCTTTGGGAAATTTGCTAAAATGTTTTTATTTGTTTTTTTTTGTTTTCATTTGAATAATGAAATTATTTACATGAATTTAGATGATAACAAAACAAAAAGACCTGTAACATCATATGAAAAAAACTGGATGTCATTTTAACTGAAAATGAAATCTCATAATATTCTGCTGCTGAGAATATTAAAAACAATTAGCTCAATTTCTGTTCTAAGTTGTGAGGTTTTTTGGATTCTCAAACTGCCCTGTGGGACATAAAAAGAATACAACAACAAGCTAGTTTGGAGTGGTCTGATTGATTGTTTTTTTGTTTGATTTTAAAATTTTTTTTTTGTCATCAGTTATCAAACAAAATTTATTAGTAGCTGTATCCTGCTGTTTTGTTAATATGCATCAAACCATATTCCATGTAGTACAATACACGGTATCACACAAACGGCAGGGAAATTTGCAGCTGTGTATACAAAATGAGATCAGAATGCAACACAGCCATCCAAAGCCATTGAGAAGAGAGATACATTTGATGTGATCTGTAAAGCTGACGTTTTCAGCAAGAACAATGATACATTTTCAGCAAAGATGCAAAAATACCCAGCTCATGATGGACTTATCTTGTGACTGGTTTAGATGAAAATTTCTTTTGCCTATTCTTGACCAAACTGAAGGCATCAGCCACTCAGCTGCTGAGGACAGTCCTCAGTGAGAAGGACTGCTGCCTAGTACAAAGTATGTTGGTGCGGGGATGGGAAGGTCCCAGGTCAGTAGCTAGTTGCAGGGCGGAGGTAATAGAGTTTTGTGATTATGGCAATCATCAGTACAGCAGTTTTTTAATTCTTTCCTAAGTGTGAGTTTACCTGCTGCTTTCACAAACATGCAGATCTCATGCTCTATTCCAAGCTCGTGCACCCTCTCCTCTAGTCCTGTGTGCAGTTTTGGACACCACAATATAAAAAAGATATAATGCTGTTAGAGAGTATCCAAAGAAGAGCTATGAAGATGATGAAAGGTCCAAGGGAAGCCTTATGAGGAATGTCTGGAGTCACTTGGTCAGTTCAGCCTGGAGAAGAGGAGGCTGAGGGGAGACCATGTTGTGGTCTTCAATATCCTCACAAGGGGAAGCAGAGGGACAGGCACCGATCTCTTCACTCTGGTGACCAGTGGTAGAGAACCCAAGGGAATGTCATAAAGCTGTGTCAGGGAAGATTTAGATTAGATATGAAGAATCGCTTGTGCACTGGAATAGTGGGAAGTGGTCCTGACACCAAGCCTGACGGAGTTCAAGAATTGTTTGGACAGCACTCTCAGGCACATGGTGTGATTCTTGGGGTTTTCCTGTGCAGGGCCTGGAGTTGGCCTTTGATGATCCTAGTAGTTTCTTTCAAACTCAGGATATTTGGTGACTCTATGATCTCAGGTGACCAAGGCTGGGCCTTTTGTCTGTGTGGCACAAAGGGAGCATGTGCTCAAATATTACACACTTTATTTGAAAATATTATGATAAAAATTCCTGTGTTGCAATGGTAAAGAAGGCCCTACTTTATCCACATTTTGTTGTTTATTATATATATCAACTAGAATTCTCTGATAACACCACCATTTGTTGTCTGGCATGATCATAAACAGAACAGCACTTCAAGATATTGCAAACAGCATGCAAAAATTTCAAAGCACTAGACTTACGCTATATTTATTTTAGAAGGACTTTACTTGTTTGCTATTCTCATAAGGAATCTTTATTCTCTTCATTGATGCACTGAAGCCTAGAATGCCTAAATTACATAGAAATAATCTCTAATTCTATGTAATTCAGTCATCTTTCCAAAATATGTAAGTCAGAAAACCTTTTCCCTAGAACCCCATAAAGTCTATGAGGAGAAAGAGATAGACTTCTAGAGATTCAGATCTTATATTTCAACAGATTGCAGGAAATTCCATATTGTACAAGAAATCTACAGTGTTCATTTAAACTCCTAAAAGGTAGGTGCCACTGGTAAATCTGGTGCCACAGTAAAATGATCTATTTTGAAGACCTATATTTATATAATTATAGTAATTGAATTAATTTGTAGGGCTTAACTGAAGGCACTCTTAATCATACTGAACATAAGATTTGTGTCAAAATTCTGAAGAAGCTGGCATATCTCTGTGCCCCACCAATTATCCTGAATAAAATTATATGTATATTCAGTTCAAACAATGTATGGTGGTCTTGAAAGTATCACAGCTGAGTGGATCTCTAATAGAAAGGTCTGTTTAAAAATGTGAATGTCAAACTTTGAAGAGCAAGTGACTTAAACACTCAGTGAAATTGCACTTTTTATTGTAGCAGTGCTCATGTAATTAATGAAGAAACAAGCAATCTGGTTGTTGATTTTCAAGACAGTACTGACGTTTTTCTAGCTCTCTCTGCTACTCTAACAGCTGCCTTTCTTTTTTATCACAACCTACTTTTGAGTGCTGGGCAGCTGGGTAAGGGATTTGCACAGGCATAGGAAAAGGAAGTTAAGGGTTATGACAGTAGTGACCATAACAGCATGAACATCCCAGGCAGGGAATTTCATTATAATGTAAGTTCATATTTAGTGCTGTTCCAGAATGTTTTTATTTTAGTTATACCTACTTTTTTTTTTTTTTTTTTTTTTTCAAAAAAAATTTTGTTTTTTTTTTTTTTTTTTTTTTTCAAAAAAAATTTTGTTTTTTTTTTTTTTTTTTTTTTTGCAAAGGAAAGCATGAGGCTTTGCATTTTGTTTCTTTATTTCTTTTTTAGTCTGGAAAAAAAGGTGAAAGTGAAATGACAACATTTAAAAGGAAGATGGGACTGACAAGAAGGTTAAAGAGGCTTTTATCTTCAACATGGGTACAGCAGCCAAGGTATTGAACACACTTACCAGGGTATGCAAGTAGAAGTCCATCTGATGGCCAGATAATGAAATGACATGCAATATTCTGTGATTGCCCTCAATTACCCTATGCAAAGCAAGAATTAATTACTAGCATTGAAAAAATTCACCTTTGTCCCTTATTTCGGGCTCTCATTTATACCAAGTGTTTCTCAGGTAGTATTAACAGAGGTCCAAGTACTTGATAGCTGGGTTTTTTTCCTTCTTTTTCCTTGTAATGGAGTCAATCCTCTTACATGATAACTATAGTCTAATCAATCAGTGGCTGAAGTGAGCATTGAGGTATATACAAAGCATTTTAAAAGTGCTGAACCCACCCATGTGCTGTTTGGCACTTTGTTGTCCAGAATTGTAGTACACAGGATGTTTAATTTGATCCATTTGTTTTGCAACAGAGACTGCCACCTCCAAGTTATTTTAATGTAATGTTATAAATCAACCTGAAGGCTGCATAAAAAAATAAATAAGCCAAATAAAACCAACATAGAGATTTATCACATTTTGTCTTTTCCCTCGTTGAATCAAGAGATGCATTTCTAAAAGAAAAGCAATGCTAAATGATCATTACCCAAGATTCCCTTTGATTCCCAAGTTGCCAGTATAGTATTTTTTGGTGGAAGGAACTGTCTGCTTGCATGTGATTTTAAAATACGTTCTGTCTGTACATATTTAGTACAAGTCTAGTCATACATGCAGAGCCAGAACCCGAAATTTAAATGGCACTTACTAAAAAAAAAAAAAAAAAGTTATGAGAATTTCTCCATTTCATATTTATTTTATAATTACTTTTACTGTTTATTCAGGTCTAATTTACAGATAGAAGTGATGCTGATAAAAGAGAATGTAATGGTACAGAAGAATGGGCACTACCATCTTTATTTGGTTCTAGCCTTTTTCTTCCAAATAAAAAAGTCTTAGGAGGTGTGTATCCATGCAGTTACACATGATGCTGAGTTGCTCTAAGAATTTTTTTGCATACTCTGGTATAACAGTCAGGTGCATGCTAAGACTGAAGACAAGTGCATGAAGAGCAAAGGTAGCAGATGAGAAATCAGTTCCAGAGGGTCAGTAACTGAAATTTCTAGTCCCCAGTGCCAGCTGGAGAGTGCTAGTAGCGAATTGCTGGTGAAGTGAGAGCAGCTTCCGAAATCAGTTGTTCAAATTAACCTGCTTGACTCTACTGTGAAAGGTACTGTAAATACTCATTCATTCAGGAAAGCGTGGGAGGAAATTTCAACAGCTCTCTTTTCTCTTCAACAAGTATCCATGGAAAGAGATCTCTCATCTATGTAGACACCTCTAATGTGTTGGCAGTATCTGAAGTAGTCATTCAAGGTTCTTTTATAGAAAAAGAACAGGCACTTCTAGAGTGCCGTTCCCCTCCTTTCTTAGGTAAAGATCTGGTACAAAGCACTTTAATAGCTCTGTAAAAGTTCCTACTTATCACTAACACAAGAAAAGGAGGGCTAGAAAACTAAATTTTTTGTAGATGTCTACAGAAATCTACAGGTGGGTGAGATAAATCCCATCTCCAGGAAGTGACTTAAGAGTGCTTTGATCCCATTTGGTGCTAAGTCAAACTGGTTATTTTGAGTTATAACTGGAGATTTAGGAAGCTGACCCTAGCCATTTCCAATAGTTAGAAGATTTTAACTGAAAATAATTTAAAATAAGCTGTTCGCCTTTGCACTGAAGGGGAATGAAATCTATCACATGCAACTGTAAGCATGAAATGCTGCAGAAAGCAGCTTCCATCATGAAAGCTGTGTTTTTCTGTAAGAGACTGGGTGGGCATACATGCCAATTTGACATATTAACCAGCATATTGTGAATGAGTGCAGGACAGACAGCTAACTCATCTAATCATGTAAGTGTATTTTTAATTACTTTTTAAAATAAACGGTCACAACAAAAGTGCTTCGGCAACACAAAAACATGATCAGATACCCGTCGTAATGAAGACTCCCTCACTGAAGTCTGGCTTCATTTTGTGCATGTACTGCATTTTGTCTCTTCTTTGGCATCTTTTAGATTAATATTAGTGAAAGATACGATAAAAGTTTGGATTTTTTTTCTAAAACTTCAGTATTTTCTTCAAATTCTATCTCCACACTTTCTTACGACCCAACTTAAGGAACTTTTTTCAGGATTTTTTTTCTGATAAAAGTAAATATTATTTTCTTTTTAGAAAAGTAGAAGTGTAAACCCAAAGGATTATAGAAGTTAGGTCACAACTTAGGTCTGGGGTTGAGGTTTGGTTTTCATGGAAAGAAGGATTAAAATCCTTCTCTTTCACACATTACAAATTAAAGTAAGTTTCTAACCTAAACTGCAGCCTTCACAGAAACGGGGTACAGCTGGGGAAAAAGACAAGCTCAGTAGCTGTGCATGGGGGTTTTGTTGTTGTTGTCTCCCCTTGTTTTCTACCTATACTGTTCTGAAGCTAATTGGAGACAGTACAAATCAGAGACTGTGTAATTTGTTTTAATGAGTTGTGAACTCTGCAGGAGCTGCACTGGCCACCTTCACAGACAGACACACTAAAAGCTTGTGGCATTTTTAATGGAAACGCTGACCCAGAAAAGTAAAAATATAGCCAGAATGAACTTAAATCCTCTAGATTTTTTATGCCTGTAGCTGACTATCCGCAACACATAAATACTACACATAGCATGCACAATATCCCCAATACAGTAAATTGTCATTCTACACAAGAAAATCATGGGTTTAAGTTTTTTCCTGACTTAATAGAGGAAAGCACTAGGCTTGGTGAGAGAACCAGGCTGGCACACTGGTTGATGTAAGGTTATGAATAGGAGTACTGCTAACAGAGAGATCTTTAAGCGAGGAGATACAGTGTGTATCAGCAGAGCATCATGTAAGAGCACTGAATGAGTCAAAATTGCAGTGCTTTCTCCATGGACCATCCATAGTGTTAAAAGTTTCTCTTTAAAGAGGAGTGAGAGAAAGGAGTGATAGGGGAGCCACTGCCTATATTCACAAAAGCATCTGGCTGGGTGTAGTAGGTCAGTGGAAGCATTTCAGTTGTTCTCACCCTGGGAATACAGAAATGCTGAGTTCAGTAGAGACCTTCACTGAAAAGCTGATTATTTTAGTGTTTGAATTACTGCTTTTTAAAGACAGTACATGCTGGTAAAAGCTGGAGGCTTTGTACCATTCAAATGATAAATAAGTGTTTGTAAATTTTTGGTTAGGAGATCATTATGGTATATACGATAAAGAACAATTTTTAAGCATGGTCCTGAAAAAGCAGTAAGTATTTATATGCTCTTCAGGATGAGGCTAAGATGAAACTTTAGGGAGAAATTAAATGTGTCATTAGAACATTGTTAAAATCTGATTGTATTTCACCTGTAAATGAATAGGCTTCTACATAGCCAACTAGTAAGAATATAAATTGCTGAAAGAATAGATTTGTTTTCCATTGGTTTTCAGGAATCTTTATATGCAGTGAAACATCCCTAATGAATGTTCAATCTGAACACAAAACGGTTAAGGGAGTGAAAGTTCACAGCAGTAAATTGTGGGCTACATTGATTTTCTGACCTGCATACACAGTAAATTCTTCACATTGAGGCTACCCACAAAGTCTTTTGTTTTCCACTTCTCAGATTTCAGTTTGAAATAACTCAGAGAAAGCTTTCAGAATCTCCTTTCAGAGCCATCTTTTGGAGGTGACCTTTGACTTGGAAGAGACTGTTAAAACAGGACTTCAAGTATCAGAAAATTACATAATTTTCAGGGATCTTTTACTGTTTGGCCTAGTAGCTGAGATCAAAAAATATAGTATTAAAATAAAAATGTCTGGAAAATCAATAATTACTTGGTTTTAGGATTCCTTGGACAATGATTGAGGAAGAAATTAAAAAGACAACCTGCTCACAGAAAAGTTAGGATCCCTCCAGTTATTTTCTTTTCACAGTCTGTGTGATTTTAACACAAGGGTCCTGTACATAAAGGTTTTGATCAGGATGTTGAGAAGAATGAATCAAAAATAGGTGTCAAGGCAGAAAGCAAAATTTTGTATAAATGCTTAAATTTTCAAGAGAGGCAGCTACATTCCGTCCAAGATAGCAGGATTTTAGTTTTTTAGTTTGTGAATAGTGTCATTTCAAAGGGATTCTATCCCATGAAAGCTTATAGGAAGGTAGGAAGCTTTGTGTTTGGTCTTTATACTACAAATAACCAATTTTAACACAACTGTTCAGATGCAGTTCTTTTATCTGTTTAAGTTTTGGGGAAACAGCCTGTCATTTGCATTGCTGACTTAAGATGAGAGTTTTGACAAAACAACACATTTTCAATATTTTTCACTTTTCGTCATAGGAAACTAGACTTCAGGAATTTCTGAAAAAGTAGAGAAAAGGAAAAAAATAAGACTAAAATTGAGCATTGCATGCCTTCCCTCTGTGATAACTCTTCCTGTTCTGTAAAAACAGGTGATTATTGAGACAGCACATTTTCATGCATATACACAGATTTGGTGGAAGAAGACAGTTAGGGCTAGTCTGGTAATTAGTTTCTCTCCAGCAGATATTGTAAATATAATTTATAGCTTCACTGTCAGAAGGTGGGTGGTTATCATGGGGTAACTATCACATATCAGATGCAAAGTATAATATTAAGGTAAAAACAAGCCAGTGTCATTTTATTCAGAACTGAGTTGAATGCTCTAAATGACTAATAATTAAAAAGAACAGGAATTTAATTATATGAGGAATTCAAAGTCATATAGTGAGAAGTAGTATGTGAGTAGTTCTATGGTAAGAAAAAAAATTAGTTATTTTCTCTAGAAGGCAGAATTAAAGTTTATTTTAGTGTTGCTTTTTTTTTCTTCTTTAGTCATGCTGCGCCTATATGGATGTTCATAGCAAAGAAGTTCAAGTTTTGGTTAATTCCTCAAAATGTTTTCCATTCTGTGAGAAAAATCTTCCTCTGAATTAAAAGGAAGAGGCTTCTTGCAGCTATGCAAACATTGCTGTTGGACTAGATGATCACTGTATGTCCCTTACAATTGAAATAGTCTAATCTATTCTATTAACTAAGAAATTCATCTTGTTTTCTCATGGCTGCATTCTAAGATGCTTGAAACCTGTGACCTGAAATACATCTCCATCTGGCAGGAAACAGCTGCTAGCAGGATGATCCCTTCCTTTTACCACTCCCAGTTCTGATGGAAGATTCTAACAGAGCCTTGCTCCTTGGTTGCATTTACTATTAATTGCTTTTTTGTTTCCAGATCTATATATGTCCAGTTGCTACTCTCTTGGGTTTGTACCAATATGGAATTTAAGCTTAAATAACTCTTTTCCATTCCTCTCTAAAAGTATAGAGCCATAAGCTGTAAATATATTATTTTCTGCATATGTAGTATTTATGTGTAGTATAAAGAACAATAATATATAAATTATTTCTTGGTAGGGGATTTAAAACTTGTATAGTGTTTGCTTTTTTGGGCTATGAATCACAGACAGGAATTAGTCTGCAGCTAGCAATCAACTGTTAGCTGGTGAAAGAATTTAAGCAGAAGGGAATCTTACCTGTACTTTCTGTTCATGAATGAAACTTCAAAACCACCTATTGTGGAGAAACACTGTGTTGCTTTCATCTTGGTTAACTTCTGAAATGTGCATCTTCTCTGGCTCTGGTATGCCTCTGAGCCGTTTGGACTAAGTCCAGGTAAAATAATTTCAATTCAGCACATCAGCTTCCTGCTGTTGTACATGATTAGGAAGTACTGAAAGGGGTTTTCATATTTGTAAATAACAACAGATCATATGAATATGACTCATTGGTAATAGAAGACTTTATGTAAACCAAAGTATTCATTTCAGTCTTTGACTATGCATGGTGAGAATTCAAGCGTTTGGACAGACTTATTAACAGAGGAATGAAATCTTATGGATAATATCATTAAATGTAAAAGTCACTAGATCTTAATTTTTTACTAAAAAATTGTCTGAACTTCAATGCTGAAAGGGATATTTCAGGAATACAGAGAAGCAGACAAAACTTGTCTGTTAGAGCCATTCCAAAAGAGAACAAGGAGAAGATGCTGGGACTTGGCAGCAGACTTTTGAAATACAAAAATGTACTCTGCTGACATTTCCAGTGATTGTACTACAGGTCAAGAGGGTCTCAGAGGCCTAAGAAGATCCAAAAGTTTGATAAAAATTATTACACTTATGAAGAAAAGTTTGTGCCTTTTGAACTCTTGCATAATGCTCTTTTGCACTAGTCCTTTTTTAAATTGATGGTGTCATATAAAATAAGGAGAGCAAAACAAAGTGATTTTCCCTTGAGGACACCAACCCACAGGTGGAAGTGTATTGTACTATCGTATGCCCTCTTATAAAAGTTATGAATAGTCACAGCCCTCAGATGGAAAGTCTTGCAAGGTGATTTTTTAGGAATTTTTGTTAAAGCAAGAGCCAATAAAAGGATTTGACAGCACTTAAGCATGTGCATTCAAAATTGTGATTCTGAGGTTTTACATGATTTTCCTGCCCTGTTCTTGGAGAAATAGAGCTTCCATCACATACGCCTTACCTTCTGACTTCCAACTTTTGCACTCCCACACCCCACAAAACAGCACAGACCAAATCAGAAGTTGCAGATAATAATTAATTGTGAACATGCCTAATGTAGCCTATAGGATGTGGTTCCCCAAAAAAGGCCATGGTGTTTTCTTCTTCCTTTCATTACATGGAAGGCAGAAGCAGTGGTTGTCACCATCACAATGCTCTTGCCGTAACTACTTACAGCTGAAGCACTTTCCTACAAAAACCTACCTTCTGTACCTACTATTGTACACATAGGTACAGCTCCGTATTGTTCAGGTCCTGAGGATATTGGTTTTTCAATGCCAGGGGACTGGTGTTTCTTCTCTTGAAGCTGGAGCTATGTATAGGAAGGCTAAGCCAAAGAAAGGACTGAATTTTCTGCCTCCTTTCATTCCTCAACATTTTCTACTGTGGGAAACATTTTCCTAACTACAGGATTCTCATGTAATATTTAATGCTGTCAGAAATCCCACTTCATCTCCAAATTTCTTGTGCTCTATCTTCTGGCCTTGGCTCAAATGTCTGAAATGACTGATGAATACTGCCCACTGGGCTTGCCAGTGTTTAACCTGAGGCTGAGTGAAGGAACTAGGATATGCATTTTGCATATAATTTACCAGAGGTGTCACTTCTCCCACTGTGAGTAGCTAGATTTTGGATCTCTCCATAAACCTTCCCAAGACCCAGCCCTTGAAAAGCCTCTCTTCAGTGCAGTCTACATTCCATCGGGCTAAAGAACAGAAGTATCCACTGCTATGGCAATTTGCCTGCATTTGGGATTTTCTTTAAAGGTTTGGGTTTTTTGCTGTTTTTGAGAAAGAGTAATTGATCATACATGAAAAGTACATTTTAAAGGTAATTATATTTGAGCCCAAATAGCTGACATTCTTTTCAAATAAAATGCTAGAAATAAACTTAATTTTTATTGAGAGGGACCTTACACTGTAACCAAAAGTAGTACTTAGCACCCTTTCTTATCTTTCAAAAATGCTTTACCATGATAAACATACAAGAGATATTCTTTAATGTGGATACTCTTCCTGAGTATCTCAGTCAGTTGTGGCTTTACATCGTATATTTATTAAGACATGGAAACCAGTTACTAAATTTTTTTTTTCCTCTCTTGCCCACTTTACTGATGAGATTATTAAAATCTCTGTTCACTTGGAGCCATTCTGCTGATTGCTTAGGTATTCCAAGGTAGAGGTCATTCAGTGTTACTTTTGAAGTAGATCAAACCAGCTTTGGTGCTAGAACCTTTTTTGCATGTTGACAGTGAAGAACCATGTATAAGGAAGACAGTACAAAGAAATGCTTCCAGGTAAAACAACTTGCTTTTGTTTTTAAGTAGGTTATCTCTTCAAAGTTCATTTCATTGCTCTTCTTACCCCCGTAAATGTATTTTAAGGACATGAATATGAAATGAAGATGCAGACTGAAAAAGGCCATTGCCAAGCACTTTCTGTTATCGTGCTCTTTTAGAATAGTTGGTTTGAACCTTGAAAAGAAGAAATACTGCTCTATGCCTTTACCTTTTGATACTATAGATGTTGTCTAATATTGCCAAGCATGTATCAAGAAGGAATATTAAGTTATTTGAATACCTAGGGAGGGCAGACAGACATTGACATCCAAGACTGAACCCATTCGATTAATGTACTTTGAATGCTATATCACATAACATTTATATAATAGAAATGGTCGTTTTTCTTGCAGCTCACATCAGTTCTTGTCTATATCAAGCATCTTGGATCTACAAACTCTCTCTGCTGAGACTTTATTCACAGCAGAGAGGGAAACATTCAAATTGAAGAGTATCTCCTTAAAACATCATCTTGCACCCATAAACTTTTCTCAGTGATGAGTTGTCATAGTTTTAATCCCAGCTGAAGATGAAACACTATGCAGCCACTCAGTTAACCCCCGTTTCTCCCTCCTCCACCCTGGTGGAGTGGGGAGGAGACTCAAAGTAAAACTTATATGTTGAGATAAGAACAGTTTAATAATTGAAAATAAAGTATAGTAATAATGGTAAATGATAATGATAATGAAGAGGGAAAAGCAAGTGATGCACAATGCAATTGCTCCCCACCCACTGACCGATGCCAATCCTCCCTTCCCAAACACAGATCAGCTGCCCTTCTAGGTAATATTCAGTTTTGTACTCTATGTGTCTGCATTTAGGTATTTAGAAGTTGGTGCCTACATATGGCATTGTATCTAAAGCCTGATTCTAATCAGAAGAGCCCCAGGATTTAATTCAGGTACCTTTCTTGGCCATTTGTGCCCATTTGAGGTGCCTTAGGTATTCAAGGTTATCGGGGTTTGAGCAACCTGGTCTAGTGGAAGGTACCCCTGCCCACAGCACAGGGGTTGGAACTGGATGATCTTTAAGGTTCCTCCAAATCCAGGCCATTCAGTGAATACATGATTTTATTATTCTATGATTCTATTTCATTCCTTGTAATTTACTTTGCTATTTTGTACTTTTGTACATGTTGCACTCTTATTGCAGGTTGTATTTTTAAGAAAACATATAATTCTAACCTTATATCTTATCTTGAAGTGGACTCTTAGCGATTTACCAGAACTCAAGATTCCATCTCTGCAAGTTCTCATATCCTTAGAAAGTGGAGTCTGAACAGTTGCAATCAAAGAAATCAAGACTTTTCTTCATAGTAAAGAAGAGAGCATCTCTGAATGCACTGCCATGGGAGCTCATTTCAGGGTTACTTGGTTGGATGCTTTGCTATTAAGTTTGACTGTCATCCAGCATTTGATATGGGATATGATGTGCAACTCGGAATCCTTTTGTGCTTCCTGTTTCATAGGATTCTGGTATCAATAGTTTCTTTGGGGGCTTAGTGTCCATTTCACTTCTTTTTGTACACGCATTTCAGCAGTCTTTACATGAAAAAGAAATTCTTAGAGTGTTTTGTTGGTTTGTTTTTTTTGGTTTTTTTTTTGCCTTGATAACTTTACAGGATTCCTTCACTCGGGAAGTCTTTGTGAAGGGAAGAAAACTGGGATTATAAAAACCAATGCATGCTCAGTGGGTTCAGGTACACTGAGGATCTGTGCTGAAAAGGTTTGCATGTAGAAATATTTAGGGCTATAGAAAGATATGTGATAATTTACATATAAATTGATTTTTTTTTAAGGAAAAGATTAGCTCTTAGGAATTTGAGGGAAGAGTCATAATGCAAATTATATTTTCTTTACTGCTGAACAAGCTCAAAAATTAAATTATAAAAGATGAAATTATAAAAACCTGAAGACCTTTGGGAAAACATGTTTACACAAAAGATGCGGAAATTAGTTGTTAAAACAATAGGCCTTAAGTTTCAAAACTTTGACAAAAGTAGAAGTTCAGAGTCTTTCATGCCTATGAGGTTTCAGAAACTGTGAGGAAGATATTTTAATACTGGTGAAATTTGCAGTGGATAGCATTTTATTTTCTGTGCAGTGTTAGGATCATCCTTTCTTTTTAATAATATAGAATGTTTAATACAAGTATTCTGGATACGGACCCGACTCGAAAACAAACTTCTCAACTCATTTTAGGGATTTGTGGGCTTTTTTTGGTTTTGGTTTTATTTTGGTGGACTTTTTGTTGTTTTTTGGTTGGTTGGTTGGTTGGTTGGTTGGTTGGTTTTTGCTGTTGTGTTGTTTTGGTGTGGGGTTTTTTGTTGATGTTTTCCATCACATTTCTTAATCTATGCCTGTTGATTATGTCTCTGTGAAATAACATCTTGCGGAGTATAGAACATTGTTCAGAGGCTATGGTATAGCAGAAATGGTATCTCAGCACTTGCCCTATGTACTTTGAGAAATGAAATAAAGAAGCAATATCCAACAGACTAGTAATCCCTTTTTTTCCTTACTGAAGGATGTAATCTTTTCTCAGGCTCAGTTTAAGAATCTGTGCCAAATAATGTTCCCTCTTCCTGTACCACACTTAGATTTACTACGATTAAAAGAGAGAAGAAATTTTATGTAACTAAAAAAAACAGGTAGTCAGGGGTTTAGTGCATATTTTGAAAGAAATTTTCCAGGTCTCTCTTTCTAGGTTTTAAATTTCCTATAATTCTTGTTTCCTTTTGTTGGTTTCTTCTTACATGGCACATGGCACTTACAATTCTCTCCTGTCTTTTCTCCCACTGTCTACTTCTCTCCCTCCTTTCTTTTTCTTATCCTTCATACAAAGCCTTCATGGTAAAGGCTTCATGCCTCAGCATAGTGACTGGGGAACTCGAATGAGCAGCCAAAGGCAGATGCTGAAATGGGAATGTGACTAGTTTTGCTAGGCAATATCCATGTGAGAAGCCAGCTCTTGCTGCCTTCTGCCACCACCATCATGTCCAGAGAGTGAACACACTGTTCTCTGCTGCTGCTAGCCTGGTTTTCAGTTTTTCACACCAATTGCTGGTCATCAGGTCCCAGAAAAGCACTTGCCTTTTCTATGATTAATCTGATTCTTTGCTGAAGGTGATGTGATTGTTGCTAAGGATTTATAATAATAACAACTCCATCCGGGGGGTCTTTGTGGTAGCTCTGCAGCTACAGTCCCTAGCTCACCCCTCAAAACTTTACAAGTTCTTTTAATTCTACACAGTGGGATTTTAAGACTATTTTACTGGAAACCTGGGATAGGTCCTTACCCAGTATGTATACTTCTAAGTCAGAAGGGAGGAGTAATATTTTGCCAAGAGTTAGTGTTGGAGCTGTACATAATGGGGAATGTGCCTGGGATTAGTTACCAGCTCAAACTTTGTAGTGGAAATAGGAATGCCCATTTTACACCTACCAGAGCTGCTTGCAATATGATGCTTTTCTGAGGGTTTGGGAAATCCTCATAGGACTGTGATATTAACTTGGGAAAATTACCTATTTTAAAAGAGATCCACTCAGGAAATATGATACTAGGAGTTGCAGAGAAACATCTTTAACACAGTCCAAATTAAAAACTGAAAAAGAAGTTTTCTGGTGGAGATTGTGACTGGATAAAGATAACTAGCTCTGTAAAAAAAGTGATTTTTCATGCTTTTTGAGCCCTGTGGTTCTTGCAAAAGCTCCTGCATTTTGATAAAAGGGCTTTTGAAAGAAGCCCATGCTATTATAGTTTTTTGTTGCTAATGCTGACAATTCCCCCCCAAATTGGAGTACAGTTAACCCCTTTTAATAAGAACAAAAATTCTAAATAGCTGCTTTTAGCTTCTGGGTACTGAGTAGGAGTAAAATGGAAAAGAAGAAGATTACTATCAGGACAGGGTTGTTATTTCCCCACAGTAATTTCAAGCAGCATTTCAGAAAATATTGGGCAAAGTATTCTGTGTTATTCTTTCTGTTTTCTAACCTGAACCCAAGATCTGTCTGTTTTTACTGTGTACACATCTAATTTCAAGCAGGACAGCCAACGTTCCTAGTTACCTGTTCAATTCTCAGTTTTCAATTACACAAATAGCATGTCATGTTTCCCAGCATGAAGTCAGATAGGTCTTTCTGAACATGATAGGAATGAATACTCACTGAGAATTCTAATCTCAACAGCTATGCAGCAGATCTTATTTCTTCTTCCTCCTTCAAAGCTTTGAAGTTTAGAATCACTATTGAGGATAAGAGGTTTGAGTTTTAAATCCTTTAAAATCAGGTCAAGGAACCAACACCTTGTAAAACCAAGATTAAAGAGCAAGTGATAATGTTTAATCCAATTCTGTTAGATTTTACAACAGAAGAAACACATAAGCTGAATTTTATTCCAAGGCCCTAATTTGCTTGCTATTCCTTCCCCAAGCTATATTAAAAATATTAAAGCTTGGCTACAGTAAATATTTGTATAGCGCTTAATTTTAACTTCCTGAGGTATACTTTATGGCTTCTGTTGCTGTAATGCATAAGTACTTCATAGACTGATTGCCTACGTTGTTAAAGCTTTCAAATCCTCTCTGAGGCACACACAGTCTGGTTATCCCCATTATGCTGATGAGGAACTAAGCATAAAGTTATGTATAGATTTTTTACAAGCAGACATCTCACTCTGCTGGGCCAACAGTTGCATCTTTAGGAAAAGTCAATGTACTTCAGCACTTTGGCAACTGCTGAAGCAGAATGCAGACAGACGCTGCTTGTCTCTGCATGCAGCAGGTTGTGTGCACAGCTGCAGAGAAAATCAAAGTCAGAACTAGGATTTCAGCACTGGGCACCTACATCTGAGGCTACATGAGCACCTGATATTCTTTTTCTCTGGTGTTGCATAAAATGAGACAGAGATGCTTTCTTGCCACAGGCAGTAATAAAAATATTCATATAGTACTGAAGGGCAGCAATATGAAATGCTGCATATAACGGGATTTCCATACCTACATGGGTTTAAGGGATGAGTTGTCACCTTTTATGGTCAATACATGCTCCGGAAGTGTACAGAAACATCCTTTTCCTCTCTGGTTACTGTGATTTCCCTCACTTTTTTAATGTATAGTAGCAAGTCACTATCTTTTCCAAAGATAGTGACCCAATGGTAATTGAAATAACATGGACTCTCATCATAAAAGGCCTTTCAATAGTTACAGCTTATTTCTGAGACAAAATCACTACTCATCACCATTTCCTTAAATTTTAAGCCACCATTGTTTACATGGGCTGCCTAAGTGCTTCTGGTTTTAGCCACACAGTCAGAGATCCGGGCTTTTTGGCTTCTCATGATAGTACATCAGAGACAGTTCGTAATGATAAATAGATATCTGTACCATACATCACCAAGCTTAAAAAATATTTTTAAAAAACAGAAAAATTGTATAGGGTTAGACATTTCTTGGGCTAAGTTTTGACTTTGTCAAAGAAAGAAAGAAAACTAACCCAAACCTCAAAAAAAAAAAAAAAAAAAAAAAAAAAAAAAAGGGTAGAATGCTAATACATATCTCTTTTCTTTCTTGTTCATTGCTATTGTGTCTACATTTTTGTTCTTAGTAGCTTTTGTTTTGGAATGTATGTCTTTGAAAGAACCAGATGTTGCACCACAATTGCTGTTGATTTCTCATAGGGCATCACACTGTTGTAAAATCCTAATTACACATGTTTTTCACAGTTCCTGAAGCTAAATGATGATTTTTGCTACTGAAACTTCTTTGTTTCTTTCTTTCTTGCATACTGTGGGAACTTTACATCTTCCAGCAAAAATGTACTTGAAATACACAAATTCAGTTCCATAGCTAGAAAAAATGTAAAAGGCTTTTTTCTTGGCTGAGATCCCGTTACCAGTTGGAGCAGGTTAGTTATGCTCGAAGAGAACATCTTCTGGTTTGGTCTCATTTCAAAGTATTCTAGTTGCATAGTCCAGGCAAGAGCACCCTGCCATGAGAAAGAAAGTGTGGGTATGTGCATTGAAAGTGCATGCCTGATCAAAACGAAATCATCTAAGGCTTAGATCTATCACTGAAAAGTGATAGCGTCCCCAGACAGACACAAACTTCCTTTTTCTGGCGTCTGTTGGATTATCACAAGTATTATCATACAAGTAGAGATGTTCTGGGATGGATGGGAAAGCAAGATCCCGATATCACCTATGAGATATGGATGAGATCACTTCAGCATGCTATCAATATGCTCAGTTATGTCAGAAAGTGGCTCAAGTAAATACTGTAGGGCAGGAAAGGAGGAATCTCATATGGAAAAGAGTTTCCAAAATTTGGCAATGAGCAAAGCAACCTGGTTGGAAAACTAGTCAGTACTTGCACAGAGTATTTTATAAAATGGTAAATTTTCTAAAATATAGTTTGCCTCAATTATACCTACAAAAATGTGGAGCTCTTTCTTGTAAATTTTTTTGTCTGTGAACTAAATATGTGAGATATATTATGTAAAATAAGGACAATTATCAGTGTAAACAAAGTCTGTGTTAACATCATAAGCAATAGGTTAGAAAACTGGCTTCAATTTATTCTGTGTGTATTTCTTGTTGTCATAGGCAAATAATTTATCTTGAAAATAGTTGTAAATATTTACAGATATAGACAAAGTATTTTATTCCTTACAATTTAATGCGTAAAAAATGTCTCTGTTTTTGTCTACTGAGGGATCATTGTCTTCTCCTAACTCAAGCAAAGGTAACTAGACAGAGTAGAGTCTTTCTTTTACAAGTATAATATGGTGTTGCTGGTGTTTTCCAACCATCACTATACTAATGGGTGAGGATATTTTTTTTTTTTTAGCCATTTGTAACCGAATATTTTTTATAGATAATACCCATTAATTTTCTGTGTAAATCAAAATACCATAGATCTTCCATGTCTGCAGCACAAACTTCTCTTCTTCTTCCTCCGCTTTATTGTCCAGTTGCTTTTATTGGAAATTTCACGCAAAAACTCTCTATTCCCTTTAATAGAAATAATCTAATTCAAAGACAAGCTGTATTAATGGCCTTTTGTTCTTATGCCTGTTTTATCCATCATCTTAAATACCTCTATTTTCTCCCTGGTGTTTAGCACTCATTGTACTAGAGAGTAATCACATCTGGCCCTGACCCAACCTTCATAATGTTATGTTAAGCATGACACTCTAGAAGACTACAGTCCTGTGTATAACAGGTTCTCTGTTCTTTTGTTTGTCCCAAAGATTACATGAAAATGACCAATGAATCCCTTGTTGATATGTTTAATTTGTTATTATATTTCTTTCCAAAGTGCTGAGAAGGCAACCATAAAAAAAATTAAATCTGTTCATTGCACATTCCTTTCAATTGACCTTTCTGTCTGTCCTTATTTTAATAGAAAACCAGATTCCCTAACTAGCAAATAACCCCTGCACGATTATGACATCCATAAGCTGTGGTTATAATCAAATGAACATCAGGAGGCAGCTGTGATTCACCAGCTTGTTGCTGCCCACTGGGACTCTTTTCTCTTTATCAGCCATCAAATCAGTAACTGCTAGAGCAGTTCACACAAATATAACTCCAGTACAAGAAGTTTCACCTTATTTTAATCAAGCTCCAGCGCAACAATTCTTTGACAGTTCGTTTCCCAAACTGCTATCACCTACTATATTTTCCAGCTACAGGTCAGCAAGGTCTGTTTCATGGAAAATCTCAAAACTAATAGTTAGCCTGAAGTTAGAAATAATGTTTCTGTTCACTGCAGGGAATGGCTGATGTCACAAAAGTAGATTTGCTGATCAATCAAACCAATTAGCACATGCCTACTTGCCTTTCTTATCTCCCAGATTTGCAAAGTGTCCTGTCATCTTTAGACATGTTACCGAGACTGTGATTGTCATTTTTAAGAAATATTTACCAGAAGTGTGACTGCTAGAATCAAACTCCCAGTGGTAATGCCATAAAAAGAACAAACACAGAGCCAGGGTTAACATTTTGTTTTGGTGTGAGTTTTTTTTTTTTTGTTTGTTTTGTTTTGTTTTGTTTTGTTTTTCCCCTTTATAGAAATGCTTCGGAAGCTCCCATAATTGAAAATAACTTCTAATATGCTTGAAGATCTCTGAATGAATAACAGTAAATAAATGCATAGTATTAGTTGTTATTATTTGGGCTAAAATTATACACAATAATACTATGCTTATTTAGGAGATAAAGGAAGCATTTCAGTACCATATGTAGACTAAATATCTTATAATACTATGGGACTGATATAGATAATAAGAAATCACAATATATGGACAAAAATACTGTTTTAATAGCCTATGTATTTCTTTTCTGTTGTCATTCATATAACTGGCATGAAGCTTATGAAAGCCCTTGGAGGGTGAAATTTGGGAACACTTAGCTTGGACTCTTAACATCAGACCAAGTTTTATCTGAACATTCTGGATAGATCAAGTAAATAAAAGGGCTGAAGACTTTGACAGATAATCACAACCTTAGCTTTCAAATAGGAAGAGCAAACACTGAGTGGCTTTCACATGAACATTGTAGATATCTGCACTGGTCACTCTTGGTGTTTTCATAGTCAATTAAGACAAATAAGCACTTCAGGGTGCAGTTTCTATGTCTCTAAATTGCATTCTACATCTGCATTCTATGAAGCACTAACTAAACTCACTAGATAAACAGGGACTCTACTGTGACCAATTTGGACACAGGTATTAGCACTAACAGCATTTCAATTTAGGTGACATGAAACCAATCTTTGAAATAATTAAGCCACAAATCAAACCTTCTGCCAAATTCACTCTTTACCTTGCAGTATAAACACAGACTTGTTGAAATGAATACTATATTATCTGTGCTCCTGTGCCATGAATTGTGACAAAGTAATGGAAATAGGAATGCCTTATCCGAGAGCAACTGTCTTTACTGAACCATGCAGAATTAGCACAAGTTTCACCCACGTTTATACCTTGTCAGTGGAAGTGGGCACATGTGCACATTTCTCCCCCGTGCAGCACAGTTTACATTAGCTGAACACAGAATCATAGAACAGTGAAGGCTGGAAGGGACCTTAAAGATCATCTAATTCCAACCCCCTTGCCATGGGCAGGGACACCTTCCACTAGACCAGGTTGTTCAGAGCCACATCCAACCTACCCTTGAACACTTCCAGGGATGGAGCATCCACAGCTTCTCTGGGCAACCTCTTCCAGTGCTTCACCACATCACAGTGAAGAATTTCTTCCTAATATCTTGCCTAAATCTACCCTTTTTATGAGTAAAATCTACTATGAAAGGGGAAGGGAAAGGAAAGTTTGGGGGGATAGGGAGGGATTCTGTTTTTATCAGTAAAACAGAGACATTTTTACTAGCTTTTACCTCTACTAATATTATCAGGGGTTTTTTTCTTGTTTACAAGCTGATCATTGTAACTTGGATTCTTTTAGCTATAATAGATAACTGCATAGGGAAATGCTATTCTCTATCACTCTCATTAGGTATTTCTCCAGAGATAGTTTAGAAGTCCTGTATTAGGGAAATAAACATTCAAAGCAAAAAAGGAAGGGAGAGACATAGGAGGTTAAGAACTCAATCAAAATTCAACATTCAGTCACTGACTATAAAAATGTAAAGGACTATCGATGATGATGAATGAAGAAAAATAGTTATCTAGAGATAATGAATCAGTCAGAAATTCTGATGATGTATTTGTAGAAATAAACAATTTCTTCCAATTTAGGCACTTTTATGGAAAGGAATTAATTTTAAAATTTTGTAGTCTATATGGTTAGAAGAGGCCTAGAATGCCTTTTATACCAGGGTGGTCAGTTTAAGTCAAGATTTTTGCCATTACTTTTATTTTGTCATGAACAGGTTCGCTCTTAAAGTTTACAAGTGTAGATCTCAAGTAACAACAGTCTTAAAATATGTCAATTAATTGGTAATCATGTCTATTTTTAACAGTCACTGATTTATTAATTTCTGAATTTTTATGGAAAATATGAAGAAATGTTCTGATTAATGCACAATTTTGTATTTTTATGCTCACTTGCTAAGGATTCCTGGGGTTAAGTACATTAGTATGTATAAATATGTATAATATTAATTTTAAAAGTTGTGTCTCTGGCACATGCATAAACATCCAGACATGGGAGCATAGCATGGAAGGTATAAAATAATAGAAGGGGAATCAGTAAGATATTATCTGTTTTCCCCAAAGTTTTAGAGCCGCATAATCTTATCCCACTGACTTTACAGGGATAAGCTATATGTTAGGAGTCATAATGAGGGAAATGAGAAAGAATCAACTACTTTGATTTCTGTGATTTTGCACAGTTCAGGTTAATTTGGGCCTCTTCCTCAGTTCCTGGGTTCCAGGTTTTTCTTTGTTTTTTTGTGGCACAGGTTTTTGTGGAGGTTAATTTTTTTGTATGCAAAGGGTCAGTCAAATGCTTATTAAAAAAACTAAGCACAATTCTTCCTAATTGATTGTGATATTCACTGTTTTGGATAATGATGGGTAAAATTTTTCCTTCAAGGCTCCAGATTTCCAGCTCCAAAAGAACTGTGTGAATGATATTATTTTTATAATTTGGTATAAGCATTGCATTTTATTTTCTAATTTTTTTTCCCTCTTGTGTTTATGCACATCTTACATTATGAACATTTTTAGAAAACTTTCATGGGAAAAAATCCATTAACAGTTTATGATCCCCACTGACAGGGGGAGTGGAACTAGATGATCTCTAAGGTCTCTTCCAACAGAACCATTTTATGTTTCTGTGATTTTCTATCTGTATGTGAGTTGCTATGCTGAGGTAGCCCTTAGTCCAAAAACCCCACATAATTAAATAATTTCATTAAGAGGCACAGTGAAGTAATACTCGATCTTGGTAGTTACGTGGTGAATTGAAGAGACCGTGGAAGCTTTGGCTCATGTTGCTGACCTTGTAGTACACCTACTAAAGACAACCAAATTCAGGTTGCAGGTCTTATGTGCAAATGAGAAGGGGAATGGAACAGCAAATGAGTACAAGACCTGACAGGTTTGAAAGGCAAGAAACAGCTCTGGCACTTCAGAAGATCAACATCTTCCTTTTTCCTTTCTCTCATCTTCAGAATCTCCTTACCCCCCACAAGCCAATCCTCAAGGTGCATAAGAGACAGTCTCCCACAACACATCATTAAAACACACTCAGGAGTTTAAAAGCATGTCATTAGCAGTTTCCTGAAATAGTGGATAAAAAATAAAATAAAAATCAATTCAAATGCCAAGATCAATATCTTCTTAGACAATGTAGGAAAGGAAAAGGAATAACTTTCAGATGGTTTTTGGTTTCCTTCAGAAATGATAAGATAATTCACAACAATGAAAGCACATACACAGTTTGTTTTCGGAGCTTTTTAAAACTGTGTTTAAAATCCTCTTTAATAACAACTGCTACAATTAATGTTTATCATAATGAATTATCATTTTGTAGTTCAGTCTAGGATAGACTTACCATTTGAGGAGCAGCAGTTTATTATCAAATCTACATTTGTTCATTTGTTTGTTTATTTTCTGAAATTATGAGGTTATTAGTTTAAGAAATATGATTGGGGTTCTTTGGTTTTGCTTGTTTTGTTTTCTTTTTTTCTGTTGTTGATGTTATTTGACCAAAGTTTTTCCAGACATGTGAGCCTAGGATGACATGTTCCTTAAGCATGAGTTTACCAGCAATGTGCATTTTGATTCTGCGTAACTTTTTCAGCATTTGCTCAAATGCCTGTGGCCAAACAAAGAACTGATCTCAGAATATTGCACTAACAAGAAGCATTGCTAAATGATAAAATATTAATTCTTTTATTTTATATGCAGATATGAGAGAAGCAGCAATTAGCCCTACTTTAATTGTTTCATAGATGAGTACAATTATTATGTTATTCATTCCATTTGCAGACTGAATGTAAAAAATAACATCAACATCACATAGTCAGACAGTTTATTTTAAAGTAAACCTTACCAATGTTAGATATATTAAAGCAATAAACCAAGAGATTAAACTTTCATAAACTGTAAGAGCTCATTGTTTTGTAAATGGATGTATAATAACATGTTTGTAGCTCAGATGAAACCGTAAAACTGACTGGGCGCTTTAGTCTTTCTGCAAACTTTTGATTTATCTTTTTAATCACTTGTTAGCTTTCTTTAATGGCAATTAAACACTGAAAATGGGCTTCAGTCTTCTTGCTGCATTACTCTTCTCCCATTGAACTGCTGTCATTTCTTTATGATGACAAGTGATTTAAAGGTGAAAACCAAGTCAGTTAAAGTGTACGTGGCTCCTGCTGCTACAGGTGTTTGTTACTGATGAACGAAGTGATGGCTGTTGTTGGAATGTGAGATTTATTTTCCTTTGTGACTTGTGCAGCAGAGAGTAGAATGGGCTACCTTTGAAAAGCTGCTATGAACAGTCCACAATCACAGAAAGGCTGTAGCTAGACTTTGTACCAGTAATAGCAGAGTTAATGTTAGGGAAACATTAAATAAAATTTGTTAGCTAGATTACAATTTTGAACCTTACTATAGTTACAAATAAAAAAATGAAATTCAACAGGTGTTAAGGTCCATCTCTTACAGGTATCCAGGTATCTGTTAATGTTCTAAACAGATTTTTTAAAAACCCACCTAATACTTAGATATACAGAATTAAGAAAATGAAATATGATGGATGATAAAGACCCTAACTGCTCTAAAATAATTAAACATTTTATAAAGCTCCTTGCACAGTACTTCTACAGTAACACACACTGTTAGCAATAGCTATGCCTAGGATTGGGAAGCAGTTCCTGGGAATCCCCAGCTATGTCTTACAATCACCCATCTTCCTTTTTTTTCTTTTCTTTTTGAGGGTGGGAGGGAGAGTCTCTTCATGCCTAACAAAACTTACTAGTAAATTCTCTGCCCCCTCTGTCATGTTATTGCTTCAGGGCTAACGGGACTAAAGAGTGCTAAGAACATATTTTGTCATTGAACAAATCTGTTGACTCAAACTGCCATTTTTTGCGGTGACTTCTAAGAGTCGAACAGCACCCTAGAGAAAACTACTCTCTGGAAGAAGAAAAGTAATAACAGCAGCAGAATTTCGCTTCTCATTTCCAACTGCCATCCAGCTACACGAAAATATTTTCTATCTCTGTACCCAGTCCACATTGAGGAGAGAATTTTAACCTGGGAATATTTCACTGATGATAGGATTGAGTCTTTCATATTTTTAAATGCTAAATGGCCACAGTGACTTTTTGTTTCTTCTTTGCTGTTAAAGTCCAATATCTTGTCTCCATTTTTTTTTTTATTAACACATTTCTTGAATTTCACATTCATGTATTTAAAAAGCATTATTTTAATCAATCACATCGATTACTATCTGCATCCGTTAATGATTTTTTCTGCCAAATGTAATCAGCCTGGCTCTGCAAATAAGCATGACTTAAAAATAAACCAGAGCGTTTACATCTAGATATCATGGAAGAAGGCAGTAAATCCTGAAATAGCATCAGATTCAAATTCTGCCTCTTTAAATGACTTTCCATCCACAATTTGCATCAGTCAGTCTATGTGTTGCTAGGATATCCCTGCTGCCTGGTATTCATTTTAATAATTTTAGTGGTGTGCTGTTTGTGTAAAATAGAATGAACAAAAGGAGAATTTCAGGGATGAGGCTGAGATTTTGGCTTTAATTTGTTTTAGCTGCAGACACTATTTGCATGTAGCTTTTGTGGTATAATTGTTTTCAGTTCTGCTGACATTGTGGTGGGAGAGCAGCACAGATAATAACAGTTGACGTTTCCTTTTGTGGAAGTTAAGAACTAGCTGATTAATTGTTATTATGTTACACTCTAGAGGAAACCTTGTAATTAAACCACAAAAAACTACATTAACATAATGTTAGGGGTCTGACTTAATCCCACAAAAGCAAGAAAATTCAAAGTTAACGATGAAGAGGGTAATGTTACGTGTTTTAGGCCAAGTGCTGTTCTTTGGAAAAGAGCTTAGTCTGACTATTTCTGACTATTGTGGTTGTTTCTCTGTGTGATTGGGGCAGCTGCATTTAAATCAAATTAAGTCCTTTGACTTTTCTTTGTGTATTCCTGCAGATCAGGCTTTATAAAAAGAGATTATTGAGCAGTCAGCTCAGCAGTTATCTTTGGAACTAGATCTGATGCTGGATTTCATGCTTCCAGGCAGTCAGTCCTGGCTTTGAACCAGAGGATGAGCTCCTCAGTAATTTTTATATTTGCAGGTATACTATATTTTCTGACAGCCTACCAGAGTACTATTGGTACTTTTATGTGGCATATTTTGATTTGCAGTAAAATGTTTTTTCTTTATGTGTAAAACTTGGGAGAAGAAACACCTGGTTTATTTGAATGACTGCTTTTCTAAGAGCTGAAATCTTCCAAGTTTTAATACACACTCTCTTCAGAACATAGCTTAAAATTATTTCCACAGTGACATTTCCATGTCCTGTTTTATGTCTTCAGCTTTTTTATCTCCACCTCATAGACTGAATGAAGATTTCAAAGCCTGTAGGAAGCTATGAGGATGAAATGTACTAGTAAAAATTCCATAATTAAAAGTTTGAGGCGTGTCAGGGTTTAGTCTGACATGCTGATCGGAGTGACTCCTTCCCCATCTCTGCTTCCTCCACCCCAGCCCCTCACTGTAGAATTACAGTGTCTGTCTGCAGCCTGGGTTGTTAGTTGTCACACACATCTCCACAGCAGCTGATTGGGAGCCTTGATACTCCTGGAAGGTCTTGATTTCGTGTAGTCCCCTTTTGTGTGAACAATTTAGGTAACACAGAACTTAATTCTCTATTCTCTGGATCCTGTGGCAATTTCATAGCCTGTTTTCCATCTATTATGGGTAGAAAATTACACACAGGTTGATAGAGTTGGTAGTGAAGTGGCAAAGACAGATGATTACCTGAAAAATTCACATCCTCTAACTAAAAGACTTCAGTCCTCAAGTATGGATCCCACTTTGTATGCCTAAAGATTACTTTTGCATATATTTCCAGAAAATTAATGCTTAGTGCTTAGTACTGAAGCAAGAGAAAAAACATGTAAGGGCATAAGTTCCTGAATCAATTGCAGGATTCATATGTAGTCAGTTATTTCTGGAATTTTTAAAAACATGTTCTGTAAAATTAGTTTCAAGAACTTCTTACTATAAAGGACAACAATGGCAAGTGAACTGTCTCTATGAAAACTTTATGAAAACAGAAACAGTTTTGAAATATTAAGAAGTCACTCAGCTATGAAATTTCAGCATTGTAAATGGATTCCGGAGATATGATTGCAATTCTAGGAATAGCCTAGTTGATGATCTTTCACAGCTAAAACATCCTAAATGAGGATACATGTAGTTCTAAGGCTTTAAAAACAGTAAAAAAAAATCTTGAACTTTATTTTCCAGTTTCCAGATTTCAGAGTTAGTCCAGTACACATTTTAAATGCATATGCCATGAAATTTGTCCTACTTAGTTATCATGCAAACTCATCGAGCAGTGAATTTTAAATATAGTGTAGTCATCCTTGTTTTGAGAAACTAAAAGCACGCAATCTTACCTTCGAAGGGTGTGTTATTCTAAACTCTCACTCCTATACTAGATATTCAAGAAGCAAGTTCTGCAGGAAAAGAAAAAACCCAGGGTTTAATATTTCTGAGCAAGTTTTTTGCTGGTTTTTTTTTTAATTCCTAGAGCATACTTTTTTTCAGTGTTGTCCTGGATCTCAGCATACAACATCCCTCTGACTTTTTGTGAGCTTTCCTTGTTCTTTTTAGGTGTGCTTATGATGCTTTTTCTCCCCCCTCTCTCTCTCTCCTCTGGAGAGAAGTCCAGCTGCTAGCATCTGTGTGCACGGACCAACCTCCACATTCCTGGCTAACTTGCTGATGTGCTGCAGCTTTAGCTACCTGGTTTATATGGGCCTTTTAATTATTTTTATCCTTCTCCTAAATGAAGGCCAGACATTATGCTCACTGGCTTCAATAATATTTCTTTTTTATGCAGTCTGGTTGTAATCATTTAATTTTGCTCTATTAAACCACAGAGCTAGGTCAATTGGTATATTTAGTAGAGGCAAGTTACTGCCATAGAAGTTGCAGGAAATTTCACCTATTTTACCTTCATGGGATCCTAATTACTGTTGGTAACACCAGAGCTGTCATCTGGAGGAATCTTTTTTAAGCACCTGTAGGAACTTTACCTTTATGCCTGTAGATACTTGACTTAAATATTTGATTTGTAAACACTTTTGCATAGAAGTGTTTGACAAGCACATTAAAAATGGTTGCTCACAAACTACAAATTTCTTAAGTTACAGCTACTGCATATATTGCACAGCTGGCTGCCATGATGCTAGCAAGAGTTTTGCTCTTTGTTCTAACAGGAGTTTAAAATTCAAAGTGTTCAAGATGCTTATCATGATTGTCATTTCTGTGCATTCCTGAAAATGCTAAGAAAAGCTTTCCCACCATCCAAGCACTGCCCTCAGAAGATGAACTTTAAGTTGCCAGCTCCGTGCTGAATGAGTGTCTTGCTATTTTCATTAAAGCCAGACCCTTGCCGAACTCTGCCTGTTGGTGCCCACTTAATATGAAATAGTTGGAGCACTGCACAGAAGCCAGATGCAGAAGGACACAAAAACTACATTGGCAAATGATCTGTCAAGTGACCCATGAACAAAATCGAGATTGAGTTGCCCTTTGAAATAAACCTATTTGAATTTTATTATCTCTAGAGCACCTTGTGTCTCTAATCTTGTGAAAGGTTAGTATTCCATCCATCAGAGCAAGATTAGAGCTCTAGTTGATGCCTGTGCTTGATGACAACTGAATGCAGCAGTTGGGGCTGGAAGAAGGAGATTCATTACCATCAGCAGTTCAAAGAAAGTTTGGGTAAACATGCTCAGGGAAGCAGGTTCATGATATAGACCACATACAATCCTGGTCAGGATAGCAGAAATCAAAGGAGCAGGATATCAGCAAAGATTTAAACCTATTAACAATAATCTAAATGAAGCACTGTTACCTAATTCCCATCCTTTAGTTTCATGTCACAGATTAGCTGACCCAAATGGCTGCTGCCTACTAGGCTGAAATGTTTGTCACTTTCTCAGTGCATCTCTCAAGGAAAAGCTAAGACTAAAGGAATAAATGTGAAAATAATAAAATACAAACATCCAGGGCTTGTGACACATAGACAGAAGTGAAGAATGCAGATTCTGTGATGTTAAAAAAAAAAAAAAAAAGTTCTGTTTTTATTAATTCAGAAGTTCTCCCTCTCCTATGTCTGGTAAAGAAATGATTTCTCAATTTTTATGTCTTTTTAAAGCTTACCTGACATTTTCGAAAAAGCTTTAGTGAACAGGCATCATTTTTCCATGTCCTTGTTTGCCTGAACTTTCTAAATTTTATATTATGCTCTGAATTATATATGTGATTAAGTTAATAACAGTGGTGACCTTACCTCTTGTATTAAAAAAAGAAATATGATTAAATTCTTCATTGTTCTGTGTCAACTCCAGACCTATACATTGCTTCAAGAATATAGAAGTAATTCAAAGCATTAAAATGTGTATATTTTTCTAATATTTTAGTTCCTCTTGGTGGGTCTGGGTTTGTGCCTCTGGCTTTTCTATCCGTGCAGAGCAGACCATGTATTTATGTTCTCACATTTGGCTTTGAAGGATAACAAGAGGCCCTTTGGACCTGATGCCAATGTATCAGCCAACAGCAAAACAACATGAGACTGAATTTTTTATTTGCTGTCAAACTTCATAACATTACAAAGGAAAAAGAAATAGAGGGTAGGTCTGAGATTTTCCAGAGACAGAGATATGTTAAAGCAGTAGAAACAGTTGCTGTGCAAAGTAGGAACCTGTTTCCTTCTTAGGTAGCACCCACACCATATTCACAAAATATAAATCAAAATAAATAAAAAAAAAATAAAAAAAAAAAAAAAAAACCAAAACCCCTCAAAAACCTCAACAAGGCAAAGCAAAATAATGCCAAAATAAATTTAAATTCTTACTAAGTTATGTTGATGCTCAGAGTATAAGTAATCATGACTTTCAGCTAGATTCGAATTATTCAGAGCCTGTGACAGGGATACAAACTTCGTTGCCTCCTCAGAAAAAGTGAAAATATTTAGAGGACAACAGTTTTAAAGTAAAACCTGGTAGTAGCAACAAGAAGAAAAAAATGCAAGGTATTCATGGTGTTAAGAAATATTTTGATATTAATCTTGATTCCAGAGACAAAAGATGCTGTTTCTGTGTAATCAACAAAAAAGAATTTTCAGTACCCTCTACAGTTACATTTTCAGCTACTTAACTGGTTTTTACTGTACTAAGGGACTAACAGTATAAACTGTACCTGATATTAATTAATTTGCTTAATGAATAAATCCATAATTGGTAGACAGTATGACACCTATTGCAGTAACTGTGACATTAAAGCATAAAAAGTTCAATTAAAATGTATTGTACATGCACATATTATAGGCAAGTCTGAGTGAACATATGGTCTTTACAAGACAGGAACGTGTGACTAATAAAATAATGCTTCTTCAGTGTAAATGGAGAATATTTTCTAGATAATGGGTTGAATGAGTGATACGATTTAATGCTGAACCCTGATATAAAAGTCACCTATTGGAAACACATTCCTAATTATATGGTTTGTAAATGTGGAAGCACTGAAAGTATAAGGCCATCTAGGCTACATAAAATTATAATGAACTTATGAAGTTTATTATTATGGCAGAAGACCAGGGTAATTAGTCTCACCTAACAAGTAACATACCTAACATTTACATTTTTCAGAAGTTATCAGTGTTTTATTGTAAGTTTTAAAATCTTTCCATAGTTATTTAGGTCTTCATAAAAGAACACTGAATGTTGTCTCAATTAAAAAGCAGAAAGCATGTTCTCTCTTATGTCCTTTTCAAAGGAATCCCTTTTTCTTTGAGCTGTGCTGTTTGCCCCTTGTTTTGTCCAATGTCTGAATTTGTCTCCCAAATGACTAAGCATATAGACATTAGTGAAACTAATAAAGAAAGAAAAAATTTGATTTAAAAATTGACGACAATCTCTTACAATAAGTATTAATTTTGCTTCTGTACCATACCAGGCCATTAAAAATTTTAGTTTTTCAGATAATGCAGTAATGGAATACCTAAAATCACTTTATCAAGCAATAACACATATATTCATACATGCATTAAATGAAAATACTAGCCCCTGATCCGACGGGGTTGATATAAAGGACAGGCTCCTGTGGGATATGAAGGGGCGCCCCCATTTTAGAGCCCAAGCCAAACTTCTGATCTAAATCCTTCTTTGTCTCCCCATGGAGAACATAAAAGCAGAGCTGGAGCTTCGTGCCAAGGTTCCTTGGCTGGGTATCTGAAGTGAATCAAGGCGTAGCCTGGACATTCAGTTTTCAGACCCTTGTTCTGCCTGTGTGTTCGAGGGTGGTGGTTTTGGCAGTTTTGATAGACTGTATCTGAGGAACATCTGCAAATCTGAAGCTAAGCTCTCTTCTGGTGACTTTATCTGTTTCATTCAGTTGTCATTTCCCTGTTTCTCTATCTTGTCTCAGACTATTACTGTCCTCTCTAATTTTGCTTTCCTTTTTCACCTGTACTGCCTCATTTGTACTTATCCTCCCATATTTTAAGGTTTCTGGAACAGTGCAGTGCAGGAAAACAAGTACAAGGCCTCTAGTCAGCATAGGTCACCCTGGCCCCTTTGCTGCCTGCTGCCCAGTAGGACCAATCAGCTTTTCAGCCTTTTCTTTAAATCTCGTCTCAGAGGGCTGTAATTCTCAGCTGGCAAGGTTTACATGAGAAAAGCAGTTAGTGACGTTTTCTTCCCAAACATGGCACAGCATTAATGTTGTGGCCAACCAAGCTAGAGAAATACCCAAATATGACACAAGGAAATAGTGTCCAGCAATAATTTTAGGGACTGAATGGAAAGACCTCGTCACCAGAAGTGACATAGGATCTCCGCTTCACTTCCAACTCAGGGGAAGCATTGGACACTACTGAGGAAAATATGGCCTATGCCTACACTTCCCTATCAAGCTCTAAGGTAAAAACTATGTAATGTGAGGATTACATAGGTCTGAGACAGAGGATTGAAGACTGTATAGCAGAGAAGGCAGATAATTTGGTTGCAAGGTTACAGAGAAGATGGAAGAAGCAGTAAATGACAGGAGGTCTGGAATTCCAGTGACTTCTGCACAAAAAAAAACCCCTACCAAAAGACAAATAAAAGCTCTGTACCAAAATCCAGAAATAGTTTCTAAATCTCCTAGCTCCCACTGAGCCACACCATTTCTCACAGAACCCTAGGAAGAAGTCTAATCTATCATTTGTTTGCTTAGAGAGTCAACAGCTTGTGGGTTCATTGAAATATTCTTGTCCATATGTTCAATATGTTCAGCAACCTATCAGCACACCTGCCATAGAAGCACAAAACTTCGGTGTCACTACATGGATATATCCATTTAGATGGAAACATCATATGCAGCACAGCAGCTAATAGATGGAAACAATTCCCAAAATAAACTAAGCTTAGGAGTTTTAAGGCCACTCCTATGTAGTTCAATCAAAGAAAAAGTAGACTATGTTGTTTGAAATCTAGCATAACCCTAAATATAAGCCAATCTTGTAATGCTGGTTTTTCAGTTCATCGTACCTTATCTTAGTTTCCTTCTGACTGGAAAGCTTTCCCACTAGACAGCCTTGCAAGAGAAAAAAACATTCTGTTGAGAAGGTAGGTCAGATGAAAATCAATCATGCAACATCTTGAACCAGTGAACTGATGTCTGCAGATGAAGATTTGTGTTGGCTTTAAAGCTATCCAAATACTGACTTTGTTTTTTAATCCCTGATCTTTGAAACATCCAGGTAGGAAAGTTTATTGACTTCACAAAGCTCCTTAGGGGACCCAAGGTCTTTCTACCAGCACATGAATGCAGATCCAGGATGTGAAAGACTGTTTTCTTCAAAAGTAATATATCATTTTTTTACATTTGTAGCTTATTTGAGGCCAACTCCATTGTCCTTAACCTTAATCCTTAACTTTATTCTTGATCTAGGATTTTATGCAATGCCTAGTTTTAAGTCACTGATTACCCAAATCTGATCTCTAGGACCATTGCTGGTCCTTAACTTTCCTATTATTGCCTTGCAAAAAAAAGTCAAATCATCTCTCTAACAAAATGAGATCATTTAAGTTAGCTTAATTGGATGCCATAAAACTAAAAGGAAGTTTGTTGCTTCAGTGAAGTTTGAACATGTAGCTCAATTTACAAGCAAGAAATTCAATCACATCCGTATTATTACTGCAGTAACAAATAGTAATGTGCTCAGTGTCCAAATAATCAGACAACTGGGAAACCAGCCTGGATTTAATACTGCTTGATCTTAATGGTGAATGGGGTTTCTTTGCATGTAGGTATAAAAAAACTGGATAAGATCCAAAAACAGGTAAATTTTTTTGGATGTAATTTTGTGGGTTTTGTTAGTAGTGCTAAACCATAACAGAACTTATTGGCTGCCTTCAGAGGTGTCTGGAAAAACCGTCAACATGACTTCATTACCTCTTAAACTGCAGACTTATATACAAAATTGATTTTATGTACATAATGATTTCCATAGGAAGTCAAACTTCAAACTGCTGTTACAGGCAGGTTTCTACTGGTTAGCTCAAATAGAAGTCTTGGTAGTTATTTCAGTAATACCTGTCTCAGGTCAAACATCTAAAGATTTTGGGGGCTTTTATGTAATATACTGATGTCTTTTAAATACTAAAATGAGCCTTCTTCCAAAAGGGGAAAATGTGAAACGAGATTGAAAAGCAAACTGCAATGGATTTACAGCAGTTACATTATATAAATACAACTGTGCAAATATGTTTTAGCTCTCTACACTTGCAACAGTAACATGAAAGTAGCTGCAGTTCTAATTTTAAATACATTGTGATGCAGCCAGTTTAACCTGTAAAAACCCACCTTTCCACACTGGGATTCAGGACCTGCACTTCCTGCTGAGTTCTTCACAGAATGGGTCTAATCCAGCAGATGCTTCAGAAAACTCCTCTTTCTTGAAGCTGAATAGGGCTCAAGAAATTGTTTTCAAATACCTCAATGACAGTTCTGCACAGTAGTCTGTTTTGTTTAAAGTGGGAGGAAGAATATTGTAAATATGCTAAAAGACGTGAGGATACCCTCTTCAATCTCACACCTGCTTAAACCCAGGTCGTGATTTCTGCCTTGGAAGCCCAGTGCCACTGGTGCCAAATTGTGGTTGATCACACCATTATAAATAAAAGTCTGTGAAGTTTTCAGTGTTTTCCTCTGGCCAGCCAGAGCCTCCTTCCTGATGAATGACTCCTGCCCACAGTCAACTCAAGTTGTCTACTCTGAGAACAGATGTGCGGGCACACAGTGACTTCAGGGCCACATTCTTCCCCAGCACAACACCTGTGACCTCTGAACAGCACAGGAGTGAGTCTAGTGACAGCAAATACTGCCTCTGGTTTCAGACTTGCTTGTCAAAAAAATTGCCCTTTTTTCCCCCCCAGAATACATAAATTATCCTGCTTTAAATTTTATCTAGACTATAGCAAGGCAATTTGTTGTTAATTTTGCCCTGTGTCTTCTGGTCCACCTTATACTTCCCTGTATTAAGAGTCAACAAACTTCTTTTAATCTGCTTGAGAGCTGGTTGTAGATTATAATCATGTCAAGGAATTTTCATACAAAATGTTAGATGGTAAATCTCTTTAACTATTGAACTGGATGTTTAATAGCCTCTAGTGAGGCGTAGCAAAAAATGGTACAGTCTCTATATTTTACAACAATTGTTGCAGTGAGTCCCATAGTTTAAATATTGTTAATATTTTCATGAAAGCTTTAAATGTTTTTCAGAAGAAACTGTGGTGGCTCATGAATCTTTCATGAGGTGTTATGCATTTTTATGAACATATGATTTAAAATTCATCATTCTGAAATTCACAGATATCCATGAAGTGCTACATGGCTCTCTTTGGTCATGGATATTCATGCAATACTACTGCTGTAAGCATTTAATGCCCATTCATAAATATTCTAGAATGTAACTTTCTGATGCCATGTAACATTTTGCTTACATTTTATGAGTACTTCACTTGGGCATTTTCCACTTGATAATGAAAGTAGAACCTTCAGGGACAGTTATTGGTGTATATATAAATTATGTGTAAAACTATCTCATTGCTTTGTTTCTATTCCCAGCATTTTCCACCTTTGTTATTGCTCTAAGTTCAATGATTTCTTTGAGGGCATCTTGGGAATTTCAGGTTTCATATTTATAGCCAAAGATGTATTATCAGTATAAAGTAGCACATCAAAAACAGAATGGAGATTCTAGAGTGCTGTAAAGTATACTTCAAAAAAGAATATGTTAATGTCTAATATTCCTCATGTGATAGTTATGTCTTTCAGTCAGTGACACGAGTGTCTGTATGGAATCATTGGCAGGATCAAGACTCCATCACATACATACTCAAGTGTGGGCAAATGACCATTTGCAATGAAAAAACAATATATTTAGCACTTAAATGTTGCACCTGCATCCCCTGAAGTTGTTGATAATCTTCTCATTGATTTCAGCGTTGCAGAATAAAGTCTTATAAGCCTTTATCAATGCAAGTAATCAGCTTTGAGTAGATGACAGACCCTTTAACTATGTTGTGCATTTGTACAATAGCTTCTTTGAGCATTGGCATTAAATAATGTTTTAAATTCTTTGTCAGGTTACGTTGCCATTGTGATAATGACATTTGATGTAGAAAAAGCAGCATAACTTTTTTCCGCTTGCTTGCACCGGGTCTACCCTGTCCAACCCAGACCATCATAGATATGTTTGTGTTTCTTTCCCATCCTCATGTCCCTCATTTTAGCTTAGGACAGTCCTGTTTGCATTGTCTCCATTCTCCACAGTAGGGAGTGGTTAAGGATCTTGTTCCCCCCCGATCTCGTTCCTTTCTTGCAATATCCTGACCCATAAGGGAGAAGAAGTAACAGGCTCTAGGTAGGAGCCAGGGAGAAGATCACAGTGAATTATCTACTGTTTTCAAATCTTGCAATAGTCTGAGAAATGGAGGGATTAAAGAGGAAAGAGAGACCCTCATCTTTGCTCACAACCTTTGAGACTGCACTGGCTTCTAAAAAATTTAGTAGCATCAGAAGGACTTTTTAATATCATGATATTTACAGGTCTAGGACATTCTAGAAAGCTATCAATATCCTTTAACAGCTAGATAATTTCACAGATAGGTGATTTTACCCAAGACTTAACTAGAGGATATAAATCACCTGTTCTGAAATTTGTGGTTATAGGGCACATTTAATTATTGGACTTGTATTTCTTAGATTTAAATGCAATGTGTATATATATATTCAAAATGAGTTAAAAAAGAAGAGCAGTTTTCAACAAACCTCATCACACTGCAGCTTTTGTTTTTCCTAATGGAGCTGAAATTTGTTTCCCAGTTGTGACCGTTGAGTGTTTTTAAAGGTCAAAGCTATAAGGGAATTTTAAAATTAGTTATTCAGGCTCACTAAAAAGTAATATCAGTGCACTGGTAGCCTTATGCAAGCGATTTGTTTGCTCTTGAATATAAAACAAATGTAATGTCAAAACTAGGTGAGAAAAATCATTTGCTGTAAATATTTTCCTACAGCAACTTTTTTCTCAATCAGAAAGTTAAATTGAGTTATTTTTGTTTTGTAAGGTTAGTTATTGTTAGAAGAAAGTCTCTGGAAACTCAAAGCAGTTGGAAAATGAAGAGGCATAAAACCCACAGAGGTTAATTTCACTTGAATTTCTGTGAGATAAATCACAACTTTCACTAATTGATGCCATTGTAGAATATCTTTGAAGAAAGAAAAAAAAAAAAAAAAAAAAAAAAAACATTTNAAAAAGAAAAAGCCTTTGCAAGGATCCAGCAAAAAAAAAGATGAATATTTCACCAAAACACTTTTGTTTCATTAATGAATTCATGAACAAAGCAGACAGACAGAAATAGGACGCAGGAAAAGGCTGACATTGATATTTGTAATGAATGCAAGTATCTGTACCTAAAGAACCCCCAAAGAACCTTTCTGTCAGAAAGCATAGGCCATTTACATGAATTCTAATATTCTTACCATCAGCCTTGTCAGGACTGGGAAGTTCAAGGATGTACAATAAAGTTAGGTACACAAAGTCCACACAGGGTGTAGATACATGCACATCTTCACAGTAAGTGATAGATCATGGTAGAATGGTAGAGAATGGTAGAATTTATATATCTAAATTCTTAGAGTCCTCGGAAAAGCAATGCCCCCACATGGAGAACAAGGCTATAATGGGGAACTGGGAGTAGGTTTTGGGTGTTGTTAGTCAGTGATAGGTGAAATCAAGATGTCACCTTGAGCAGCGTTTTATATAAAGACTGATGTAAAATCAGATATATATTGCTTTCCAGAACCTCTGAAGAAGAGCTTTGTGCAGCTGAGCTGGTTTTTTTTCAGCTAACAGTGAGACTGCTTGACCAGTGTACCAGATGCACCATAGTATGGCATTCAGGTCTCAAGTCCTGCTAAAATGTAAACTGTGCAAAATATATGATAATTAAATGACATTTTCTTTTTGGTCTTAGAGCTCATTAATATATTTTTGGTTTTAGGAACTAGACAAAAAACTTTCTAGCTTTGCATCTTGTCCTACAGTCAGACGTTGCTTTTGCTTAAATTACAGAGGAAAAGAAAATGCAAGGGAACTTGTTAGGCTGGGAATGATCACAGAATATCCACTCCAACATAACACAAATCTGTGTCTCTAAAAATTTGTGCATATAGATATTTGTGCATATATTTTGTTAAAAGAAATTATTACATCGTGTCATGCTGCAGTATTATCCCTAATCTTGATCCACTGACTTATGGTGACAACCAGTCATCACTTTGGAATTAAACTAGCTCCCATGTTGAGTTGCATTATGACACTAGTCTACGTATGTCAGAATAGACTGAGAATGTCAGCTTGCAGTTGGCAAAGTAGTGTGAGAGCTAACAAGACATTATTTTTAATCTGAGAGCTGTTCCTACCCTTCAGTGAGGGACTTTAGGAATTCTGCCCTTTCACTTTGTGCCTGAGTAGTCTTATCATAGCCAAAACATTTTAAAATTATTCAGACTTCATTTGCAGAGACTATTACTATTATCTTGCATCCTAAATTTACAAATAATGTTTAAAAATGAGAACTAGTTAAAGTGTAATCCATGGACTGGAAACCCGCCATTTAAGCCTATACAGAGCATGTAATGGCTTTGCAAAAGGAATCTTCTCTCCATCTTTTCAGTATCTGAGTGTGCCTTAGACCTTATTCTCTTCAGCTACCTCATTGAAGTGAATGGGCTTCCTGAGACCCTCTGGTTAATAAATGAAATCTGTATAAAAACGTGTTGGCACCCAAAGACATATCCAGGACATATACTGTCATATGAATGAATCATCACTTAAAATTAGAAAAAATTATTTCCAGCATTAACACTGCTCATGACAACTCATTTTGGCAGCAAAAAAACCACAATATATTTTAAAACACTGCATATTCTCGGTCTTTTATAGATTCTCCTCTCCCACCCTAGTTCTTGAGTGCCTTCCAGAAGCACATTAAGCAACATGACTAATGTCTGTCTCATATTCATTCTTTTACTTGAAGCTGAAAAATTACATTATTTTTCAAAAATTACCTGCAAGTTGATGAAATATCATCTTTGCAATGAAGATAAAATTTTTACATTACTGTGAAGACCATGGAAAAATTCAACCTTTGTAGAAACACATCCAGTTTCTACTGATGCAAGTGATGTAAGTGCTCAGTTATACCAGGACCCAATTTCTATACATAAGCATGGCAAAGCAGACTATCTTCTTGATATATGGGAGATTTGCAGACTGAAAAAAACCCAAACCTTCATAGAAGCATTCATTTTGCTGGATGGAAGTTGATTGAGAAATTTTCTAATTAGCAAAACGTGGGAGATCTCTTTCTGTCTGGAACTAAAAACGTATCCAATTTTGTAGCTGCTGTTGATTTATTATTCTGATCCTGCATGGGGTTACTGATGCAGATAGCTCTCTTAACTAAATGTCTTTTGTGTCAAAGTGTACAAAAGACTAACACTCCAACTTTTTAATGGCATAATTTAACTTTAGCAGTAGCTCTCGAATACTAGAGACCTATAAGAAGACTAAAAATTAAATAAATCCACTGCTAACAGAGGATGTTAGCTTTCCTACAGAATTGATGCATATGGTGTCACATTTGGACTAGCATGAAATTTAAGCTTGTAGAGTTGCTGATAATGATTGTACTACAGTATAAATAAAGATTGTGACCAGCGTGGCCCACGTTGTGCTGGATGCTGTACAAGCAGAGAATAAATATCTACCCCTCCCTGAAAAGTTTGGTTGGCTTCCAACAAGCTGACTGTGAGAATGCTAAATAATGCACCTGCACAAAGAAAAAGTAAGCTAATAATCTCAGACAAGAGGAGCTGTCAGCAAACTCAGCTAGGCTTTGCTGTGACTGACTTATGCAATGGCATGATCTTTTAGGATAAATAGTGGGATTCACAGTATAGCTATGGATTGTACGGAGCCAGCATATGGGTTGTTTATATATACAGGCTTATGGGAAAGAAGTCAAGGGGCCTGGATTCAATGATTTTGTGACTCTTTTTCCCAGCTGTCATTCAATTGCCCTGGTGTGAATGCCTGGCTCCAACCTTAAAAAAGGTTTTAATTTCAGCCACAGGTTCTCTACTGTTTTTGCCTTCCAGATTGTGTCACTAGAGAATTAGATGTATTCAGCAGTGCAGTCAGTGTGCATTATTTCTAAAAGAAGAAATACTGAATGTATAAAATAGTAATCATGATGATTTAGATGTCAAAGATACCACCAGGTCAGGATTAGCAGTCAAAAACAGCTTTATTCCACCTATCTCTTTAACAGAAGCCTGTATGTTGTGGACATAAAATTATTCTATTTGGCAACAAAATTTTGATTTTGGCCTTTTATTTTCTTCTTTTTCTTTTTTTTTCCCCCTACATAAACTATTTGGCAACAGCATATCCTTTTCCAGATGGAATTTATTTCTTAAGAAGAGCTGCAGTTTTAATGACAGTTTGGACGTTGATATATTTATTAGACTGTATTTTCCCTTTAATAAACACTTTGATGTAGCAAGTATGTTCTCAATGTTCTGTGTATATGTTTTCATAATAACCCCTTCCCAGTTATCTCAGAGATCAAAGGCTGGGGGTCTGTACAATTTCTGCCAAAAATAAGAGTTTCTTTTCTTGAGTCCTTGTAGATTGGCCCACAGTGTTCAGTGGATTCTGTTTTCATCTGATCACAGTTGCAAGTCCTCAAATTTAGTATAGATTTTTTCTTACATAGTCTTAATTTCCATCCTTTCTTTAGCATTGCAGTGGTTCTGCATTTTTATGAGACACTGTAGCCACAGCAGAGCCCTATGTTAAAGGAATATTCACATTATAGCGTTAGCCAAGACTGTATGAAGTCAGCATATCCCTGCAGTTAGAACGCACAAATATGTCTATGGGCAATAACCACAAATTAATAATCTGCTATCCCAGAGTTGGTGTGTGATGAATCCTACTTCACTACAAATCATTTAATTGCAGCAAATACACATTTTGCCCAAGGTTTTGCCGTCTCTGCTTTGCTGTCTGCAATGCCCCATTTACAGGCCACAGCAGCTATAGAACTCTTTTCAAAGATGGTTTAAGAAGGTTGGCAACAACACCTGTAGAAAGATGAAATCTTCTGAAAGCCAGGAAATGCTATGCCTGCTTTGGTCAGCTGTGTTTAAAGAGCTGTTGTACATGCTCAGTGAATTTTTTAGGAAACCCTAAGCACCATATTGAGGTTAAAGAATCTAAACAATAGAGCTGATTACATGTTTCTACCGTATCCTATGGGCTCAGTTTCCAGTAAGAATAATTTCCACAAGCCACAATTTAGAAATAGGTTGTGGTTTGGGCCTTTGTAGATAAAAGGCACAGAAGCAGTAGTCTGAAATCCTTCCATGAAAAACTTAATGCCTGCTCTTCCAAAACAAACAACTAGCACAGACTGGAATTAGGAAACTGGTTGTGGTATGGCTGGTAGAAGGTTCTAGCACTGTTCTTCAGTAGAGTAAAAATTTCTTAAAAATACTAAGATTTTCTTAGCCTTACCTAGGCATGTGACACTTCTAAGAAGGATTCTTCTCATTTCCACTTCAAGTCTCTTTCAAGCACTCTTCAAGAACATTTGCAAATTAGTATTCAGATTGATTTCCTTGGTTTTCTTCTACATTGTAAAAACTTCATCAAAATAGAACTCTTAAAATCATTAAAATTTCAGTTAAATCACTATAGCTACTTCACTTTTAGCTTAGAAGATTTAGTATATTAGCCATGGAGGATATCACAAGGGACAGGGATTGCTATGTTCAAATAGTACCTGAAGAAAAAGTGGAACTACCCTCACTGAAGTTATTTTAAATGGGTTTTTCTGCTCTGTGTTATAGGTTCTACATCTTTTGACCTTGATGGGGAATTCAGTTTATACTCTATTTTTTGTTACTCTTAAATAAAACTATTTCATATACAATGTCCAAAAGTTAGGAATGCAATAAGAAAATCCTTCATTCCTTACTACTGTAGCCATTAACACCTGCTTGTTTTCCCTGCAGAGTTTTTCCGAGAACTTCTGGAGAACGCGGAAAGATCCTTAAATGACATGTTTGTCCGGACCTATGGTATGCTGTACATGCAGAACTCCGAGGTGTTCCAGGACCTCTTCACAGAGCTGAAGCGTTATTACACGGGAGGCAACGTGAACTTGGAGGAAATGCTGAACGACTTCTGGGCTCGGCTGCTGGAGCGGATGTTCCAGCTTATAAACCCCCAGTACCATTTCAGTGAGGACTACCTGGAGTGTGTGAGCAAGTACACAGACCAGCTGAAGCCGTTTGGAGATGTTCCCAGGAAGCTGAAGGTTCAAGTGACTAGAGCGTTCATTGCCGCACGGACCTTTGTTCAGGGGCTGACAGTAGGCAGAGAGGTTGCGAACAGAGTATCCAAGGTAATCTAAAACCAGGGTGCTTTTTTTTTTAGCTTGAATTTGTCTAAACTTGCCAGACAATTGAAATCTGTGTGCTTTTTTTTTTTTTGTTTTCAGTATAAGGCACTGTGTTTGGTTGTTTTTTACGTCTATTGATATACCCATCCTTTTAAAAGTTTTTAAATAGAAGCAACAGTTGTTTTCAGTTCCTTTTGATGATATTAAGGCAATACAACTAGTAAGCATTTCTCTGTGCTTAGGACACAATGAAATACCAATATACATGAATGTTATAGCATGGTAGTGATTGTCATTTGCAATTCAAAACTGGCTACATATATAAAAGATGGGGATTAGATCAGAATTTAAATGTTTCAAGTAAATTTATTCTGCTGCTCATTAGGAAAGTACAACCCTCACAGCATTCATTCATCATGCAGCTGGATGATGGATTTTGTTAGAAATGTCTAGTCATGTTTCTGATGAGAAAATAGACAAACAGTGACACCTCTGGAGCCTGAGCTTTCCCAAAGGATGATTTGACTCACATTTATTTTAGTTTTAATTATTTATCTATGCAAATATTTATGACAATTATAATCCTTGAGGGCTTCACATAATTAAAGAAAAAAAACACACACAAAAATAATCCATCTGGGTACCACAAATGTGCCTGAATGACTTTCCCTTATATTGTATTTCAAAACCAGGTATTTTTTTTTTCTGAATTGCTGTTCCAACTAGACACTTGTATGATCTTGCTATTTCACAGTCCTTGTAGTGCATTTGGACCTTGAATTCTGAAATGGTCTCATGAGACCCAGGGTGAAATGCTCAAATGTACACTTGTGAACGATAAGTGCATGAATGATTTTGATGCTTGGCCCATCTAATCCTTTCCCACATTTGCAAGCCTAAGCCGTTCCTCTGCCTCAAGAGGACTGCATCATTTGCTTCATTTAAATCACAGTCAGAAGATGAGGTATAGCCAATCCATTGTACAGTAGACTGCAACTCAAGCACTCAACAAGATGGAGCTTTTAAACTTTTCTTAACCTGTGTTAGGTGACATTTTGCGATTACAAATTGAGAAGCCATGGAGCCAGAGATGTTGTCAGGAAGGGAGAGACTGATTTTATGCTTAGGAGACTGCATGGGAGGAGAAGGTCATTTTGCATTTAAAATTCTGTGGATGAGATATGCAAGCCTTGTTACCCAGCTGGAACCAAAGTCTCTTCCTCTGAGTGCCTTCATGGGCTTCAAGGTTGCCTTTCTTTGATTTTTGGACTGTCAGTTCTTGGAGTCTTTCTGAATGGTAGCAGGGCATTGTCATGAAACCCCAGGCCACCTAGGCTAGCTGGGAGCAGATACAGCTTTTTAGCCTCCAAATGTGCAGAATGCATGTATCTACAGCCTCAGATTTCCCTTGAAGAGTGATGATGTACCCATGGGTCAGGTTTTAAGTGAAAGTGCAGAGTTCTGATATCACTGTTGTCAGCAGGCATTAGGTCTTGCTGGATCAGACTGTAGAGACTAAGCTATGTAAGTCATGTAATAGATGTATAATTTGTGAATCCCTCATAGATTAAGGTCTGAGTTGTCTGCTGAGATGTCACTTTGCCTGTGGATGTACACGACTGTGCAGAATGTGCAGGTGTCTCTTCTCTCACATATGCAGGAAATATTTTCGTCTCAGCTTCTGGGCTTTGGGTACATAAGCTCTTTCAAGAATAGGGTTTATAACAAGATTGCTCAATGATCCTATGATCCTATAATGAGAACTGAAATCATAAAGTGGGACTTTCTGTAGTGTCACTTGAAGATGATAACAATAGCTCAATAGCGCTTCTGGTTTTTGGTTTCTTTTTCTTTTAACATGAAAGAAACACTTGAAATAACCATTAAAAGAGCTCAGCAGGTGGTGAGACTGTGACTGTGTGCTTTATAGACATATGGTGATACACTATTAAACTACATCTAGAACACTGTGTTCAGTTTTTGGCCCTTCCCACACAGGAAGGGCATTGACAAACTGCAGCAGGTTCAGTGGTGGTCACCAGCACGATCTGGACTGGATTGCTTGTCCTGTGAGAAGAGGCTGTGAGAATGAGGCTTCTTCATCCTGGAGAAGAGTCTACTTCAGGGGCACTTAGTAATAGCTCCTGGTGCCTCTAGGGAGGTCATTAAAGTAATGCAGCAAACCTCTTCACAATGGGGCATGGTATGATATGATGGGCATGAGTCAAAGCATTTCCTCTTGTATAGCAGGCCCTATTAAAAATCCCATCCCCATCTTTTGTATAAACCCCCTTTAAGTACTAGAAGGCTGATAAGAAGATCTCCCTGGAGCTTCTCTTCTCCAGGCTGAACAACCCCAAATCCCTCAGCCATGTCTTCACAGGAGAGGTGCTCCAGCCCTCTGACCATTTTTGTGGCCTTGCTTTGGACCCAGTATAACAGGTCCATGTCTTACCTGCACTGAGAATTCCAGAGATGGATGTAGTAGTCCAGGTGGGACTTCTGAGAGCAGAGTACAGGGGCAGAATCATCTCCCTTGACCTGCTGGTCATGTTTCTTTAGGATCATTATCCTATGATCCTACTAAAAAAATAATAAAATGAACATTTACGTTTAAATGGGAAGTATGCTTAGATTGCATGACTAACTTTGGTATTAAAATCTCAGTGGCTGTATTCACACCCACGGCAAATGAAAAACAATTGCTGGCCTTAGGGACTCTGTGTTGCATGCAGCCTGGTGAGGCAGACATGAAGAATCCCAAGTGGCATCAAATGTTCAAGATTAATAATTATCCTGTGGAAAGGCTGTGATTACTCTCAGAATGAATCTTTCATTGCCATATCATAACTGTGAACTTTTATGCTGGTTTATCTACTGTAGAAAATGACAAATCCTTTTCTTTAAACATAATTTTAAAAGACTACAACTATTTCTGTAGTCGGTGCATAACTGCAGCCAAAAATAAGGCAGGTAAACGTCTTTTGTCATTGTTTTGAAAGTCATCCAGATTCAGCATAGATTTCTTTTCCATTGTATTCTAATATTGAGAGATTCTATGATAAGGATGCCACATCTGGGTAAGTCAGGAGAAATGAATAAAGAGAGAAAATGAAAAGAAGAACTGTTGCAGTTCTTTTACAGAATCCTTTCTCCATTGTCTGCACTGGCTGGGAGCAGAGGGTGATCTTCTACCTGCAACATCACAAGCTTAGAAGATTTTTTGCTTTCTATTTGTGGACCCATTATTTCGTTGAACTGCCACCGACATAGAGAAATGTTGAGCCCACACCTTAAACACCATGAGAAAGAGAGTCACTAATGAGAAAGTTGGTAACAACATCTCCTACAGGCCTTTACTGTCTCATCAGCTGGACCATTTCTGTAGAGGAGTTGGTGGGTCACACACACAGGATTTGTTTCCTCTCTAATGTCAGGGACATATCCTTTCTAAAGATTTCTCCTCAGGGAGGTTGTAATGTCTGAAGACAATGCAGTTGGTATACTTCTTGCAAAGGAGCTACACTTCTGGTTTTGTCAATGAAGTGTGCACTCAAGCATACTCAAAGTAGGCAACATATATCACAAACATTTTCCCCTTACAGTAGGATTATGTAGTTTTGCAATTTGCTTGTCAGTGAGATTATAATTTAGTAAGTCACATTTAGATAAATGGTAGGGTGGTTAAGACATCTTATTTTTGTAACTTTTTTCTAATATATTTTAGTTGTAAGAAGACATAGTTGCTTCCATCTGCCTGAAGTTTTATTATGCTGTTTTAGATGAACAGTATTTTCATGATCTCTAAGTCTAATTACAGTTTTTAACCTTCCAAGATTTTTAAATCTTTTTATTTCTCATTCTAATACATTAAAATTTGTCACTGCTATGTTCCTATGCTGCTTCAATCTCCACTCAATGCAGTATATTTCCACTGGCTTGAATGGAACAGCTTGCTAAATTCTATATATATTCTAGAAAGCTGTATAGGCATATGAGCAAAAAATAATTATTTCTTAAATTGAGAAAATTAATTCTTAATTTAAACTGATTTATTCATTAATATAGAAGAATCCTAAAATATCTCAAGTTGGAAGGGACCTATAAAGATCATTGAATCCAACTCCCTGCTGCTCGCAGGACTAAACGAAAATAAACCATATGACTAAAAGCTTTATCCCGATGCTCCTTGAACTCTGACAGGCTTGGTTTCGTGACCTCTTTCTTGGTGAGACTGTTCCGGTTACCAGCCACCCTCTCAGTGAAGAACCTTTTCCTTATGTCCAATCTGAACTTGCCCTGATGCAGCTGCGATAGATAATATTCAATGCACAACATCAGAACTGCCATTTGGGGTATGTCCAAGGTCTGTTTGGTTGATTTTACCTCAGTGGCAGTAGTTTAAAGGTCAGTATAGGAGCAGAGCTTTTCAGCTAGTATACTTTCTTAAGCTGCAGGTAGTAGATGTTTATGGACTTTTTGAACTACAGGTTAAATTTTCCACCACCTGTTTTTCCAGTAAATTGACAGATTTTTAAAACCTGGCTTTTCTGCTTTGCTACCATTTGGTAAAAAAAAAAAATAATAATAAAAAAAAATTAAAAAAAAAAACTTTATAATTTCCTCTGTAAAAATATAACATATTAGCATGTTACTGCTATTAAATTTATTCATTTTTTATCAACTTTTGTCCCAGATAAAATAACCAAACAAGACAAAAACAAAAAAAAAGCAATCCTTCCTGACAAGCTGTGATTTGGTATCTAATGTTAAGCTGGAGAAGCTGCTGAAAATATTTCTGAAGTTGTTCCTAGCTGTGATTACCAATAATGTGATAGAAAAGACATATGCATACTTTTCATGTTCATCTTTTACTATGTCTGAGCTCTGGACACTTTGTGAGAAAATAATGCTAAGTTATTCTCTCTGATTCTAAACAAAGCATTCTCAGTAACTGTAATACTCTCTTTGAACTGTCACTGAGTGGTGGAGAGTGTAAGCTGAAAAACACACGGGGAATTAAAATTTTTACATAGAAGGGTTGATATGACTTTGCAGGAGCATGATTCCTGAAATACTTTTCCCAAATGTATCAGTAGCTATATATTAATAGCTGAATTACAACAATTATAAAGCTAATTTTAATGGGATTTTTTTTATATTAAGGAAGAGTTCTGGACCAAACATGGCATGTGTGAAACAGAACCAGTTCCCAAGAAAAGATTAACAGTGAAGTTAAGGTTATTTCAAAAATGGCAAAAATGTTGTACTAGTCGATAAGGGTAATACTCTAACATGGGTGTTATCCCATCAGGCTGGCATTCCAACCAAAGGAAATATTTCCTGGAAACCTTTTCTTTCCATATACTTTTAATGGAAAGCTACAGAAAACAGGAAAAAAAACCCCAAAAACCGTACTTTTGTCTGTTTCATGAGCCTAACTTCTCAATTCTGTCTTATGCTGATTCCTTGTGTTAACCTGGGCAAATTCACATTGAGAACATGTGAGTTTAGTAGGAAAACACAAATGGTGAAGCACAGCTGGTCGGTCCTGTCTGAGAACACAGCCATTGGCCAGCTGTCCATTATCCCACTGCTGTCCATTATCCCACTGCTGCCCAGAGCTCTGTCTCCAGCCCAGGCAGAAAATTACATCTTCACTGGCTCTTGCACTAAATCTGGCTCACTAGGAACAGCGAGTGCAGTGTACTTTTATTTACAGAGATCTAAGGTTTTAGTTATTATGTGCTCGTTTTGCTTTTCTCCAAGTTTGGCTGTTTTGTGGTTTGGTTTTTTTGTCTGAATTTGAGCACTTTCTTCCCACTGTATACTGGGATAAGGAGAAGAAGAATTGTTCTGAGTTTGGCTTTGACTTTCATGCTTGAAAATTCATGCTACAGGCAATCAAAGTAGTTTTTATACCAGGAGTAAAGTGAAGCTTAGCTCAGGGGCATCATTAAGAGTAGTTAGTGATTTTGTTAGTGGCATAAACATCAAAGATTTGTGACCCAGCCACTAAGAACTTATTTCATTAATGCATTTAAATATTAATTATCATTTATTAAAAAATAAAAAGAGGCTGTTACAATACTTTTCTCATTGCATAGCATAGGCTATATATCTACTTCTTTTTAAACCAATTAAAACCATTCATCCCCTGAATATTATTAAATTATGTTAATATCAGACTTCTTATTAGGAACCTGGTGATATATGAGCAAAGTGAAATAAATTCAGTAATACAATTATAAGGTTAAACTCAAGATTAGTAGTGAAAAGCAATCTCTGGTAATTGCCTGTGATTACTTCTACTTGCAGAATGCCAGGCCACTGCTTTTCTAATACACTGAATCAATATTCTTACAAACTCTGCTTTTCATGGTTTATAAATAAACATTCAACACTTTGTGAGAGGCATAAATAAAGGCCAATATTGAATGACACAGTGATTCAGAATGTAATTATTGCAGGGGGGAGGGAATATGACATGGTGATAAATCAGGTAATTAAAAGCCAAAACAAATTGTACTTTAAGCCTGGAAAATGTGATTTGCAGGGTGTGACAGATAAAGAGTTATGTGTCCTGTATATTTTAATTTCATTGGCTGAAGAGACTTGGCTTGTTAAAGCCACGGAGGGAAAGGAAATCTGAAAAGACTATAGTTTTTAGTAAGCTTTAATTCTCAATTCAATCTGTTGGTTTAGGAACAGCCCAGCTGAGCAAGCATAGCTTTGATGATTGCATCTCTTTCTACTGTTTTAAGGTTTTTTCAGTGGTTCATTCTTTGAGTTTTCATTGAGCTAATGCATATTTACAAGAACTGGATCATACCATGTCATGAATGGGGCCTCATTCTTTTTTCCTCTTCCCCTGCCTTGGTGTTCTCCAGGTGGGGAGTCCAGGGATTATCCAGCCAGGGGAGTTTCAGAGCTCTGATGTGTCTGTGGCACAAAAGCAGGAATGAATTGTATCTGCACCTGAGTTATTTCTGAGAAGTATCCTTTGACCTGAGGTTCTTCAGCTGTGCTGAATATCTTTCCTCCTTTTTTGGAAAGAAAAGGCACATAAACTGATCTAGTTAATTCCACGCATTTCATGGAGAAATAAAACAGATGTCTTCCAGATATCCCAGACATACTGCAGGTGCACTGATCTATTTTCCACTTTGTGTGCACTGGAATCATCAGATGTTCCAGAGCAGCAGTTCAGGAGAAAAGGCCTAAAATGAAACAGCAGCTTCAAGAAAAGCAAAAAGGCAGTAGGAGATCTACAAAAGCTGTGGTCTATGTCCTACCTATGAGAATTGTCAATATAATCCAGCCTGACCTCTCCATTTCATAGGTCTTTAAATATCATTCAGCTACCTTTGTACTGAACCTAATAACCCAAGTTTAACTGAGTCGCGTTGCTCAGTAAGACAGTCACTCTTGCTGAGTATCCCTCTGGGTAGTTCTACTGATCGGGTTTATTCCTACTGTGTGCCACATCACATCCCAAAATCTGAAGCAGTCCTGTCTTTTTGGATTCTTTGTATCATTCATAAACAGAAATCTTGTGATTACAGTTCTTTATCTCAGTTTGTATTTTGGGTTTTTCTCAATGCCTACTGCACAGAAAATACCCTTTAGTTCAGCTATGCATGAAATTTCCAACTATAAATTAAGGACTGTAATGAGAGTATTTTAGTTTAACAACATTATTAAACACTGTCATGACACATTAGAAAATTAATTAGTTTAATCAAGGTTTTCTGTAGGATTGCTGAAGTGCACATTTTACATGCAATCTTTCAAAGTTCTCGTACCAGTTGTATTTACCACCTACAAAAGATGTTGATATGGCACCTGCTGAAACTATATTAAAAAAAAACATTTAGAACTTTTTCAGAGGCATTCCTAGAAAAAGGGATGTATCCTAATGGGTATCATGGAGCTTGCTGACCCCACTAGATGTAGAAATTCTGTAATTAATTTTACAGCAGGTTTTACATTTTTGCTGTTTTAGCACAGAAGAGTGAAAGAAATTCAGAGGGATCAAATGGAAATAAGAAGAAGATTTAAAAAGTTAAGAAATGCAAGGAGACCTAGATCATCTTACAACTTGCTGACTTTTTAGAATGACTCCTTTTACAGATTGTCTTAATCCTGTTTTGAAGACAGCCTACGGAAGCACTGTTTTCCAATCATGATTTGAGAAAAGCAATTAATTTTATTTCTCATGTAAGCCAGAAGCAAAAAACCAAAACCATAATAGGTTATTTGGCCTTCAGGTTTCTATGGAAGATATTAGCCAATAAAGAATCTGATTTACCTAAAATGCATCAGGAATACTAACTGAAATTTAAATGCATATCTGCTTAAGTGTTGCAGTCAACAAGGTCATCAGCAAAGTATTGAAAAAGCCAAATTTCATTGAGACTTTCAAATAATGAAGTCTGAAATAAACAATGTGGATCTAAGTTCAATTCTCAGTTATTCAGTTACAATTGGTTTTATTGTCTGCTTAAGTCTTGCGTCTCAAAATATATTTGAAACAAACAAAAAAAGAAGATGGTGTGAACATAAGAATACAAAATGAAGAACTTCATTGTCAGGAAAATAATTCTGGTCATCTGTAAAATTTTAAACTTATCTACATACTCCAATATCTTTTTCTTATGGGAGTTTTTTATGACACAAGTTTGCAGAGTTTTTCTATAAGCTTTTCTGGAGGTAAAATGTCACTTTTGTTCAGTCCACATGTTTAAGAACATCATTGCCCTTGCTTCTTCTTCTCTTTTCCTCCTTCTCCTTTTGTTTTATTTTTTAAGCCCTTAGGAAGAATTGAGTTCTTGAGTAAAAATTAAATGTATCAGACAAAACTGGGGAAAAAGCAGAGCTTTGAATAAGATAGGAGGATTTAGCTGACCTCAGTTATACACCTGTCATCTTTATGTGGCCAAGAACAGAAACTAAGAATATAGATAAGGACATGCGTGCTTGTCCTTCATAATGCTTCACCATCCTTTGGCCACTGATGTACAAATTTTGCTGTTCCCCAGCACCTTAGTGCAGTTTTAGCCCGGGAACAACTTCCCCATTCCTGAAAATGGCTTTTCTCTTAAAACCGTAAGAGATGTATTGATATTCAGGTCTGTCCCAATACTGTTCAAGTCTGACTTCTGGTCTTCAATTTTAGAAGGTTTAGCAATTTTTTGTGAACACATCAGTGGAGAAATTACTAAGTTCTTCAGGAAGCACATACAAACTCTCCACTTAACCCCCACTTACATGACCTTCAGCATCACCAAGCAACAGAATTGCATCTATACTTGCCTACTGTATTCTTCATCCCACAATTCTTTCATTCATGTGAATATTCTTGGAATAATCCATTCATTCTTGGAATTATCTGTGGATCCAGAAGCCAGTGTGTATAATGCAATCTCTGTCAAGCTGGCAAAGCTGAGCAGAGCTAACACTCTCTAATTCACATTTCCTGAGTAAGCTCTCTGCATATTGAGTTGTTATGCAAAAACATCAGCAGGTCTTTCCACAGAGAAGACACTGATCTCATTGTCCAATTTCAAATGGAGTTTTTATGAATCTAATTGGTAGAGAGAAGCCTGAGCTGCCAAAGATATTATCCAAATTTCACAGAAGTAGCCTTCAGTGTTTAAGTACAAAGAAAGCAAGAACAGGAATGTGTGTTCTCTCCAGCAATTTACTGTCTCAGCAGTATCACCACTCTCTGAGGATGTTATGGAACACCAAGTCAGCTGTTATGAGCCCTGTTTTTCAGACATGTCCCAAAACAAGAGAATGCATAGAGATCTGAGTGCTTGGTCTTCTCTGTCCAGGGAACGCGATAATTGACCTACTTTGGTGTGTGACATCTAAGCTGCATTAACTCAAACCAGCTCAAGCCTAGGAGCCATGGAAACATACATGGAAAAGCTGCTCAGCTCCACTGCCATGTTCTTTCAGGTCTAAGGTCTTCTATGGGAATTAAGTTGGTCCTGGCCACAATGCCTTTTAAACCTGCCTATTTCCTAGTCAATATAGGAACTATTAGAGGTACTTATTTGTCTGATTTCTTCAGGATAAATCTATTATTTTGTTGTTGCTGGCTTTACCTGATTATATTAATATTAGTGTGTCATTCAATCCACTGTTTATTTGAAACAATTATTTAATTTTGAGCACTACTATGCAAAGGATAGCATGAATGGAAAAAAAAAATCAGTTTTCTTCCAATCTGAGTATTAGTTTTGAATTTGCACTGATATTTTCTTTGACTAAGTGGTAGTTATTTTAACACTTGGTTTGAAATCCAGCAGAGGGACAGCTAAAGGCACACTGCTGCCTTTGGTCCTCGAGATCTTAAGAGATTCCACAGAGAGTATAGGAATACAGAACCAAAACATGTTCATAAAGCACCTGGAAAACTACTATCATGAGTAAGGTGTAATTTTGTAGGAAAAAGAAGCACCTGTGTATGTTTCATCATTGCACCTCTGTTTGTAAGGAACAGTGAACATCTGTTTTTTGAGGACAATGTTTAGAAACCAAAACACAAGACAAATTGCTGTCAGAAACTTTCACACTAGTTCTCAAAACTGAAGTTCTTTCATGTGCCCTCAGAATGTTTCCTGGCCAAAAGTGCAAGGTTAAAGAAATCTCTTAATTCAATATATTTTTATTGTTACATAATTTTATGTATACCACCAACATTAAAACTATGGCAGAATATACCAAATAGAAATGAATGCAATTCAGTTTTTCACTAAAATCAGAGTTAAAATTTTGGGTGAAGAAAGTTTGCAGATTTATGTATGCTCTGCAGTCTCCAAAGTTAACAGACGAAACTGGCTGCCAGACTCTACCACTATGCAAATACTTTTTCTTCCATATAGTTACATAAATATTTCTTAAAAACATTGAGAGTGTGAAATAATAATTTATAAAATATATTTTATTCAAAAAAGAAAAAAGACAGAGGGGCAGGGAGCCAGAGAGTGACATGTTGCCACCAAAATGGCTCAATTGTCTTATTTTCATCCTGACCCCAAAGAAAGCATCCTATGGAGACATCATATTTTCAGTCTGATTCCCTAAAACTGCTTTGGAGAGAAATGTCTTCAAGACTTAGACTAGTACTAAAGCACTGTGAATGTACATATATTCCTACAGTGCATATTTTTATATGTAAAAGTCTATTCTCTATTTAAGATTCAGTCTGTACCTCCTACTCTTGCTCCCACTTTCTCTCCTTTTGACTGAATCAGTAAAAAGTACCTTAGCCATCAGCTTCAGTCTGAACTTGATTAGGGTCTGATTGTTCAGATTTATATAAAATCATGTCAAAACCAAAAGTTTTAAGGCAAAGGTCTTTACAGAGAGACTGAAGAAGTTACTGATGGAAGCATTGCTGGGGAAATTTAGGTAGAAGAGGAGATTTTCAGTCAAGAAATGACCATTTAAAGGCATAAGAACAGTACTACATACAAACAAAATGTTTATATGCATTTGTATGCAGTATAATTTGCATAAAATCATCATGAGTGTAATTTCACACCTGATAATCTAGTTTAACACACTGCAGAAGTTTAATACATTTCTGAAGCTTGTAGCCTTACCTGCCACCAGGGCTGTGCTCCAAAGAGGTGCACACAGAGTTGACAGTCCCCTACCGCAATTCCCGTTGTTACCAGTGAATGAATATGGGCTGGCATTGTGCCCTGGTAGCCAAGAAGGCCAATGGCATCCTGGCCTGTATCAGCAATAGTGGCCAGCAGGACCAGGGCAGTGATTGTATCTCTGTACTTGGCAGTGCTGCATCCACACTTTGAATCCTGTGTTCAGTTCTGGGTCCCTCACTACAAGAAAGACACTGAGGAGCTGAAGCATGTCCAGAGAAGGGCAACGGAGCTGGTGAAGGGTTTGGAGCACAAGTCCTGTGAGGAGCACCTGAGGGGGCTGGTGTTGTTTAGCCTGGAGAAAAGGAGGTTCAAGAGAGATCTTATCACTCTCTACAAGTGCCTGAAAGGAAGGTGTAACAAGATGGGTGTCAGTCTCTTCTCCCAAGTATGAAGCAATAGGATGAGAGGAAATATCTGAAAGTAGCACAAGGGAAAGTTTAGATTGGATATTAGGAAAAGTTTCTTGATGGACAGGGTTGTCGAGCATTGAGCCAGGTTGACTAGGGAAGTGGTTCAGTCACCATGTATAGATGTGGCACTCAGGCACATGGTTTACTGGTGGATTTGGCAGTGTTAATTTAATGGTTGGAGTCAACGAACTTAAAGGTCTTTTCCAACCTAAGCAATTCTATGACTCTATCATTCTGTACATACACACACACACACACACACACACACACACACACACAAATTAATAAGCCTTGGTGGATATATTGTATTAATAGAGCTGATGTTATGAGGTAGAAGTTAAGTGGTGGGGTGTGTAAAGCACTAAGTTATTCTTCCTGCCGACTAAGATACGACATAGAAGAGATTGTCACTTAGCAGGAAAAAGAAACATGTTAACTAAATGTATAGAATTATTTTTTTACTATCAAAATTATATTCCTGGTGGCTGGGTCCTTAGTAGAAGGAGTAAGTACCTATCAAGGAAAGATTAGATTTCTACAGAGTGAATGAGCTTACTTAATCAAGTGATGATCCATTTCAGCACTTCTTTCTCTTGTCCTGTCTTCACATTCCTGCACGCACACGCACACACACATGCACAGATTCACAGGTGCCATGTTGGCAGCTGAAGTAGTGGGAGAACTGCTGTGTTACAGGAGAGGTGAACTGGATGATCTCCCTTTGCACAAGCTCCTAGCTGTTGAGGTTCACTCACCTGTGTTTACGATCAAATATGTTTCAGAATACTGATAGAAAGAGAGGACTAGAGTGCATATGAGCCTAAGAGCACCCAAACTAACTGCAGGTAATGGCATACAAACATTGCTATTTGAGCTTGTAATGGTTGTGTTATTACCACCTGATAGGTATTTATGTATATATCATGAAATGTTGATATATTTAAATATAGATCACTGAAGGCCCTACTTGGTCCAGTATCTTTGAAGGCAATCTTAATACAGAGGAAACCATACAGGCAACAAATACAGAAAATTACTTTAGGTTTTCTGTACTACGTAGATTTTGCTTTTGTAGCTTTATTTTTGCCTTTTTGGGTCAAAGCTGAAGCATTGCTTAGTCACATTTTCTTGTTCGTTTTTATCAGTAACAAAGGATTCAATTATATTTTGCTGTCAACATCCTTTAAAAACAGTGAGAATAACCAAATGCATTTTAATGGAATCATTTTTCACTATTATCTTTTCACCTAAGCATATTTGCAGCATAATCCAAAAAGCTTCAGAAGTAAAATGTTTCCTAAACGCTCTGAAATACTCAAATACAATGCCATGTTTAATGTGAAAATGGCAAATGGACAGAGATTGAGAAGAATGGAATTTTTGGCAGATGAAAATGCTTATAAATGTGTTCATTAACAAGAAAAGTTAAGGGTTTATAATTCAGAGAGTTTTATATGAGTTCAGAAGTTGCTAAGAAACATAAAGCTTGATGTGGAAAAAGAAAGGTGTTCTTGGAAGCTAAGATCAAACATAATATTTAATAGCTAGAAATTTATATCACCTAGGGTAGGCACTTACCTGAGGTAACTAAGCAAGAAATAGAGTGACCTGGTACTGTTTCTATGATCTCTGCAGAAAATTAGGAATCTCCATGGGAAAATCACATTTTGTGCAGGTTCAATCATGTTCTAGAGTGGACAGTCTCTCACCAGCAAAGGAGGGAACCGCTAGAGGCCATTTAATGCATGGCCCAACCTTTAACTAGACCAAGGTAAAGCTGCCTGGTAATGTGGATGTCCCATGAACTCAACAAAACTTCCTCTACATGTGAAGATGACAATTGCCTAAGGTGTTCTTCTATTTGTCATGGAAACCCTCAATTCTTTCCTTTCTTTTTTGCTCAACTGTAGAAAACACTGTGCATTTTACTCGTGAACTTTGTTTTTAAAATGGCCTTCTGGTTCATGTTTTTAAATGACTCTGTTAGTTGATATTGATTTATTATGCTTAGGATTTCATTAGCGAAGTCAAGAATAGTGTTCACACACTTCTTAAGAGCC